>JANJGN010000531.1:295000-418177 GCA_026770705.1 Isurus oxyrinchus | reverse complement strand
ACCTCCTCTGGCAGCAAATTCCAGACATTCACTACCCTCTGCGTAAAAAACTTGCCCCGCACATCTCCTCTATAGTTTTCTCCTCTCACCTTAAATCTATGTCCCCCTAGTCATTGACTCTCCCACCCTTGGGAAAAAGCTTCTGACTATCTACTCTGTCCATGCCACTCATCATTTTGTAAACTTCTATCAAGTCGGCCCCTCAATCTCCGTCGAGATTAGAGATTAAAGACTAGAGAAGGTGCTGATAGTGGCGTAGACGGATGATAGCAGAAAGGGTTCATGACAGAGCAGGGGTCCGCGCTCTGTTAAAACACAACATAGCAAGAATTGACAGGATTAAATAATGAACATCTATTTAACATAATTCATTAATTAAAAATTGGATTAAGAGAGGAGTCAAGGTAGAGGAGAGTGCGTGGTCTGAGGTTTTTCAACTCGATGTTATTGATCACGTTTCCAATTCTCTTTAGCACTGAAGGATTCGTACGGACTCGAAATGTCAACTCTGTTCCTGTCTCCACAAATGCAGCCAGGCCTGCTTAGTTGATCCTGCTATGTTTCTGTTTTTACTCTGGGAATCCAGATGCTCTGACTCATGCTTTGGAGACACGGGTTCAAATATTACCATGGAATACTCCCCACTTGCCTGGATGAGTGCAGCTCCCACAACACTCAAGAAGCTCGACACCATCCAGGACAAAGCAGCCCCGCTTGATCTGCACCCCATCCACAAACATTCACTCCCTCCACCACCGACGCACAGTAGCAGCAGTGTGTGTACCATCTACAAGATGCACTGCAGGAGCTCACCAAAGCTCCTTCGACAGCACATTCCAAACCCACAGCCACTACCATCTAGAAGGACGAGGGCAGCAGACACATGGGGAACACCACCACCTGGAAGTTCCCCTCCAAGTCACTCACCATCCTAATTTCGAAATATAGCAGCCATACCTTCACTGTAACTGGGCCAAAATCCTGGAACTCCCTCCCTAACAGCACTGTGGGTGTACCTACACCACAGGGACAAAATCCTGGAACTCCCTCCCTAACAGCACTGTGGGTGTACCTACACCACAGGGACATAATCCTGGAACTCCCTCCCTAACAGCACTGTGGGTGTACCTACACCACAGGGACAAAATCCTGGATCTCCCTCCCTAACAGCACTGTGGGTGTACCTACACCACAGGGACAAAATCCTGGAACTCCCTCCCTAACAGCACTGTGGGTGTACCGACAGCACAGGGACAAAATCCTGGAACTCCCTCCCTAACAGCGCTGTGGGTGTACCTACACCACAGGGACAAAATCCTGGAACTCCCTCCCTAACAGCACAGTGGGTGTACCTACACCACAGGGACAAAATCCTGGAACTCCCTCCCTAACAGCACTGTGGGTGTCCCTACACCACAGGGACAAAATCCTGGAACTCCCTCCCTAACAGCACTGTGGGTGTACCTACACCACAGGGACAAAATCCTGGAACTCCCTCCCTAACAGCGCTGTGGGTGTACCTACACCACAGGGGACAAAATCCTGGAACTCCCTCCCTAACAGCACTGTGGGTGTACCTACACCACAGGGACAAAATCCTGGAACTCCCTCCCTAACAGCGCTGTGGGTGTACCTACACCACAGGGGACAAAATCCTGGAACTCCCTCCCTAACAGCACTGTGGGTGTACCTACACCACAGGGACAAAATCCTGGAACTCCCTCGCTAACAGCACTGTGGGCGTACCTACACCACAGGGTCAAATTTCCTGGAACTCCCTCCCTAACAGCACTGTGGGTGTACTTACACCACAGGGGACAAAATCCTGGAACTCCCTCGCTAACAGCACTGTGGGTGTACATACACCACAGGGACAAAATCCTGGAACTCCCTCCCTAACAGCACTGTGGGTGTACCTACACCACAGGGACAAAATCCTGGATCTCCCTCCCTAACAGCACTGTGGGTGTCCCTACACCACAGGGACAAAATCCTGGAACTCCCTCCCTAACAGCACTGTGGGTGTACCTACACCACAGGGACAAAATCCTGGAACTCCCTCCCTAACAGCACTGTGGGTGTACCTACACCACAGGGACAAAATCCTGGAACTCCCTCCCTAACAGCACTGTGGGTGTACCTACAACACAGGGACAAAATCCTGGAACTCCCTCCCTAACAGCACTGTGGGTGTACCTACACCACAGGGACAAAATCCTGGAACTCCCTCCCTAACAGCACTGTGGGTGCTCCTACATCACAGGGACAAAATCCTGGAACTGCTTCCCTAACAGCACTGTGGGTGTACCTACACCACACGGGACAATATCCTGGAACTCCCTCCCTAACAGCACTGTGGGTGTACCTACACCACAAGGACAAAATCCTGGAACTCCCTCGCTAACAGCACTGTGGGTGTACATACACCACAGGGACAAAATCCTGGAACTCCTTCCCTAACAGCACTGTGCGTGTACCTACACCACAGGGACAAAATCCTGGAACTCCCTCCCTAAAGGCGCTGTGTGTGTACCTACATCACAGGGACAAAATCCTGGAACTCCCTCCCTAACAGCACTGTGGGTGTACCTACACCACACAGACTGGTTCAAGAAGGCAGCTCACCACCACCTTCTCAAGGGGCAATTAGGGATGGGCAATAAATGCTGGGCCCGGCCAGTGAAGCCCACGTGTTGTCAGTGAATTATTTTTTAACAATACCACGGCAGCTGGTGGAACATAAATTCAGTTAATAAATCTGGAATTATAAAGCTAGATTAAGCCTAATCGATTATGGCAAAGACCCATCTGGTTCACTAATGCCCTTAAGGGAAGGAATATTTGACTTCCTTAGCTGCGCCCTCCCGATGTGACTCCAGACCCACAGCAAATGTGTTTGACTCTCAGCTGCACCTTGCCGTCAAGTCTCTCAGCTCAAAGGTAGTTAGGGATGGGCAACAAACTGTGCTCTTGCCAGTGGCGTCCCATCCCCATAAGAGAGAGAGAAAGGGAAGACGTTGTTTAATATTCCCCTCCAAAACGTGCTTTCCGAAACGTTCCCACAGCCCCCACAGTCCTTCAGTTGACAATCCCGTGGAAGTCCCATGACCCAATCCCTCCTCCCGCCTGTTGCTTCTCCTCCCAGGAGCTCTGCTGCCAACGCAAGCCTGGGTCATGGTCAGGCATCCACTATCGCTCGTCTGCAAACCACTGTGCAACATGGAAAGATAGGACATCGGAGCGAGGAGTAGGCATTCAGCGTGTTCAACCTTCCCCGCCACTCCACTCCACCTTCAGGCCTGACCCCTCTTAACCCTTGACTCCTGTGTCTATCACAAAATCTGTCTAACGCAGCCTTGCGGGAATTCAATGACCCAGGCTCCACTGTTCTCTGGGTAAAAACCACACCAAGAGAAAGAAAAAATTCTCCTCATGTCCATCTTAAAAACGGGACCTCTCATTCATAAGCTACCTTCCACGATTTAGTCTCTCCCACAAAGCAGAGCACCCTACGTCCGCTAAGTCCCTCCAGGGGCATACAAATTCACCTCTCTCATTCTTCTAAACTCCAGTGGCTGTCAGCCCAACCTGTCCAAACTTAACTCATGCCATAATCCAGTTTTGTTATGGCCGATGCAGTTGATAAAGCTGTGTTTTGTTTTTTTTAAAAAAAAAACACCCCACAGGGAAACTTTTAAACCACTGTCATAACCTATAATTTTAAGTGTTACGTTTGAGATGCAGCTCTAAGTTCAGGAATCAGGCCACCAGTTCCTGAAAGGTTTCATATTAAGCCAAATTTTATCACTTTATAAGATAAATATATGCACATGGCGACAAATTGCTACCATCATATCTTTAGCAACCCGCAGGCTTAACCACACACCAGGCAAAGCATTTTCACCTTACGAATTCAAAATGAGGTTCTGTTGACTTTGGTTCCTGTGGAGACAAGTTAGAGGCTGACAGCCGCTTTTGACCTCACCTTGCCTCTGCTCTACACATGCACAAAACCCTATACCTAGCAAAGCCCACTGAATGTAAATTCTCATTGTATCGCCAGCCTTTTTAACAATAAAGTTCTTTTCATGGTACTGATTTTATTAGTAATATAAACATATTGCTAGGTCTCTGTTCACTGGGTGCTGGAATGCACCCCACTTCTTGAATGCTCTATGAAAAACGTACAAACAAACTCTATCTCTCTCGTGTATCAAAACTGGGACACATCAAAGCATCCAGACGAGCTGGCTTTAATCCATTTGAGATACAGCCAAAGACTAAATCTCTATTTTAAAACAAATATATTTTCCAGCAATATTACATACATTAATAACTTCATGGCAATTTCCACTTCCTTTGTCTTTCAATCTGTCTATAGAATTCTAAGCATGCACCTCAGCACCCACATTACAGGGGTCTCTAATTGTTTAAGATATACGTGGTACGCCGATGACACAACGTCACTTGTAGAGTCAGAGATGACCTCCAAAATATTGGAGATTGAGTAAAATCTAAAAGCTTAGAGTATATATTGACCATTGCAGAAAAAAAAGACATTTTGTCGATGCTTTTTGTCAAGCACTCATCAGGACAGTCGCAAGAATACCAGTGTCAGGGGAAGCGACCAGTTTATACCGCAGGGGGAAGAGAGTGCCGATTGATTGGCAAGTGGACTCTGACTATCGGAGGCCTTGACATGGAGAGTGCACCAGTTGATGGTGACTGACAGTTAACTTCTAAGAATTGTTTGGAATTTAAAGCAGGCAGCTTGACCCTGACTGGACAAGGCACTGCCCTGAGGAATGAGTCAGCGAATGACTGTCACTAATCTTCTTTAGCTGAAGTAGCCACAATGCATGCACATGTTCTTTCTGTCTGCAAAAAACAGGGCCCTGTTTATTAATGCCTGTAGCTTCCAGTACACATAAATGCACCCCACCACAAGCTCAACTGACAATCCGAAATTGGCTGTCAGTCTAACTTTTAGCACATTGAGGATTAAATAGTCCTTTTCAGCAACACTCAAGCTCCCTACTGCCAAATGCTAATATATATTGAGCATAACCACTAGAAAGACAAAGTAATATTACTCAGACTGAATACTTTAGAAGAAACTAGAGTAAAGACTAAAGATGCTGGCACACTGGCACATGTAAATAAGTTGGCCCACTTAGGGCAATTGATAACAGAATAATAGATACCATCCTGGGGGGTTACTATTGACCAGAAACTGAACTGGACCCAGCCATCTAAACACTTTATACAAGAGCAGGTCAGAGGCTGGGAATCCTGCAGAGAGTCACTCACCTCCTGACTCCTCAAAGCCAGTCCACCGTCTACAAGGCACAAGTCAGGGGTGTGATGGAATGCTATCCATGTGCCTGGATGAGTGCAGCTCCCACATCACTCATGATACTTTACACCATCCAGGACAAAGCAGCCCCGCTTGATCAGCACCCCATCCACCACCTTAAACATTCACTCCCTCCACCACTGACACACAGTAGCAGCAGAGTGTGTGTACCATCTACAAGATGCACTGCAGCAACTCACCAAGGCTCCTTCGACAACACCTTCCAAACACACGACCACCACCATCTAGAAGGACAAGGGCAGCAGATAGATGGGAACACCACCACCTGGAAATTCTGCTCCAAGTCAAACACCATCCTGACGTGGGAATATATCGGCTGCTCCTTCACTATCGCTGGGTCAAAATCCTGGAACTCCCTCCCTACCACTGCAGCAGTTCTAGAGCTCACCAAAACCTTCTCAAGGGGCAATTCGGAATGGGCAATAAATGCTTGCCTAGCCAGTGATGCCCACAGTCCATGAAGGAATGAAGAGGAAAAAAATAGCAGAAGCCATGTCAAAGTCAGATTGATAGAAATTTCCAGAAGCGAAGGTGAAGGATGCATTGGAACTGAAGCTTGACTCTTCAGTGATCAAGTCAGAATGGAAACCTTCATGAGGTGCTACATTCTATCCACTATCCCATATGGTTTTGTAACCTGGCCATTAAGTAAAGACCTGTTTTTGCTGACTGGAGTACAACTAATTATGAGAGGTGTTCAGGAAATTGAAGAGAAAGCATTCCTATTTCTAGGGGGACAAGGAGCTAGGGGTAAATGATATAAAATCATTATTAAGTGCTGCTGAAAGAAAATGGGGTGTTGGAGCTTGCTGGTCTCCCCTTAGTTTGGTATTCTGGTTACGTCCTGATGAGTGCAAGATGAAAAACTTTGACACGTCTCCTTTTTTTCTGCAACACTCAAGTTCTGTACCACCGCTGGCGGTCATGAAACAAAAATGTCCCACAGTGGACTCAAGGGGTCGCTGTTACCCAGAGAGTCGCTACAATGTGGACTTCAGTGCCGTGTTGAGGAGTTGGGATGAATAGTGGTAGATGTTTTTTTAAGGGAAGAGGGGGTTTGGCGCTTTACAGGTATATACTTTTGGAGTTGGAGGACAAGGGGTGGGAGGAGGTTTCAGAGGAGCTTGAACGTTGGCATTGACCAATTGGGCTCTTTGTTTTCGCAAGTCCCATGTGAAAATTAAACACAAGTGTTTTCGAATGTCAACAGTGTCCTGGTTCAACCCTTTCATCTGTCTGTTTACCTGGACCTTGGAGTCGCAATTTCAATCAATGCGGCCGGAACTCGCTCTCAGATTGAAAGGAGAGTCCAAATCAAAGGTGATCTTTTAGCCCCAGCCTTCCCAGTAGGAAAAGCAATAAAAAAAAAACTGGGAAATTGAAATACTGGCCTGAATTGGTCTTGTATACCTTAAAAAGGAACACCAATAAATACTGGGAAATGAGGGTACTGGTCTGAACTTGTCTTGTATACCTTAAAATGGAACACCAGTAAATACTGGGAAACTAGGGTACTGGTCTGAACTGGTCTTGTATACCTGAAAATGGAACACCAGTAAAAATTGGGAAATAAGATTACTGGTCTGAACTGGTCCTGTATACCTTAAAATGGAACACCAGTAAAAATTGAGAAATAAGAATACTGGTCTGAACTGGTCTTGTATAGCCGAAAATGGAACACCAGTAAATACTGGGAAATGAGGGTACTGGTCTGAACTGGTCTTGTATACCTGAAAATGGAACACCAGTAACAAACTGGGAAATAAGAGTACTGGTCCCAACTGGTCTTGTATAGCCGAAAATGGAACACAAGTAAATACTGGGAAACTAGAGTATTGGTCTGAACTGGTCTTGTATACCTTAAAATGGAACACCAGTAAATACTGGGAAACTAGGATACTGGTCTGAACTGGTCTTGTATAGCCGAAAATGGAACACCAGTAAATACTGGGAAACTAGGGTACTGGTCTGAACTGGTCTTGTATAGCCGAAAATGGAACATCAGTAACAAACTGCGAAATAAGGGTATTGGTCTGAACTGGTCTTGTATACCATAAAGCGGAACACCAGTAAATACCGAGAAATGAGGGTACTGGTCTGAACTGGTCTTGTATACCTGAAAATGGAACACCAGTAACAAACTGGGAAATAAGATTACTGGTCTGAACTGGTCTTGTATACCTTAAAATGGAACTCCAGTAAAAACTGGGAAATAAGAGTACTGGTCTGATCTGGACTTGTATAGCCGAAAATGGAACACCAGTAAATACTGGGAAACTAGGGTACTGGTCTGAACTGGTCTTGTATACCTTAAAATGGAACACCAGTAAATACTGGGAAACTAGGGTACTGGTCTGAACTGGTCTTGTATACCTGAAAATGGAACACCAGTAACAAACTGGGAAATATGAGTACTGGTCTGAACTGGTCTTGTATACCTTAAAATGGAACACCAGTAAATACTGGGAAACAAGTGTACTGGTCTGAACTGGTCTTGTATAGCCGAAAATGGAACACCAGTAAATACTGGGAAACAAGTGTACTGGTCTGAACTGGTCTTGTATAGCCGAAAATGGAACACCAGTAAATACTGGGAAACTAGGGTACTGGTCGGAACTGGTCTTGTATACCTGAAAATGGAACACCAGTAAATACTGGGAAACTAGGGTACTGGTCTGAACTGATCTTGTATACCTGAAAATGGAACACCAGTAACAAAGTGGGAAATCAGGGTACTGGTCGGAACTGGTCTTGTATACCTGAAAATGAAACACCAGTAACAAACTGGGAAATCAGGGTACTGGTCGGAACTGGTCTTGTATACCTGAAAATGGAACACCAGTAAATACTAGGAAAGAAGACTACTGGTCTGAACTGTTTATTTCCTCTCTCTTCTGGGAAATTCATGCAGGTCTAACTATGTTCCCTTTCTCGCTTTAATTGCAAGTTAAAAAAAAAAACAGCGACAAGTTCTATTTTCTTGTGGTCTTGCGTCACTTGGTTTACACACAGCTTTGGGACGCAATGTCCCAGGTTCTTTCGAGGAGTGTCAATATTCCACGCATCGGCTGGGTTAACTCAGACTGTCTCCTTCTATAATATTTAAGCGGAACAAAGGTACGAATTCTAACTGACTGAATCGGTTGACACAGTTAGCCGTAACTGGAATCTCGGAGAGAGATTGAATTAAATCCCTGTAATAATATCAACCAGTACTACCTCGAACCGTGACTTACACACACACACACACACACACATTTTCTCTCGCTTTCTCTCTCTCTCTGTCTATCCACACACACAAAAAGATCTTTATTGTCTCCCCCTGCCTCTCCCACACAGATTCTCTCTCTCTCTAAAAACATGTTCTTTCTATATATCTCAATCTCTATCTCTCCCTCTTATTCCAAGTCACACACAAACATATTCTCTATCTATCTATCGATCTCCGTATCTCAATCTATCTCTGTATCTCACACGCATACAGATTCTCTCTCTCTCTCTGCTATCTTCCGATCTACCTCAATTTTTCCATCTATCTCTATCTCTCTCACACATAGGTTCTCTCTCTATCTATCCATCTCAATCTCTATCTCTCTATATTTCTCACACGAACAGATCCTCTGTCGCGATCTCTCTATTGATCTATCTCGATATCTATCTCGATCTCTCACACACAAACAGATCTCTTTCTTTCATTCTATCTATCTCTATTTCACTCACACACATAAGCAGATTGTCTCTATCTCTCTCACATACAGACACACCAACTCTGTTTCTCGCTACATTTCTAGCTCTCTGTCTCTTTCTACCTATCTAGATCTCTCCCTCTGTGTATCTCTCTAGCTCTCTCTCTCTATCTAGCTCTCTGTCTCTCCCTCTCTCTCTCTATGTCTATCTGTCTGTCTACCTATCTACCTTTCTCTTTACCTATCTAGTTTTTTTTCTCTCTCTCTACCTATGGAGCTCTCTCTCTCTCTCTATCTAGCTCCCTTTCTCTCTAGCACTCTCTCTACCTATCTATCTTTCTCTTTACCTATCTAGTTCTTTCTCTCTCTCTACCTATCGAGCTCTCTCTCTCTAACTAGCTCTATCTAGCTCTCTCTCTCTCTAGCACTCTCTCTCTCTCTTTCTTTCTCTCGACCTATCTCTCTCTGTGTGCACTTATCTATCTCTGTCTCTCCCTGCCTAGCTAGCTCTCTCCCTACCAATCTAGCTGTCTCTCTCTGCCTGTCTGTCTACCCATCTCTCCCTCACTCTCTCTCTGTCTACCTATATCTCTCTCTCTCTCTCTGCCTCTCTACCTCTCTCTATCTGCCTACCTAGCTCTCTATCTATATATATAGATAGATAGATAGAGAGCTATATATATATATAGATAGATAGAGAACTATTTAAATATAGCTCTCCCTCTATCTATCTCTCTTTATGTCTATGTCTCTCTCTCTCTCTGTCTATATCTCTCTCTACCTATCTACCTCTCTCCTTTGCAGTCTACCTATCTACATATATATATAAATATATATATAGCTACTATCTACATATATATATAAATATATATATAGCTCTCCCGCTATCTCTCTCTCTAGACCTATCTACCTCTGTTTCTCCCTCTCTCTCTAACTACCTCTTTCTCTATACCTATCTAGCTCTCTCTCTACCAATCTCTCTCTCTGCCTATCTATCTCTCTCTCTAGACCTATCTACCTCTCTTTCTCCCTCTCTCTCTCTGTCTAAGTACATCTTTTTCTATACCTATCTAGCTCTCCCTCTACCTATCTCTCTCTCTCTCTGCCTACCTCTCTCTCTGTCTATCTCTCTCTCTCTGCCTATCTCTCTCTCTACCTATCTCTCTCTCTCTCTCTGCCTATCTCTCTCTCTCTGCCTATTTAGCGCGCTCTCCCTCTCTCTCTCTCTCTGCCTGACACACACACACACACACTCACGCATGCAGAACCTGTTGCTAACAATATTTCAGGATGAGGAGCCACCCACTGCTTCCCGGTCTGATCCATATGTAATCCAGCCGAAGTGGATCCCTGTTACCCTTCCCAGTGAAACTGGGAATTGGGTGAGAAGCAGCGGTTCAGCAGAGAGGCTGAGAACCACCAGTAGCTGGCTACCTTCTCAAACAAACCCACAGCCCAAGATAGATTTTCTCTTCAGTCCCCCCACCTAATAGCATGACCGCAAGTCCGCGCACTGCGAATTGGCTTTTTCTTCTCTCTCAAATGCTGAGGATGACTCACCTTCCGATGGCAAGTGGGAGAACCCTGTACTCTGAGCGCCACGTCCAACTGAGGCGACTGAAGACAGAGCTGTACAGTTTAAAACCGGGCGTCCCACACACACCGGCAAGTTGGAGAGCATTGGGGTGGGGTGGGGGCAATGTGTCAGAACTCGGAACTGACATCAGCACAGCAAAACCCACCTCACCCCCTGAAACAAATTGGGAACTCCTCGGGGCTACCAATTCCGAATGGCTTGAATAGTTTATATATTAATTCAACTGGCTTCAGAGCTGCTCCATGGACACTCCCTATCTACTTATCTCAGTGTATATACACCCCCTTTCCTATCTATCTATCTATCTATCTATCTGTCTGTCTGTCTGTCTATCTATCTATCTATCTATCTATCTATCTATCTATCTATCTATCTATCCATCTATCTATCTATCTATCTATCTATCTATCTATCTATCTATCTATCTATGTATCTATCTATCTATTTATCTATCTGTCTATCCATCCATCCATCTATCTTTCTATCTATCCATCCATCCATCTATCCATCTCATGTATCTGTCTGTCCATCTGTCTATCTATATATCCATCTATTTCACCTACAGACATATATATACACATCTACCTGTCTGTCTGTCTATCTATCTATCTATCTATCTATCTATCTATCTGTCTGTCTGTCTATTTTCTATCTATCTATCTATCTATCTATCTATCTCTCTATCTATCTATCTATCTATCTATCTATCTATCTATCTATCTATCTATCTTCCTATCTATCTTTCTATCTATCTATCTATCTATCCGTCTATCTATCCATCTATCTATCTATCTGTCTGTCTGTCTATTTTCTATCTATCTATCTATCTATCTATCTATCTATCTGTCTGTCTATTTTCTATCTATCTATCTATCTATCTATCTATCTTTCTATCTATCTATCTATCTGTCCATCCGTCTATCCATCTATCTATCCGTCTATCTATCTGTCTGTCTGTCTATCCATCTGTCTGTCGGTCTGTCTATCTATCTTTCTATCTATCTATCTATCTGTCTGTCTGTCTATCTATCTATCTATCTATCTATCTATCTATCTATCTATCTATCTATCTTTCTATCTATCTATCTATCTGTCCATCCGTCTATCCATCTATCTATCGGTCTATCTATCTGTCTGTCTGTCTATCCATCTGTCTGTCTGTCTGTCTATCTATCTTTCTATCTATCTAGCTATCTATCTATCTATCTGTCTGTCTGTCTATCTATCTATCTATCTATCTATCCATCCATCCATCTCATGTATCTGTCTGTCCATCTGTCTATCTATATATCCATCTATTTCACCTACAGACATAAATATACATATCTACCTGTCTGTCTGTCTATCTATCTATCTATCCATCCATCCATCTATTGATCCATCCATCTCATCTATCTGGCTGTCCATCTGTCTATCTATATATCCATGTATCTCACCTACAGACATATATATATATACGTATCTACCTGTCATTCTGTCCATCTATCTATTTACCTATCCATCTGTCTATTTATCTTTCTGTCTGTTTGTCTATCTATCTATCTGTCCCTCTGTCTACCTGTCTGTCTATCTATCTTTCTATATATTTATCTACCTATCTATCTGTCTGTCTAGCTGTCTGTCTGCCTATCTATCTATCTGTCTGTCTGTCTATCTATCTATCTCTCTATCTATCTACCTGTCTGTCTGCCTATCTCTCTATCTACCTGCTTATCGATCTATCTTTCGATTTATCTATGTATCTATCTGTCTGTCCATCTATCTATCTGTCTGTCTATCTATCTATCTATCTATCCGTCTATCTATCTGTCTGTCTGTCTGTCTGTCTATCTATCTTTCTATCTATCTATCCATCTATCCATCTTACCAAGAATCTATCTTGCTCTGCCTTAAAAATATTCAAAGATTCTGCTCCCACCTTTTCAGGGAGAGAGTTCCAAAGACTCATAAGCCTCTGAGATGATAAGTTCCGCCTCATCTCCGTCTTAAACGCGTGACTCCTTATTTTCACAAAGCCACCCCTGGTGCTAGATCCTCCCTTGAGGAGGGAACATCTTGTCCACGTCCAATCGAGAACCAGGGGACACAGCTTCAAATATTGGGGTAGACCATTTAGGACTGAGATGAGGAGAAATGTCTTCACCCAGAGAGTGGTGAGCCTGTGGAATTCACTACCACAGAAAGTAGTTGAGACCAAAACATTGTATGTTTTCAAGAAGGAGTTGGATATAGCTCTTGGGGCGAGAGGGATCAAAGGGTATGGGGAGAAAGCGGGAGCAGGTTATTGAGTTGGATGATCAGCCATGATCGTAATGAATGGGGGAGCAGGCTCGAAGGGCCGAAAGGCCTACACCTGCTCCTAGTCTCTATGTTTCTATTTATCCCTTGCTAACCTGTGGAATTCTCTCCCCCACAAAGCATCGGAGGCTGGGCCATTGAATACAGTCAAGGCCAAGTGAGGCAGGTTTCTGATCGACAAGGGGGTCGAAGAGGGAGGGCAGGAAAGTGAAACCGAGGTCACAGTCATGTCCGCTAAGACCTCCTCAAGAGGCAGAGCAGGCTTGAGGGGCAGAGTGGCTTACCCACGCTTCTAATTCGTACCTTTACCTCATTCTCGGCCTACTGCTTCTTCCCTTGCGATGAGTAGAGTTGGTTTGAAACATAGGTACACATATGTTCGTCTTCCCCTACGAGGGAGAATCATGTTCGTAGCATCTAACCTGTCAAGCGCCCTAAGAATCTCAAGGTTTAATGGCGTCTCATTCTTTTGAACTTCAGTGAGTTTAGGGCCAGCCTGTCCCATCTTTCCACGTAAGGTAAGTCCTTCATCCCAAGTATCGGTCAAGTGGACATTCTCTGAACTCAGCCCAGTGCTAATAATTAATGATCGAAAGACGCTGAGATTAGACCGGGAGAGAGGGAGGCAGGGAAAAGAGACAAAGACAGAAGGTGTGCGGAGATAAAGACAACAGCCAGGCCGACAGAAAGTTTGTGAGCATGGAGCGACACAGAGGGGAGAATGGCCTTAAGGAGGAGCTCAAGGTGAGATAGGAGCAGGAAGATGGAGCAACAGAGAGAGACTGGGGAAGAAGGTGAACCAAGGTAGGGATAAACATACTTAAGGGCCAACTAATTCGGGCAAAAATGAGAGAGAGTAAGAAAGAGAGACAGAGAGGTTTGAGAAGTGGGGTGATTGGAGATAGACCGTGAGGGAAGGAGGGAGACGGGGACAGACAGAGAGTGGGGGGTGAGGGAGTGAGGGCTGCAGGGGAGAGAGAAAGGTGGTATTCTCGAAAGGAAGCTGTGTGCGTATGTGTGTGTGTGTCTGTCTGTCTGTGTGTGTGTATGTGTGTGTGTATGTGTGTGAGTGTGTGTGATGCGTGTGAGTGTATGTGTGTGTGCCTGTGTGTGTCTGCGTGTGAGTGTGTGTGTCTGTCTCTGTGTGTGTATGTGTGTGTGTATGAGTGTGTGTGTCTGTGTGTGTCTGCGTGTGAGTGTGTGCGTCTGTCTGTGTGTGTGTATGTTTGTGTGTGTGTATGTGTTTCTGTGTGTGTGTGTGTGTGTGTGTGTGTATGTTTCTGTGTGCGTGTGTGTGTGTGTGTGTGTGTGTGTATGTGTGTGAGTGTGTGTGATGCGTGTGAGTGTATGTGTGTGTGCCTGTGTGTGTCTGCGTGTGAGTGTGTGTGTCTGTCTCTGTGTGTGTATGTGTGTGTGTATGAGTGTGTGTGTCTGTGTGTGTCTGCGTGTGAGTGTGTGTGTCTGTCTGTGTGTGTGTATGTTTGTGTGTGTGTATGTGTTTCTGTGTGTGTGTGTGTGTGTGTGTATGTTTCTGTGTGTCTGTGTGTGTATGTGTGTGTGTGTGCCTGTGTGTGTCTGCGCGTGAGTGTGTGTGTCTGTCTCTGTGTGTGTATGTGTGTGTGTATGAGTGTGTGTGCCTGTGTGTGTCTGCGTGTGAGTGTGTGTGTCTGTCTCTGTGTGTGTATGTGTGTATGTGTGTGTGTATGAGTGTGTGTGTCTGTGTGTGTTTGCGTGTGAGTGTGTGTCTGTCTCTGTGTGTGTATGTGTGTGTGTATGAGTGTGTGTGTCTGTGTGTGTCTGCGTGTGAGTGTGTGTGTCTGTCTGTGTGTGTGTATGTTTGTGTGTGTGTATGTGTTTCTGTGTGTGTGTGTGTGTGTGTGTGTATGTTTCTGTGTGTCTGTGTGTGTATGTGTGTGTGTGTGTATGTGTGTGTCTGCATGTCAGTGTGTGTGTCTGTGTGTGTCTGCGTGTGAGTGTGTGTGTCTATCTCTGTGTGTTTCTGTGTGTGCGCGTGTGTGTGTGTGTCTGTGCGTGTGTGTGTGAGTCTGCATGTGAGTGTGTATGTCTGTCTCTGTGTGTGTATGTGTGTGTGAGTGTATGTGTCTGCATGTGAGTGTGTGTGTGACTGTGTGTGTCTGCGTGTGAATGTGTGTGTCTATCTCTGTGCGTGTATGTGTGTGCGTGTGTGTGTGTGTTTCTGTGTGGTTGTGAGAGTGTGTGTGTCTGCTTGTGAGTGTGTGTGTCTGTCTCTGTGTTTGTATGTGTGTGTGTGTGATTGCGTCTGTGTTTCTGTGTCAGACAGTGTGTGTGTGTATGTGTGTGTGTGTGTCATTGTGTATGTATTTCTCTGTGGTTGTGTGTATGTGTTTCTGTGTCCGAGATTGTGTGTGTGTGTATGTGTGTGTGTGATTGTGTATGTGTTTCTGTGTCAGAGAGTGTGTGTGTTTGTGTGTGATTGTGTATGTATTTCCCTGTGGTTGTGTGTGTGTATATGTTTCAGTGTCCGAGATTGTGAGTGTGTGTATGTGTGTATGTGATTGTGTATGTGTTTCTGTGTGGTTGTGTGTGTATGTGTTTCAGTGTCAGAGTGTGTGTGTGTGTGTGTGTGTGAGTGCGTGGTTGTTTCTGTGTAAGTGTGTGTCTGTGTGCATGTGCATGTGTATGTGTGTGCCTGTCTGTGTGTGCGTGTGCATGTGTGTCTGTGTGTGCGTGTGCGTGTGCGTGTGTGACTGTGTGTGTGACAGTGTGCTTCCCTGCCCATCACCAATTAAACTGGGAGAGGCTAATAGTGACACTGTGTCTGTGAGAATTGAGAGATGGAAGGGTAAACATGTCAAGCCCATGTATTTGTAACGAGGGATTATGGTGTGCTTGAGTTACAATTGAATAAGTCGGATTTAAAATATGCCTTATAGGGTGAGTAGGAACCTACCTTTTCAAGTGTTTAATTTCAAAGGGAAGGTATACTAAATTTTATGGACTGGACGCAGTGACAACGTGAGAACATAGAGAGCTTTATATATGGGGAAGTTGAGTTTAAAGATGTGTTTCAGGACAATGAAAGGGGGAAAAATATACTGAAGAATAGGTGTTTAACTGAGTTGTGGTGACTGTGGGGACCCTAGCCACAAACATTCACTCCCTCCACCACCGACGCACAGTAGCAGCAGTGTGTGTACCATCTACAAGATGCACTGCAGCAACTCACCAAGGCTCCTTAGACAGCACCTTCCAAACACACGACCCACTACCATCTAGAAGGACAAGGGCAGCAGACACATGGGAACACCACCACCTGGAAGTTCCCCTCCAAGTCACTCACCATCCTGACTTGGAAATATATCAGGCATTCCTTGACTGTCAATGGGTCAAAATCCTGGAAATCCCTCCCTAACAGCACTGTGGGTGTACCTACAGCACAGGGACAAAATCCAGGAACTCACTCCCTAACAGCGCTGTGGGTGTACATACACCACAGGGACAAAATCCTGGAACTCCCTCCCTAACAGCACTGTGGGTATACCTACACCACAGGGACATAATCCTGGAACTCCCTCCCTAACAGCACTGTGGGTGTACCTACACCACAGGGACAAAATCCTGCAACTCCCTCCCTAAGAGCACTGTGGGTGTACCTACACCACAGGGACAAAATACTGGAAATCACTCCCGAACAGCACTGTGGGTGTACCTACACCACAGGGACAAAATCCTGGAACTCCCTCCCTAACAGCACTGAGTGTGTCCCTACACCACAGGGACAAAATCCTGGAACTCCCTCTCTAACAGCACTGTGGCTATACCAACTCAACAGGGACAAATTACTGCAACTCCCTCCCTAACAGCAGTGTGGGTGTACCTACACCACAAGGACAAAATCCTGGAACTCCCTCCCTAACAGCACTGTGGGTGTACCTACACCACAAGGACAAAATCCTGGAACTCCCTCCCTAACAGCACTGTGTTGTGCCTACATCACATGGACAAAGTCCTGGATCTCATTCCTTAACAGCACTGTGGGTGTACCTACACCACAGGGACAATATCCTGGAACTAACTCCATAACAGCACTCTGGGTGTACCAACAACACAGTGACAAATTCCTGGAACTCCCTGCCCAAAAGCACAGTGGGAGTACATACACAACAGGTACACAATCGAGGAACCCCTTCCCTAGCAGCACTGTGTATGTACCTACACCACATGTACAATATATTGGAAATCGCTACCTAACAGCACAGTGGGTGCACCTACACCACAGGGACAAAATACTGGAAATCAATCCCAAACAGCAATGTGGATATACCAACTCCACAGGAACAAAATCCTGGAACTCCCACCCTAACAGCACTGTGGGTGTACCTACACCACAGGGACAAAAACCTGGAACTCCCTCCCTAACAGCACTATGGGTGTACCTACACCACAGGGACAAAATCCTGGAACTCCCTCCCTAACAGCACTGTGGGTGTACATACACCACAGGAACAAAATCCTGGAACTCGCACCCTAACAGCACTGTGGGTGTACCTACACCACAGGGACTAAATCCTGCAGCTCCCTCCCTAACAGCGCTGTGGATGTTCCTACACCACAGGGATAAAATCCAGGAAATCCCTCCCTAACAGCACTGAGGGTGTACCTACACCACAGGGACAAAATCCTGGATCTCCCTCCCTAACAGCGCTGTGGATGTACCTACAGCACACGGACAAAATACTGGAAATCGCTACCTAACAGCACATTGTGTGTACCTACACCACAGGTACAATATACTTGAAATCGCTAACTAAAGCACTGTGGTTGTATGTACAGCACAAGGACAAGATCCTGGAACTCACTCGAGAACAGCACTGTGGGTGCAGCAACATCTCAGGGACAAAATCCTGGAACTCCCTCCCTAACAGCACTGTGGGTGAACCGAAACCACAGGGACAAAATCCAGGAACTCCATCCCTAACAGCACTGTGGGTGTACCTACACCACAGGGACAAAATCCTGGAACTCCCTCCCTAACAGCACTGTGGGTGTACCTACACCACAGGGACAAAATCCTGGAACTCCCTCCCTAACAGCACTGTGGGTGTACCTACACCACATGGACAAAATCCTGTAACTCCCTCCCTAACAGCACTGTGGGTGTACCTACACCACAGGGACAAAATCCTGGAACTCCCTCTCTAACAGCACTGTGCCTTTACCAACACCACAGGGACAAAATACAGGAAATACCTCCAGAACAGCACTGTGGGCGCATGTACAACACAGGGACAATATCCTGGAAGTCCCTAACAGCTCTTTGGGTATAACTACACCACAGGGACAAAATCCTGGAATTCCCTCCATAAAAGCACTGTGGGTGTAACTAAACCAACGGGACAAATTCCTGGAACTCCCTCTCTAACAGCACTGTGGGTGTACCTACACCACAGGTATAATATACTGGAAATCCCTCCCTAACAGCACAGTGGGTGTACTTACACCACACGGACAAAATCCTGGAACTCCCTCCCTAAAAGCACTGTGGGTGCACCAACACCACAGGGACAAAATCCTGGAACTCCCTCCCTAACAGCACTGTGGGTGTAACTACAACACAGGGACAAAATCCTGGAACTCCCTCCCTAACAGCACTGTGGATGTACCTACACCACAGGGACAAAATCCTTGAATTATCTCAATAAAAGCACTGTGGTTGTGCCCATGCCAGAGGTACAATATCCTGGAAATCGCTCCATAAAGCTCTGTGGGTGTTCATCACAGGTACAAAATCCTGGAACTCCCTTCCTAACAGCACTGTGGGTGTACCTACACCACAGGGACAAGATCCTGGAACTCCCTCTCTAACAGCGCTGTGGGTGTACCTACACCACAGGGACAAAATCCTGGAACTCCCTCCCTAACAGCACGGTGGGTGTACCTACACCACAGGGACAAAATCCTGGTACTACCTCCCTAACAGCATTGTGGCTGTACCTACACAACAGGTACAATATACTGGAAATATCGCCCTGACAGCACCGTGGGTGTAGCAACCACACAGGGACAACACACTGGAAGTCCTTCCATAACAGCACTGTGGGCATACCTACATCACATGGACAAAATCATGGAACTACCTCCCTAACAGCGCTCTGGGTGTACATACACGACAGGGACAAAATCCTGGAACTCCCTCCCTAACAGCACTGTGGGTGTGCCTACACCACAGGGACAAAATCCTGGAACTCACTCCCTAACAGCACTGTGGGTGTAACTACACCACAGGGACAAAATCCTGGAACTCCCTCCCTAACAGCGCTGTGGGTGTGCCTACACCACAGGGACAAAATCCTGGAACTCCCTCCTTAACAGCGCTGTGGGTGTTCCTACACCACAGGGGCAAAATCCTCGAACTCCCTCCCTAACAGCATTGTGGGTGTACCTACACTACAGGGACAAAATCCTGGAACTCCCTCCCTAACAGCACTGTGGGTGTACCTACACAACAGGGACAAAATCCTGGAACTGCCTCCCTAACAGCACTGTGGGTGTACCTACACAACAGGGACAAAATCCTGGAACTCCCTCCCTAACAGCAGTGTGGGTTTATTTACACCACAGGGATAAAATCCAGGAAATCCCTCTCGAACAACACTATGGGTGTACCTACACCACAGGGACAAAATCCTGGAACTCCCTCCCTAACAGCAGTGTGGGTGTACCTACACCACACGGACAAAATCCTGGAACTCCCGCCCTAACAGCACTGTGGGTGTACCTACACCACAGGGACAAAATCCTGGAACTCCCTCCCTAACAGCACTGTGGGTGTACCTACACCACAGGGACAAATTCCTGCAATTCGCTCCCTAACAGCACTGTGGGTGTACCTACACCCCAGGAACAAAATCCACAACTCACTTGCTAACAGCACTGTGGATGTACCTACACCACAGGTATAATATACTGGAAATCGTTATCTAACAGCACTGTGGGTCTTTGTACACCACAGGGACGAAATACTGGAACTCCCTCCCTAACAGCACTGTGGGTATTTGTACACCACAGGGACAAAATCCTGGAACTCCCTCCCCAACAGCACAATGGGCTTACCTACACCACAGGGACAAGATCCTGGAACTCCCTCCGTAACAGCGTTGTTGGTGTACCTAGACCACAGGGACAAAATCCTGGAACTCCATCAATAACAGCAGTGTGGGTGAACCTACAACACAAGGACAAAATCCTTCAACACGCTCCCTAACAGCACTGTGGGCGTACCAACAACACATTGACAAAACCCTGGAACTTCCACCCTAACAGCACTGTGGGTGTACCTACACCACAGGGACAAAATCCCGGAACTCCCTCCCTAACTGCACTGTGGGTGTACCTACACCACAGGAACATATTACTGGAACTCCCTCCCTAACAGCACTGTAGGTGTACCTAGACCACAGGGACAAATACCTGTAAATCCCTCACTAACCTCATTCTGTGTGAACCTACACCATTGGGAGATAATCGTGGAACTCACTCCCTAAAAGCATTGTGGGTGTACCTACACAAAGGGAAAAAATCCTGGAAATCCCTCCATAACAGCACTGTGGGTGTACTGACACCACAGAGGCAAAATTCAGGAACTCCCTCCCTAACTGCGCTGTGGGTGTACCTACACACAGGAAAAAAATCCGGGAAATCCCTCCCTAACAGCACTGTGGGTGTACCTACACCAGACGGACAAAATCCTGGAACACCCTCCCTAACAGCACTGTGGGTGTACCTACACCAGAGGGACAAAATCCTGGAACTCCCTCCCTAACAGCACTGAGGGTGTACCTACACCAGACGGACAAAATCCTGGAACACCCTCCCTAACAGCACTGTGGGTGTACCTACACCAGAGGGACAAAATCCTGGAAC
The DNA here is from genome assembly GCA_026770705.1 of Isurus oxyrinchus. Taxonomy (NCBI): domain Eukaryota; kingdom Metazoa; phylum Chordata; class Chondrichthyes; order Lamniformes; family Lamnidae; genus Isurus; species Isurus oxyrinchus. The sequence continues at coordinate 397,314 of JANJGN010000531.1, read as the reverse complement.
TCCCTCCCTAACAGCACTGTGGGTGTACCTACACCAGACGGACAAAATCCTGGAACTCCCTCCCTAACAGCACTGTGGGTGTACCTACACCAGACGGACAAAATCCTGGAACTCCCTCCCTAACAGCACTGTGGGTGTACCTACACCAGACGGACAAAATCCTGGAACTCCCACCCTAACAGCACTGTGGGTTTACCTACACCACAGGGACAAATACCTGTAAATCCCTCACTAACCTCATTCTGTGTGAACCTACGCCATTGGGACATAATCGTGGAACTCAATACCTAAAAGCATTGTGGGTGCACCTACACACAGGGAAAAAATCCTGGAACTCCCTCCCTAACAGCATTGTGGGTGTACCTACACCACAGGGATTAACTCCTGCAACACCCTTCCTAACAGCAGTGTGGATGTACGTACACCACAGGGACAACATCCAGGAATTCCCTCCCAACAGCACTGTGGGTGTACCTATGCCACGGGGACAAAATCCGTGATCTCCCTCCCTATCAGCACTGTGGGTGTACCTACACCACATGGACAAAATCCTGGAACTCCCTCCATATCAGCACTGTGGGTGTACCTACACCACAGGGACAGAATGCAGGAACTCCCTCCCTATCAGCACTGTGGGTGTACCAACACCACAGGAGCATATTACTGGAACTCCCTCCCTAACAGCACTGTAGGTGTACCTACACCACAGGGGCAAATACCTGTAAATCCCTCACTAACCTCATTCTGTGTGAACCTACACCATTGGGACATAATCGTGGAACTCACTCCCTAAAAGCATTGTGGGTGCACCTACACACAGGGAAAAAATCCTGGAAATCCCTCCAGAACAGCACTGTGGGTGTACCTACACCACACGGACAAAATCCAGGAACTCCCTCCCTAACAGCACTGTGGGTGTACCTACACCACATGGACAAAATCCTGGAACTCCCTCCCTATCAGCACTGTGGGTGTACCAACACCACAGGAACATATTACTGGAACTCCCTCCCTAACAGCACTGTAGGTGTACCTACACCACAGGGACAAAATCCTGGAACTCCCTCCCTAACAGCACTGTAGTTGTACCTACACCACAGGGGCAAATACCTGTAAATCCCTCACTAACCTCATTCTGTGTGAACCTACACCATTGGGACATCATCGTGGAACTCACTCCCTAAAAGCATTGTGGGTGCACCTACACACAGGGAAAAAATCCTGGAAATCCCTCCAGAACAGCACTGTGGGTGTAACTACACACAGGGAAAAAATCCTGCAACTCCCTCCCTAACAGCACTGTGGGTGTACCTACACACAGGGAAAAAATCCTGGAACTCCCTCCCTAACAGCACCTTGGGTGTACCGACCCCACAGAGACAAAATCCAGTAACTCCCTCACTAACAGCACTGTGGGTGTTCCTACACATAGGGAAAAAATCCTGGAAATCCCTTCCTAACAGCACTGTGGGTATCCCTAAACCACAGGGACAAATTTCCTGGAAATACCTCCCTAAGAGCACTGAGGGTGTAGCTACACCAGACGGACAAAATCCTGGAACTCCCTCACTATTAGCGCAGTGGATGTACCGACACCACAGGGACAAAATCCTGGAATTATTTCACAAAAAGCACTGTGGTTGTGCCCACGCCAGAGGTACAATATCCTGGAAATCGCTCCATAAAGCTCTGTGGGTGTAACTTCATCACAGGTACAAAATCCAGGAACTCCCTTCCTAACAGCCATGTAGGTGTACCTACACCACAGGGACAAGATCCTGGAACTCCCTCCCTAACAGCACTGTGGGTGTACCTACACCACAGGGACAAAATCCTGGTACTACTTCCCTAACAGCACAGTGGGTGTACCTACACCACAGGGACAAAATCCTGGAACTCCCTCCCTAACAGCACTGTGGGTGTACCTACACCACAGGGACAAAATCCTGGAAATCTCTCCCTAACAGCACTGTGGGTGTACCTACACAGCAGGTACAATATACTGGAAATCTCTCCCTGACAGCACCGTGGGTGTAGCAACCACACAGGGACAACACACTGGAAGTCCTTCCATAACAGCACTGTGGGCATACCTACATCACTGGACAAAATCATGGAACTAACTCCCTAACAGCGCTGTGGGTGTACAGACACGACAGGGAGAAAATCCTGCAACTCCCTTCCTAACAGCACTGTGGGTGTACCTACACCACAGGGACAAAATCCTGGAACTCCCTCCCTAACAGCACTGTGGGTGTACCTACACCACAGGGACAAAATCCTGGAACTCCCTCCCTAACAGCACTGTGGGTGTAACTACACCACAGGGACAAATTTCTGGAACTCCCTCACTAACAGCAATGTGGGTGTACCTACACCACTGGAACATATTACTGGAACTCCCACCCTAACAGCACTGTAGGTGTAGCTACACCACAGGGACAAATACCTGTAAATCCCACACTAACCTCATTCTGTATGAACCTACACCATTGGGAGATAATCGTGGAACACACTCCCTAACAGCACTGTGGGTGTACCTACACCACAGGTACAAAATCCTGCAACTCCCTTCCTAACAGCACTGTGGGTGTACCTACACCACAGGGACAAAATCCTGGAACTCCCTCGCTAACAGCACTGTGGGTGTAACTACAACACAGGGACAAATTTCTGGAACTCCCTCACTAACAGCAATGTGGGTGTACCTACACCACTGGAACATATTACTGGAACTCCCACCCTAACAGCACTGTAGGTGTAGCTACACCACAGGGACAAATACCTGTAAATTCCACACTAACCTCATTCTGTATGAACCTACACCATTGGGAGATAATCGTGGAACTCACTCCCTAAAAGCACTGTGGGTGTACCTACACACAGGGAAAAAATCCTGGAAATCCCTCCATAACAGCACTGTGGGTGTACCGACACCACAGGGAGAAAATCCAGGAACTCCCTCCCTAACTGCGCTGTGGGTGTACCGACACACAGGAAAAAAATCCTGGAAATCCCTCCCTAACAGCATTGTTGGTGTCCCTAAACTGCAGGGACAAATTTCCTGGAAATACCTCCCTAACAGCACTGTGGGTGTACCTGCACCAGACGGACAAAATCCTGGAACACCCTCCCTAACAGCACTGTGGGTTTAGCTGCACCATAGGGACAAAATCCTGGAACTCCCTCCCTTATAGCGCTGTGGATGTACCTATACCACAGAAACAAAATCCTGGAACTATCTCACAAAGTGCACTGTGGTTGTGCCCAAGCCAGAGGTACAATAACCTGGAAATCGCTCCTTAAAGCTCTATGGGTGTATCAACATCACGGGGACAAACCCTGGGAACTAACTCCCTAACAGCACTGTGGGTGTATCAACATCACAGGGACAAACCCTGGGAACTAACTCCCTAACAGCACTGTGGGTGTAACTTCATCACAGGTACAAAATCCTGGAACTCCCTCCCTAACAGCACTGTGGGTGTAGCTACATCACACGGACAATGTCCTGGAACTCCCTCCATAACAGCACTGTGGGTGTACCTACACCACAGGGACAAGATCCTGGAACTCCCTCCCGAACAGCACTGTGGGTGTACCTACACCACAGAGACAAAATCTTGGAACTCCCTCCCTATCAGCACTGTCTGGGTACCTACACCACAGGGTCAAAATCTTGGAAATCCCTCCTAAATCGCACTGTGGGTTTACCTACACCACAGGGACAAATACCTGTAAATCCCTCACGAACCTCATTCTGTGTGAACCTACGCCATTGGGACATAATCGTGGAACTCAATACCTAAAAGCATTGTGGGTGCACCTACACACAGGGAAAAAATCCTGGAACTCCCTCCCTAACAGCATTGTGGGTGCACCTACACCACAGGGATTAAATCCTGCAACTCCCTCCCTAACAGGAGTGTGGATGTGCCAACACCACAGGGATTAAATCCTGCAACACCCTCCCTAACAGCAGTGTGGATGTACGTACACCACAGGGACAACATCCAGGAATTCCCTCCCTAACAGCACTGTGGGTGTACCTATGCCACGGGGACAAAATCCGTGATCTCCCTCCCTATCAGCACTGTGGGTGTACCTACACCACATGGACAAAATCCTGGAACTCCCTCCATATCAGCACTGTGGGTGTACCTACACCACAGGCCCAAAATCCTGGAACTCCCTCCCTAACAGCACTGTGGGTGTACCTACACCACATGGACAAAATCCTGGAACTCCCTCCCTATCAGCACTGTGGGTGTACCTACACCACATGGTCAAAATCCTGGAACTCCCTCCCCAACAGCACAATGGGCTTACCTACACCACAGGGACAAGATCTTGTAACTCCCTGCGTAACAGCGTTGTTGGCGTACCTAGACCACAGGGACAAAATCCTGGAACTCCATCAATAACAGCAGTGTGGGTGAACCTACAACAGAAGCACAAAATCCTTCAACACACTCCCTAACAGCACTGTGGGCGTACCAACAACGCATTGACAAAACCCTGGAACTTCCACCCTAACAGCACTGTGGTTGTAACTACACCACATAAACAAAATCCCGGAACTCCCTCCCTAACTGCACTGTGGGTGTACCTACACCACAGGGACAAAATCCTGGAACTCCCTCCCTAACAGCACTGTGGGTGTACCGACACCACAGGGACAAAATCCTGGAACTCCCTCCCTAACAGCACTGTGGGTGTACCTACACCACAGGAACATATTACTGGAACTCCCTCCCTAACAGCGCTGTAGGTGTACCTAGACCACAGGGACAAATACCTGTAAATCCCTCACTAACCTCATTCTGTGCGAACCTACACCATTGGGAGATAATCGTGGAACTCACTCCCTAAAAGCATTGTGGGTGCACCTACACACAGGGAAAAAATCCTGGAACTCCCTCCCTAACAGCACTGTGGGTGTACCTACACAAAGGGAAAAAATCCTGAAAATCCCTCCATAACAGCACTGTGGGGTGTACTGACACCACAGAGACAAAATTCAGGAACTCCCTCCCTAACTGCGCTGAGGGTGTACCTACACACAGGAAAAAAATCCTGGAAATCCCTCCCTAACAGCATTGTTGGTGTCCCTAAAACACAGGGACAAATTTCCTGGAACTCCCTCCCTAACAGCACTGAGGGTGTACCTACACCAGACGGACAAAATCCTGGAACACCCTCCCTAACAGCACTGTGGGTGTACCTACACCAGAGGGACAAAATCCTGGAGCTCCCTCCCTAACAGCACTGTGGGTTTACCTACACCAGACGGACAAAATCCTGGAACTCCCTCCCTAACAGCACTGTGGGTGTACATACACCAGACGGACAAAATCCTGGAACTCCCTCCCTAACAGCACTGTGGGTGTACCTACACCAGACAGACAAAATCCTGGAACTCCCACCCTAACAGCACTGTGGGTTTACCTACACCACAGGGACAAATACCTGTAAATCCCTCACTAACCTCATTCTGTGTGAACCTACGCCATTGGGACATAATCGTGGAACTCAATACCTAAAAGCTTTGTGGGTGCACCTACACACAGGGAAAAAATCCTGGAACTCCCTCCCTAACAGCATTGTGGGTGTACCTACACCACAGGGATTAAATCCTGCAACTCCCTCCCTAACAGGAGTGTGGATGTGCCAACAGCGCAGGGATTAAATCCTGCAACACCCTTCCTAACAGCAGTGTGGATGTACGTACACCACAGGGACAACATCCAGGAATTCCCTCCCTAACAGCACTGTGGGTGTACCTATGCCACGGGGACAAAATCCGTGATCTCCCTCCCTATCAGCACTGTGGGTGTACCTACACCACATGGACAAAATCCTGGAACTCCCTCCATATCAGCACTGTGGGTGTACCTACACCACAGGGACAGAATGCAGGAACTCCCTCCCTAACAGCACTGTGGGTGTACCTACACCACACGGACAAAATCCAGGAACTCCCTCCCTAACAGCACTGTGGGTGTACCTACACCACATGGACAAAATCCTGGAACTCCCTCCCTATCAGCACTGTGGGTGTACCAACACCACAGGAAAATATTACTGGAACTCCCTCCCTAACAGCACTGTAGGTGTACCTACACCACAGGGGCAAATACCTGTAAATCCCTCACTAACCTCATTCTGTGTGAACCTACACCATTGGGACATAATCGTGGAACTCACTCCCTAAAAGCATTGTGGGTTGCACCTACACACAGGGAAAAAATCCTGGAAATCCCTCCAGAACAGCACTGTGGGTGTACCTACACACAGGGAAAAAATCATGCAACTCCCTCCCTAACAGCACTGTGGGTGTACCTACACACAGGGAAAAAATCCTGGAACTCCCTCCCTAACAGCACCTTGGGTGCACCGACACCACAGAGACAAAATCCAGTAACTCCCTCACTAACAGCACTGTGGGTGTACCTACACATAGGGAAAAAATCCTGGAAATCCCTTCCTAACAGCACTGTGGGTATCCCTAAACCACAGGGACAAATTTCCTGGAAATACCTCCCTAAGAGCTCTGAGGGTGTAGCTACACCAGACGGACAAAATCCTGGAACTCCCTCACTATTAGCGCAGTGGATGTACCTACACCACAGGCACAAAATCCTGGAATTATTTCACAAAAAGCACTGTGGTTGTGCCCATGCCAGAGGTACAATATCCTGGAAATCGCTCCATAAAGCTCTGTGGGTGTAACTTCATCACAGGTACAAAATCCAGGAACTCCCTTCCTAACAGCACTGTGGGTGTACCTACACCACAAGTACAAGATCCTGGAACTCACTCCCCAACAGCACTTTGGGTGTACCGACACCACAGGGACAAAATCCTGGTACTACTTCCCTAACAGCACAGTGGGTGTACCTACACCACAGGGACAAAATCCTGGAACTCCGTCCCTAACAGCACAGTGGGTGTACCTACACCACAGGGACAAAATCCTGGAACTCCGTCCCTAACAGCACTGTGGGTGTACCTACACAACAGGTACAATATACTGGAAATCTCTCCCTGACAGCACCGTGGGTGTAGCAACCACACAGGGACAACACACTGGAAGTCCTTCCATAACAGCACTGTGGGCATACCTACATCACATGGACAAAATCATGGAACTACCTCCCTAACAGCGCTGTGGGTGTACATACACGACAGGGACAAAATCTGGGAACTCCCTCGCTAACAGCACTGTGGGTGTAACTACACCACGGGGACAAATTTCTGGAACGCCCTCACTAACAGCAATGTGGGTGTACCTACACCACTGGACCATATTACTGGAACTCCCTCCCTAAAAGCACTGTGGGTGTACCTACACACAGGGAAAAAATCCTGGAAATCCCTCCATAACAGCACTGTGGGTGTACCGACACCACAGGGACAAAATCCAGGAACTCCCTCCCTAACTGCGCTGAGGTGTACCTACACACAGGAAAAAAATCCTGGAAATCCCTCCCTAACAGCATTGTTGGTGTCCCTAAACCGCAGGGACAAATTTCCTGGAAATACCTCCCTAACAGCACTGTGGGTGTACCTGCACCAGACGGACAAAATCCTGGAACTCCCTCCCTAACAGCACTGTGGGTTTAGCTACACCATAGGGACAAAATCCTGGAACTCCCTCCCTTATAGCGCTGTGGATGTACCTATACCACAGAAACAAAATCCTGGAACTATCTCACAAAGTGCACTGTGGTTGTGCCCAAGCCAGAGGTACAATAACCTGGAAATGGCTCCTTAAAGCTCTATGGGTGTATCAACATCACAGGGACAAACCCTGGGAACTAACTCCCTAACAGCACTGTGGGTGTATCAACATCACAGGGACAAAACCTGGGAACGAACTCCCTAACAGCACTGTGGGTGTAACTTCATCACAGGTACAAAATCCTGGAACTCCCTCCCTAATAGCACTGTGGGTGTACCTACACCACAGGGACAAAATCCTGGAACTCCCTCCCTAACAGCACTGTGGGTGTAGCTACATCACACGGACAATGTCCTGGAACTCCCTCCATAACAGCACTGTGGGTGTACCTACACCACAGGGACAAGATCCTGGAACTCCCTCCCGAACAGCCCTGTGGGTGTACCTACACCACAGAGACAAAATCTTGGAACTCCCTCCCTATCAGCACTGTCTGGGTACCTACACCACAGGGTCAAAATCTTGGAAATCCCTCCTAAATCGCACTGTGGGTTTACCTACACCACAGGGACAAATACCTGTAAATCCCTCACTAACCTCATTCTGTGTGAACCTACGCCATTGGGACATAATCGAGGAACTCAATACTTAAAAGCATTGTGGGTGCACCTACACACAGGGAAAAAATCCTGGAACTCCCTCCCTAACAGCATTGTGGGTGCACCTACACCACAGGGATTAAATCCTGCAACTCCCTCCCTAACAGGAGTGTGGATGTGCCAACACCACAGGGATTAAATCCTGCAACACGCTCCCTAACAGCAGTGTGGATGTACGTACACCACAGGGACAACATCCAGTAATTCCCTCCCTAACAGCACTGTGGGTGTACCTATGCCACGGGGACAAAATCCGTGATCTCCCTCCCTATCAGCACTGTGGGTGTACCTACACCACATGGACAAAATCCTGGAACTCCCTCCATATCAGCACTGTGGGTGTACCTACACCACAGGGACAAAATCCTGGAACTCCCTCCCTATCAGCACTGTGGGTGTACCTAAACCACAGGGACAAAATCCTGGAACTCCCTCCCTTTCAGCACTGTGGGTGTACCTACACCACAGGGACAAAATCCTGGAACACCCTCCCTAACAGCACTGTGGGTGTACCTACACCACAGGGACAAAATCCTGGAACTCCCTCCCTAACAGCACTGTGGGTGTACCTACACCACAGGGACAAGATCGTGGAAATCCCTCCTTAACAGCACTGTGGGTGTATCCACACCACAGGGAAATCCTGGAACTCCCTCCCTAACAGCACTGTGTGTGTACCTACACAACATGGACAAAAATCCTGGAACTCCCTCCCTAACAGCACTGTGGGTGTACCTACACCACAGGGACAAAAATCCTGGAACTGCCTCCTTATCAGCACTGTGGGTGTATCCACACCACAGGTACAATATACTGGAAATCGCTACCTAACAGCACTGTGGGGTGTACCTACACCACAGGGACAAAAGTCTGCAACTCCCTCCCTTACAGCACTGTGGGTGTACCTACACCACAGGGACAAAATCCTGGAACTCCCTCCCTAACAGCACTGTGGGTGTATTTACACACAGGGACAAAATCCTGGAACTCCTTCCCTAACAGCATTGTGGGTGTACCTACACCCCAGGAACAAAATCCACAACTCACTTGTTAACAGCACTGTGGATGTACCTACACCACAGGTATAATATACTGGAAATCGTTATCTAACAGCACTGTGGGTCTTTGTACACCACAGGGACGAAATACTGGAACTCCCTCCCTAACAGCACTGTGGATATTTGTACACCACAGGACGAATACTGGAACTCCCTCCATAACAGCACTGTGGGTGTACCTAGCCCACAGGGACAAAATCCAGGATCTCCCTCCCTAACAGCACTGTGGGTGTACCTACACCACAGGGACAAAATCCACAACTCACTTGCTAACAGCACTGTGGATGTACCTACACCACAGGTATAATATCCTGGAAATCGTTATCTAACAGCACTGTGGGTCTTTGTACACCACAGGGACGAAATACTGGAACTCCCTCCCTAACAGCACTGTAGGTGTACCTACACCACACGGACAAAATCCTGGAACTCCCTCCCTAACAGCACTGTGGGTGTACCTACACCACAGGGACAAAATCCTGGAACTCCCTCCCTAACAGCACTGTGGGTGTAACTACACCACAGGGTCAAAATCCTGCAACTCCCTCCCCAACAGCACAATGGGCTTACCTACACCACAGGGACAAGATCTTGTATCTCCCTCCGTAACAGCGTTGTTGGCGTACCTAGACCACAGGGACAAAATCCTGGAACTCCATCAATAACAGCAGTGTGGGTGAACCTTCAACACAAGGACAAAATCCTTCAACACGCTGCCTAACAGCACTGTGGGCATACCAACAACACATTGACAAAACCCTGGAACTTCCACCCTAACAGCACTGTGGTTGTACCTACACCACAGGGACAAAATCCTGGAACTCCCTCCCTAACAGCACTGTGGGTGTACCTAGACCGCAGGGACGAAATCCTGTAAATCCCTCACTAACCTCATACTGTGTGAACCTACACCATTGGGAGATAATCGTGGAACTCACTCCCTAAAAGCATTGTGGGTGTACCTACACAAAGGGAAAAAGTCCTGGAAATCCCTCCATAACAGCAATGTGGGTGTACTGACACCACAGAGACAAAATTCAGGAACTCCCTCCCTAACTGCGCTGTGGGTGTACCTACACACAGGAAAAAAATCCTGGAAATCCCTCCCTAACAGTATTGTTGGTGTCCCTAAAACACAGGGACAAATTTCCTGGAACTCCCTCCCTAACAGCAATTAGGGTGTACCTACACCAGACGGACAAAATCCTGGAACACCCTCCCTAACAGCACTGTGGGTGTACCTACACCAGAGGGACAAAATCCTGGAACTCCCTCCCTGACAGCACTGTGGGTGTACCTACACCAGACGGACAAAATCCTGGAACTCCATCCCTAACAGCACTGTGGGTGTACTTACACCAGACGGACAAAATCCTGGAACTCCCTCCCTAACAGCACTGTGGGTGTACCTACACCAGATGGACAAAATCCTGGAACTCCCACCCTAACAGCACTGTGGGTTTACCTACACCACAGGGACAAATACCTGTAAATCCCTCACTAACCTCATTCTGTGTGAACCTATGCCATTGGAACATAATCGTGGAACTCAATACCTAAAAGCATTGTGGGTGCACCTACACACAGGGAAAAAATCCTGGAACTCCCTCCCTAACAGCATTGTGGATGTACCTACACCACAGGGATTAAATCCTGCAACTCCCTCCCTAACAGGAGTGTGGATGTGCCAACACCACAGGGATTAAATCCTGCAACACCCTTCCTAACAGCAGTGTGGATGTACGTACACCACAGGGACAACATCCAGGAATTCCCTCCCTAACAGCACTGTGGGTGTACCTATGCCACGGGGACAAAATCCGTGATCTCCCTCCCTATCAGCACTGTGGGTGTACCTACACCACATGGACAAAATCCTGGAACTCCCTCCATATCAGCACTGTGGGTGTACCTACACCACAGGGACAGAATCCAGGAACTCCCTCCCTAACAGCACTGTGGGTGTACCTACACCACACGGACAAAATCCAGGAACTCCCTCCCTAACAGCACTGTGGGTGTACCCACACCACATGGACAACATCCTGGAACTCCCTCCCTGTCAGCACTGTGGGAGTACCAACACCACAGGAACATATTACTGGAACTCCCTCCCTAATAGCACTGTGGGTGTACCTACACCACAGGGACAAAATCCTGGAACTACCACCCTAACAGCACTGTGGGTGTACCAACACCACAGGGACAAAATCCTGGAACTCCCTCCCTAACAGCACTGTGGGTGTACCTACATCACAGGGACAAAATCCTGGAACTCCCTCCCTAACAGCACTGTAGGTGTACCTACACCACAGGGGCAAATACCTGTAAATCCCTCACTAACCTCATTCTGTGTGAACCTACACCATTGGGACATAATCGTGGATCTCACTCCCTAAAAGCATTGTGGATGCACCTACACACAGGGAAAAAATCCTGGAAATCCCTCCAGAACAGCACTGTGGGTGTACCTACACACAGGGAAATAATCCTGGAACTCCCTCCCTAACAGCACCTTGGGTGTACCCGACACCACAGAGACAAAATCCAGTAACTCCCTCACTAACAGCACTGTGGGTGTACCTACACATAGGGAAAAAATCCTGGAAATCCCTTCCTAACAGCACTGTGGGTATCCCTAAACCACAGGGACAAATTTCCTGGAAATATCTCCCTAAGAACACTGAGGGTGTAGCTACACCAGACGGACAAAATCCTGGAACTCCCTCACTATTAGCGCAGTGGATGTACCGACACCACAGGGACAAAATCCTGGAATTATTTCACAAAAAGCACTGTGGTTGTGCCCACGCCAGAGGTACAATATCCTGGAAATCGCTCCATAAAGCTCTGTGGGTGTAACTTCGTCACAGGTACAAAATCCAGGAAATCCCTTCCTAACAGCACTGTGGGTGTACCTACACCACAAGGACAAGATCCTGGAACTCACTCCCTAACAGCACTTTGGGTGTACCGACACCACAGGGACAAAATCCTGGTACTACTTCCCTAACAGCACAGTGGGTGTACCCACACCACAGGGACAGAATCCTGCAACTCCCTCCCTAACAGCACTGTGGGTGTAACTACACCACAGGGACAAATTTCTGGAACTCCCTCACTAACAGCAATGTGGGTGTACCTACACCACTGGAACATATTACTGGAACTCCCACCCTAACAGCACTGTAGGTGTAGCTACACCACAGGGACAAATACCTGTAAATCCCACACTAACCTCATTCTGTATGAACCTACACCATTGGGAGATAATCGTGGAACTCACTCCCTAACAGCACTGTGGGTGTACCTACACCACAGGTACAAAATCCTGCAACTCCCTTCCTAACAGCACTGAGGGTGTACCTACACCACAGGGACAAAATCCTGGAACTCCCTCGCTAACAGCACTGTGGGTGTAACTACACCACAGGGACAAATTTCTGGAACGCCCTCACTAACAGCACTGTGGGTGTACCTACACCACAGGGACAAAATCCTGGAACGCCCTCACTAACAGCACTGTGGGTGTACCTACACCACAGGGACAAATTTCTGGAACTCCCTCACTAACAGCAATGTGGGTGTACCTACACCACTGGAACATATTACTGGAACTCCCTCCCTAACAGCACTGTAGGTGTAGCTGCACCACAGGGACAAATACCTGTAAATCCCACACTAACCTCATTCTGTATGAACCTACACCATTGGGAGATAATCGTGGAACTCACTCCCTAAAAGCACTGTGGGTGTACCTACACACTGGGAAAAAATCCTGGAAATCCCTCCATAACAGCACTGTGGGCGTACCGACACCACAGGGACAAAATCCAGGAACTCCCTCCCTAACTGCGCTGTGGGTGTACCTACACCACAGGGACAAAATCCTGGAACTCCCTCCATAACAGCACTGTGGTTGTACCTACACCACAGGGACAAAATCCTGGAACTCCCTCCCTAACAGCACTGTGGGTGTACCTACACCACAGGGACAAAATCCTGGAACTCCCTCCCTAACAGCACTGTGGGTGTACCTACGCACAGGAAAAAAATCCTGGAAATCCCTCCCTAACAGCATTGTTGGTGTCCCTAAACCGCAGGGACAAATTTCCTGGAAATACCTCCCTAACAGCACTGTGGGTGTACCTACACCAGACGGACAAAATCCTGGAACACCCTCCCTAACAGCACTGTGGGTTTAGCTACACCATAGGGACAAAATCCTGGAACTCCCTCCCTTATAGCACTGTGGATGTACCTATACCATAGAAACAAAATCCTGGAACTATCTCACAAAGTGCACTGTGGATGTGCCCAAGCCAGAGGTACAATAACCTGGAAATCGCTCCTTAAAGCTCTATGGGTGTATCAACATCACAGGGACAAACCCTGGGAACTAACTCCCTAACAGCACTGTGGGTGTATCAACATCACAGGGACAAACCCTAGGAACTCAATCCCTAACAGCACTGTGGGTGTACCTACACCACAGTGTCAAAATCCTGGAACTCCCTCCCTCACAGCACTGTGGGTGTACCTACACCACAGAGTCAAAATCCTGAAACTTCCTCCCTAACAGCACCGTGGGTGTACCTACACCACAAGGACAAAATCCTGGAATTCCCTCCCTAACAGCACTGTGGGTGTACCTACACCACAGGGACAAAATCCTGGAACTCCCTCCCTAACAGCACTGTGGGTGTACCTACACCAAAGAACAAAATCCTGGAACTCCCTCCCTAACAGCACTGTGGGTGTACCTACACCACAGGGACAAAATCCTGGAACTCCCTCCCTAACAGCACTGTGGGTGTACCTACACCACAGGGACAAAATCCTGGAACTCCCTCCATAACAGCACTGTGGGTGTACCTACACCACAGGGACAAAATCCTGTAACTCACTCCCTAACAGCACTGTGGGTGTACCTACAGCACAGGTATAATATACTGGAAATCGCTTCCTAACAGCACTGTGGGTATTTGTACACCACAGGGATGAAATACTGGAACTCATTCCCTAACAGCACTGTGGGTGTACGTACACCGCAGGGTCAAAATCCTGGAACTCCCTCCCTAACAGCACAATGCGTTTACATACACCACAGGGACAAGATCCTGTAACTCCCTCCATAACAGCATTGTTGGCGTACATCTACCACAGGGACAAATTCCTGGAACACACTCCCTAATAGCACTCTGGGCGTACAAACAACACAGTGACAAAATCCTGGAACTCCCTCCATAACAGCACTGTGGGTGTACCTGCACCCCAGGAACAAAATCCACAAATCACTTCCTAACAGCACTGTGGATTTACCTACAGCACAGGTATAATATACTGGAAATCGCTTCCTAACAGCACTGTGGGTATTTGTACACCACAGGGATGAAATACTGGAACTCATTCCCTAACAGCACTGTGGGTGTACGTACACCGCAGGGTCAAAATCCTGGAACTCCCTCCCTAACAGCACAATGCGTTTACATACACCACAGGGACAAGATCCTGTAACTCCCTCCATAACAGCATTGTTGGCGTACATCTACCACAGGGACAAATTCCTGGAACACACTCCCTAATAGCACTCTGGGCGTACAAACAACACAGTGACAAAATCCTGGAACTCCCTCCCTAACAGCACTGTGGGTGTACCTACACCACAAGGACAAAATCCTGGAAAACCTCCCTAACAGCACTGTGGGTGTACATACACCAAGGAACAAAATCAAGGAACACCATCGCTAACAGGACTGTGGGTGTACCTACATCACAGGGACAAAATCCTTCAATTCCCTCCCTAACAGCACTGTGGGTGTACCTACTCCACAGGGACAAAATCCTTCAACTCCCTCCCAGCAGCATTGTGGAAGTACATACACCACAGGGACATTATCCTGGAACTATCTCCTGAACAGCATTGTGGGTTTACCTACACCACAAGGGCATAAACATGGAACACCCTCCCTAACAACACTGTGGGTGTACCAACAACACATTGACAAAATCCTGGAACTCCCTCCCTAACAGCACTGTGGGTGTACCTACACCACAGGGACAAAATCCTGGAACTCCCTCCCTAACAGCACTGTGGGTGTACCTACACCACAGGGACAAAATCCTGGAACTCCCTCCCTAACAGCACTGTGTGTGTACCTACACCACAGGGACAAAATCCTGGAGCTCCCTCCCTAACAGCACTGTGGGTGTACCTACACCACAGGGTCAAAATCCTGGAATTCCCTCCCTAACAGCACTGTGGGTGTACCTACACCACAGGGTCAAAATCCTGGAACTTCCTCCCTAACAGCACAATGGGTGTACCTACACCACAGGGACAAGATCCTAGAACTCCCTCCATAATAGCCTTGTTGCCGTACCTACACCACAGGGACAAAATCCTGGAATTCACTCCCTAACAGCACTGTGGGGGTACCAACAACAGTGACAAAATCCTGGAACTTCCTCCCTAAGAGCACCGTGGGTGTTCCTACACCAGAAGGACAAAATCCCAGTGCTGCCTCCCAGAGAGCACTGTGGGTGTATCTGCAACACAGGAACAAAATCCTGGAACTCATACCATAACAGCACTGTGGGTGTACATACACCAAAGAACAAAATCGTGGAACTCAATCCCTAAAAGCATTGTGGGTGTACCTACACCACAGTGAAAAATTCCTGGAACACCCTCCCTAACAGCACTGTGGGTGTACCTACACCACAGGGACAAAATCCTGGAACTCCCTCCCTAACAGCACTGTGGGTGTACCTACACCACAAGGACAAAATCCTGGAACTCCATCCCTAACAGCACTGGGTGTACCGACACCACAGGGACATGTTCGTGGAACTCCCTACTTAACAGCACTGTGGGTGTATCCTCACCACAGGTACAATATACTGGAACTCCCTCCCTAACAGCACTGTGTGTGTACCTACACAACAGTGACAAAATCCTGGAATTCCTTCCCTAACAGCACCATGGGTGTACCTACACCACAAGGACAAAATCCCGGTGCTGCCTCCCAGAGAGCACTGTGGGTGTATCTGCAAAACACGGACAAAATCCTGGAACTCACAACATAACAGCACTGTGGGTGTACATACACCAAGGAACAAAATACTGGAACTCCCTCCCTAACAGCACTGTGGGTGTACCTACACCACAGGGACAAAATCCTTCAACTCCCTCCCTAACAGCACAGTGGGTGTACCTACACCACAGGGAAAAAATCCTTCAACTCCCTCGCTAACACAATTGTGGATGTACATACACCACAGGGACATAATCCTGGAATTACCTCGCTAACAGCACTGAGGGTGTACCTACACCACAAGGGCATATTCCAGGAACACCGTCCTTAACAGCAACATGGGTGTCCATACACCAAAGGGACAAAATCCTGGAAATTTTTCCCTTACAGCACTGTGGGTGTACCTTCACCAGAGGAACAAAATCCTGGAACTCAATCCTTAACAGCACTGTGGGTGTACCTACACCACAGGGACAAAATCCTGGAACTCCCTCCCTAACAGCACTGTGGGTGTACCTACACCACACGGACAAAATCCTGGAACTCCATCCCTAACAGGACTGTGGGTGTACTATATCACAGGGACAAAATCCTGGAACTCCCTCCTAACATCACTGTGTGTGTACCTACACCACAGGGTCAAAATCCTGGAACTCCCTCCATAACAGCACTGTGGGTGTACCTACACCAAAGGGTCAAAATCCTGGAACTCCCTCCATAACAGCATTGTTGCCCTACCTACACCACAGGGACAAAATCCTGAAAAACAATCCCTAACAGCACTGTGGGCGTACCAACAACACAAGGACAAAATCCTGGAACATCCTCCGTAATAGCACTGTGGGTGTACGTACACCAAAGGGACAAAATCCTCAAACTCCCTACCTAGCAGCATTGTGGCTTTACCAAGAATACCGGGTCAAATTCCTGGAATTCCATCCATAACAGCACTGTGGGTGCACCAACACCACAGGGACAAAATCCTGGAACTCCCTCCCTAACAGCTCTGTGGGTGTACCTACACCACAGTGTCAAAATCCTGGAACTCCCATCCTAACAGCACTGTGGGTGTACCTACACCACAGGGACAAAATCCTGGAACTCCCTCCCTAACAGCACTGTGGGTGCACCTACACCACAGGGACAAAATCCTGGAACTCCATCCCTAACAGGACTGTGGGTGTACTATATCACAGGGACAAAATCCTGGAACACCATCCCTATCAGGACAGTGGGTGTACTTATATCACAGGGACAATATCCTGGAACTCCCTCCTAACATCACTGTGTGTGTACCTACACCACAGGGACAAAATCCTGGAACTCCCTCCCTAATAGCACTGTGGGTGTACGTACACCGAAGGGACAAAATCCTGGAACTCCCGAACAGCTCTTGGGGTATACCTACACCACAGGTACAAAATCCTCCAACTCCATACCAAACAGCATTTGGCTTTACCAATACCACAGGGTCAAAATCCTGGAACTCCATCCATAACAGCACTGTGGGTGTACCTACACCACAGGGTGAAAATCCTGGAACTCCATCCATAACAGCACTGTGGGTGTACCTACACCACAGGGACAAATCCTGGAACTCCCTCCCTAACAGCATTGTTGCTGTACATACACCAAAGGATAATATACTGGAAATCGCTACCTAACAGCACTGTGTGTGTTTGTACACCACAGGGACGAAATACTGGAACTCATTCCCTAACAGCACTGAGGGTGTACGTAAACCACACGGACAAAATCCTGGAACTCCCTCCCTTACAGCACAATGGGTGTACATACACCACAGGGATAAATCCTGGAACTCCCTCCATAACAGCATTGTTGCCCTACCTACACCACACTGACAAAATCCTGGAAAACACTCCCTAACAGCACTGTGGGCG
This sequence comes from Isurus oxyrinchus, assembly GCA_026770705.1. Classification (NCBI taxonomy): domain Eukaryota; kingdom Metazoa; phylum Chordata; class Chondrichthyes; order Lamniformes; family Lamnidae; genus Isurus; species Isurus oxyrinchus. Next base: position 378,975 of record JANJGN010000531.1, on the reverse strand, counting down.
TACCAACAACACAGTGACAAAACCCAGGAACTTCCTCCCTAATAGCACCGTGGTTGTACCTACAACACAAGGACAAAATCCAGGTGCTGCCTCCGAGAGAGCACTGTGGGTGTATCTGCAACACACGGACAAAATCCTGGAACTCCCACCCTAACAGCACTGTGGGTGTACATACACCAAGGAACAAAATCGTGGAACTCAATCCCTAAAAGCATTGTGGGTGTACCTACACACACTGAAAAATTCCTGGAACTCCCTCCCTAACAGCACTGTGGGTGTACCGACATCACAGTGAAAAATTAATGGAACTCCCTCCCTAACAGCACTGTGGGTGTATCTACACCACAGGGACAAAATCCTGGAACTCACACCATAACAGCACTGTGGGTGTACATACGCCAAAGAACAAAATCGTGGAACTGCATCCCTTACAGGACTGTGGGTGTACTTATATCACAGGGACAAAATCCTGGAACTCCCTCCCTAACAGCACTGTGGGTGTACCCACACAACAGGGACAAAATCCTGGAACTCCCTCCCGAATAGCACTGTGGGTGTACCTACAACAAAGGGACAAAATCCTGGAACTCCTTAACAGCTGTTGGGGTATACCTACACCACAAGGACAAAATCCTGGAACTCCATCCCTAGCAGCACTGCGTGTACCGACACCACAGGGACATGTTCGTGGAACTCCCTACTTAACAGCACTGTGGGTGTATCCTCACCACAGGTACAATATACTGGAACTCCCTCCCTAACAGCACTGTGTGTGTACCTACACAACAAGGACAAAATCCTGGAACTCCCTCCCAAATAGCACTGTGAGTGTACGTACACCAAAGGGACAAAATCCTGGAACACCCTAACAGCTCTTGAGGTATACCTACACCACAGGGACAAAATCCTCAAGCTCCCTACCTAGCAGCATTGTGGCTTTACCAAGACCACCGGGTCAAATTCCTGGAATTCCATCCATAACAGCACTGTGGGTGTAGTATATACAGGGACAAAATCCTGGAACACCATCCCTATCAGGACAGTGGGTGTACCTACACCACAAGGACAAAATCCTGGAACTCCATCTCTAACAGCACTGGGTGTACCGACACCACAGGGACATGTTCGTGGAGCTCCCTACTTAACAGCACTGTGGGTATATCCTCACCACATGTACAATATACTGGAAATCCCTCCCTAACAGCACTGTGTGTATACCTACACAACAAGGACAAAATCCTGGAAGACCCTCCCTAATAGCACTGTGGGTGTACGTACACCAAAGCGACAAAATCCTGGAACACCCTAACAGCTCTTGAGGTATACCTACACCACAGGGACAAAATCCTCAAACTCCCTACCTAGCAGCATTGTGGCTTTACCAAGACCACCGGGTCAAATTCCTGGAATTCCATCCTTAACAGCACTGTGGGTGTACCAACACCACAGGGACAAAATCCTGGAACTCCCTCCCTAACAGCTCTGTGGGTGTACCTACACCACAGTGTCAAAATCCTGGAACTCCCATCATAACAGCACTGTGGGTGTACCTACACCACAAGGACAAAATCCTGGAACTCCCTCCCTAACAGCACTGTGGGTGTACCTACACCACAGGGACAAAATCCTGGAACTCCATCCCTAACAGGACTGTGGGTGTACTATATCACAGGGACAAAATCCTGGAACACCATCCCTATCAGGACAGTGGGTGTACTTATATCACAGGGACAATATCCTGGAACTCCCTCCTAACATCACTGTGTGTGTACCTACACCACAGGGACAAAATCCTGGAACTCCCTCCCTAATAGCACTGTGGGTGTACGTACACTGAAGGGACAAAATCCTGGAACTCCCGAACAGCTCTTGGGGTATACCTACACCACAGGTACAAAATCCTCCAACTCCCTACCAAACAGCATTTGGCTTTACCAATACCACAGGGTCAAAATCCTGGAACTCCATCCATAACAGCACTGTGGGTGTACCTACACCACAGGGACAAAATCCTGGAACTCCCTCCCTAAAAGCACTGTGGATGTATCTACACCACAGGGACAAAATCCTGGAACTCCCTCCCTAACAGCACTGTGGGTGTACCTACAACACAGGGACAAATCCTGGAACTCCCTCCCTAACAGCATTGTTGCTGTACATACACCAAAGGATAATATACTGGAAATCGCTACCTAACAGCACTGTGTGTGTTTGTACACCACAGGGACGAAATACTGGAACTCATTCCCTAACAGCACTGTGGGTGTACGTAAACCACACGGACAAAATCCTGGAACTCCCTCCCTTACAGCACAATGGGTGTACATACACCACAGGGATAAATCCTGGAACTCCCTCCATAACAGCATTGTTGCCCTACCTACACCACACTGACAAAATCCTGGAAAACACTCCCTAACAGCACTGTGGGCGTACCAACAACACAGTGACAAAACCCTGGAACTTCCTCCCTAATAGCACCGTGGTTGTACCTACAACACAAGGACAAAATCCAGGTGCTGCCTCCGAGAGAGCACTGTGGGTGTATCTGCAACACACGGACAAAATCCTGGAACTCCCACCATAACAGCACTGTGGGTGTACATACACCAAGGAACAAAATCCAGGAACACCATCGCTAACAGGACTGTGGGTGTACCTACACCACAGGGACAAAATCCTTCAATTCCCTCCCTAACTGCACTGTGGGTGTACCTACTCCACAGGGACAAAATCCTTCAACTCCCTCCCAGCAGCATTGTGGATGTATATACACCAGAGGGACATTATCCTGGAACTATCTCCTGAACAGCACTGTGGGTTTACCTACACCACAAGGGCATAATCCTGGAACACCCTCCCTAACAGCACTGTGGGTGCCCCTACACCACAGGGACAAAATCCTGGAACACCCTCCCTAACAACACTGTGGGTGTACCAACAACGCATTGACAAAATCCTGGAACTCCCTCCCTAACAGCACTGTGGGTGTACCTACACCACAGGGACAAAATCCTGCAACTCCCTCCCTGACAGCACTGTGGCTGTACCTACACCACAGGGACAAAATCCTGGAACTCCCTCCCTAACAGCACTGTGGGTCTACCTACACCACAGGATAATATACTGGAAATCTCTACCTAACAGCACTGTGGGTGTTTGTACACCACAGGGACAAAACATTGGAACTCATTCCCGAACTTCACTGTGTGTTTACCTACACCACAGGGTCAAAATCCTGGAACTCCCTCCCTAACAGCACAATGGGTGTACCTTCACCACAGGGACAAAATCCTGGAACTCCCTCCATAACAACACTGAGGGTATACCTACACCACAGGGACAAAATCCTGGAACTCCCTCCCTAACAGCACTGTGGGTGTACCTATTCCACAGGGACAAAATCCTGGAACTCCCTCCCTAACAGCACTGTGGGTGTACCTACACCACAGGGACATAATCCTTCAACTCCCTCCCAGCAGCATTGTGGATGTACATACAGCACAGGGACATTATCCTGGAACTATCTCCTGAACAGCACCGTGGGTTTACCTACACCACAAGGGCAAAATCCTGGAACACCCTCCCTAACAGCATTGTGGCTGTACCTACACCACAGGATAATATACTGGAAATCTCTACCTAACAGCACTGTGGGTGTTTGTACACCACAGGGACAAAATACTGGAACTCATTCCCTAACTGCGCTGTGTGTGTACCTACGCCACAGGGACAAAATCCTGGAATTCACTCCCGAACAGCACTGTGGGCGTACCAACAACAGTGACAAAATCCTGGAACTTCCTCCCTAACAGCACCGTGGGTGTACCTACACCACAAGGACAAAATCCCAGTGCTGCCTCCCAGAGAGCACTGTGGGTGTATCTGCAACACAAGAACAAAATCCTGGAACTCACACCATAACAGCACTGTGGGTGTACATACACCAAAGAACAAAATCGTGGAACTCAATCCCTAAAAGCATTGTGGGTGCAGCTACACACGCTGAAAAATTCCTGGAACTCCCTCCCTAACAGCACTGTGGGTGTACCGACACCACAGCGAAAAATTCCTGGAACTCCCTCCCTAACAGCACTGTGGGTGTACCTACACCATAGGGACAAAATCCTGCAACTCCCTCCCTAACAGCACTGTGGGTGTACCTACACCACAGGGACAAAATCCTGGAACTACTTCCCTAACAGCACTGTGGGTGTACCTACACCACAGGGACAAAATCCTGGAACTCCCTCCCTAACAGCACTGTGGGCGTACCAACAACACAGTGACAAAACCCTGGAACTCTCTCCCTAACAGCACATGGGTGTACCTACACCACAAGGACAAAATCCCAGTGTTGCCTCCCTGAGAGCACAGTGGATGTATCTGCAACACACGGACAAAATCCTGGAACTCTCACCATAATGCACTGTGGGTGTACATACACCAAGGAACAAAATTCTGGAACTCCCTCCCTAACAGAACTGTGTGTGCACCTACACCAGAGGAACAAAATACTGGAACTCCCTAACAGCTCTTGGGGTATACCTACACCACAGGGACAAAATCCTCAAACTCCCTACCAAACAGCATTGTGGGTGTACCTACACCACAGGGACAAAATGCTGGAACTCCCTCCCTAACAGCACTGTGGGTGTACCTACACCACAGGGACAAAATCCTCAAACTCCCTACCAAACAGCATTGTGGGTGTACCTACACCACAGGGACAAAATGCTGGAACTCCCTCCCTAACAGCGCTGTGGGTGTACCTACACCACAGGGACAAAATCCTGGAACTCCCTCCCTAACAGCACTGTGGGTGTACCTACACCACATGGACAAAATGCTGGAACTTCCTCCCTATCAGTACTGTGGGTGTACCTACACCACAGTGACAAAATCCTGGAACTCCCTCCCTAACAGCACTGTGGGTGTACCTACACCACATGGACAAAATCCTGGAACTCCCTCCCTATCAGCACTGTGGGTGTACCTACACCACAGGGGACAAAATCCTGGAACTCCCTCCCGAACAGCACTGTGGGTGTACCTACACCACAGGGACAAAATCCTGGAACTCCCTCCCTAACAGCACTGTGGGTGTACCTACACCACAGGGACAAAATCCTGGAACTCCCTCCCTAACAGCACTGTGGGTGTACCTACACCACAGGGACAAAATCCTGGAACTCCCTCCCTAACAGCACTGTGGGTGTACCTACACCACAGGGACAAAATCCTGGAACTCCCTCCCTAACAGCACTGTGGCTGTACCTACACCACAGGGACAAAATCCTGGAACTCCCTCCCTAACAGCACTGTGGGTGTACCTACACCACAAGGACAAAATCCAGGAACACCCTCGCTAGCAGCGCTGTGGGTGTACCTACAACCCAGGAACAAATTCCACAAATCACTTCCTAAAAGCACTGTCGATGTACCTACAAGACAGTTATAATTTACTGGAAATCGCTTCCTAACAGCAATGTGGATATTTGCACACCACAGGGACGAAATACTGGAACTCATTCCCTTACAGCACTGTGGGTGTACGTAAACCACACGGTCAAAATCCTGGAACTCCCTCCCTAACAGCGCTGTGGGTGTACCTACACCACAGGGACAAAATCCTGGAACTCCAACCCTAACAGGACTGTGGGTGTACCTACACCACAGGGACAAATCCTGGAACTCCCTCCCTAACAGCATTGTTGCTGTACATACACCACAGGATAATATACTGGAAATCGCTACCTAACAGCACTGTGTGTGTTTGTACACCACAGGGACGAAATACTGGAACTCATTCCCTAACAGCACTGTGGGTGTACCTACACCACACGGACAAAATCCTGGAAAACACTCCCTAACAGCACTGTGGGCGTACCAACAACACAGTGACAAAACCCTGGAACTTCCTCCCTAATAGCACCGTGGTTGAACCTACAACACAAGGACAAAATCCAGGTGTTGCCTCCCAGAGAGCACTGTGGGTGTATCTGCAACACACGGACAAAATCCTGGAACTCCCACCATAACAGCACTGTGGGTGTACATACACCAAGGAACAAAATCCAGGAACACCATCGCTAACAGGACTGTGGGTGTACCTACACCACAGGGACAAAATCCTTCAATTCCCTCCCTAACTGCACTGTGGGTGTACCTACTCCACAGGGACAAAATCCTTCAACTCCCTCCCAGCAGCATTATGGATGTACATACACCAGAGGGACATTATCCTGGAACTACCTCCTGAACAGCAATGTGGGTTTACCTACACCACAAGGGCATAATCCTGGAACACCCTCCCTAACAGCACTGTGGGTGTCCCTACACCACAGGGACAAAATCCTGGAACACCCTCCCTAACAACACTGTGGGTGTACCAACAACACATTGACAAAATCCTGGAACTCCCTCCCTAACAGCACTGTGGGTGTACCTACACCACAGGGACAAAATCCTGGAACTCCCTCCCTAACAGCACTGTGGGTGTACCTTCACCACAGGATAATATACTGGAACTCCCTCCCTAACAGCACTGTGGGTGTACCTACGCCACAGGGACAAAATCCTGGAATTCACTCCCTAACAGAATGGTGGGCGTACCTACACCACAAGGACAAAATCCCAGTGCTGCCTCCCAGAGAGCACTGTGGGTGTATCTGCAACACAGGAACAAAATCCTGGAACTCACACCAAAACAGCACTGTGGGTGTACATACACCAAAGAACAAAATCGTGGAACTCAATCCCTAAAAGCATTGTGGGTGTACCTACACACACTGAAAAATTCCTGGAACTCCCTCCCTAACAGCACTGTGGGTGTACCGACACCACAGTGAAAAATTCCTGGAACTGCCTCCCTAACAGCACTGTGGGTGTATCTACACTACAGGGACAAAATCCTGGAACTCACACCATAACAGCACTGTGGGTGTACATACACCAAAGAACAAAATCGTGGAACTGCATCCCTAACAGGACTGTGGGTGTCCTTATATCACAGTGACAAAATCCTGGAACTCCCTCCCTATGAGCACTGTGGGTGTCCCTACACAACAGGGACAAAATCCTGGAACTCCCATCCTAACAGCACTGTGGGTGTACCTACACCACAGGGACAAAATCCTGGAACTCCCATCCTAACAGCACTGTGGGTGTACCTACACCACAGGGACAAAATCCTGGAACTCCCTCCCTAACAGCATTGTGGGTGTACCTACACCAGAGGGACAAAATCCTGGAACTCCATCCCTAACAGGACTGTGGGTGTACTGTATCACAGGGACAAAATCCTGGAACTCCATCCCTAACAGCACTGTGGGTGTACTTATATCACAGGGACAAAATCCTGGAACTCCCTCCTAACATCACTGTGTGTGTACCTACACCACAGGGACAAAATCCTGGAACTCCCTCCCTAATAGCACTGTGGGTGTACGTACACCGAAGCGACAAAATCCTGGAACTCCCGAACAGCTCTTGGGGTATACCTACACCACAGGTACAAAATTCTCCAACTCCCTACCAAACAGCATTTGGCTTTACCAATACCACAGGGTCAAAATCCTGGAACTCCATCCATAACAGCACTGTGGGTGTACCTACACCACAGGGACAAAATCCTGGAACTCCCTCCCTAACAGCACTGTGGGTGTACCTACACCACAGGGACAAAATCCTGGAACTCCCTCCCTAACAGCGCTGTGGGTGTACCTACACCACAGGGACAAAATCCTGGAACTCCCTCCCTAACAGCGCTGTGGGTGTACCTACACCACAGGGACAAAATCCTGGAACTCCAACCCTAACAGCACTGTGGGTGTACCTACACCACAGGGACAAATCCTGGAACTCCCTCCCTAACAGCATTGTTGCTGTACATACACCACAGGATAATATACTGGAAATCGCTACCTAACAGCACTGTGTGTGTTTGTACACCACAGGGACGAAATACTGGAACTCATTCCCTAACAGCACTGTGGGTGTACCTACACCACAGGGACAAAATCCTGGAACTCCCTCCCTAACAGCACTGTGGGTGTACGTAAACCACACGGACAAAATCCTGGAACTCCCTCCCTTACAGCACAATGGGTGTACCTACACCACAGGGTTAAAATCCTGGTACTCCCTCCATAACAGCATTGTTGCCCTACCTACACCACACTGACAAAATCCTGGAAAACACTCCCTAACAGCACTGTGGGCGTACCAACAACACAGTGACAAAACCCTGGAACTTCCTCCCATATAGCACCGTGGTTGTCCCTACAACACAAGGACAACATCCAGGTGCTGCCTCCCAGAGAGCACTGTGGGTGTATCTGCAACACACGGACAAAATCCTGGATCTCCCACCATAACAGCACTGTGGGTGTACATACACCAAGGAACAAAATCCTGGAACACCATCGCTAACAGCACTGTGGGTGTACCTACACCACAGGGACAAAATCCTTCAACTCCCTCCCAGCAGCATTGTGGATGTACATACACCACAGGGACATTATCCTGGAACTACCTCCTGAACAGCACCGTGGGTTTACCTACACCACAAGGGCAAAATCCCGGAACACCCTCCCTAACAGCATTGTGGCTGTACCTACACCACAGGATAATATACTGGAAATCTCTACATAACAGCACTGTGGGTGTTTGTACACCACAGGGACAAAATACTGGAACTCATTCCCTAACTGCACTGTGTGTGTACCTACACCACAGGGTCAAAATCCTGGAACTCCCTCCATAACAGCACTGTGGGTGTACCTACACCACAGGGTCAAAACCCTGGAACTCCCTCCCGAACAGCACTGTGGGTGTACCTACACCACAGGGACAAAATCCTGGAATTCACTCCCGAACAGCAATGTGGGCGTACCAACAACAGTGACAAAATTCCTGGAACTTCCTCCCTAACAGCACCGTGGTTGTACCTACACCACAGGGTCAAAACCCTGGAACTCCCTCCCGAACAGCACTGTGGGTGTACCTACACCACAGGGACAAAATCCTGGAATTCACTCCCGAACAGCAATGTGGGCGTACCAACAACAGTGACAAAATCCTGGAACTCCCTCCCTAACAGCACTATGGGTGTACCTACACCACAAGGACAAAATCCCAGTGCTGCCTCCCAGAGAGCACTGTGGGTGTATCTGCAACACAGGAACAAAATCCTGGAACTCACACCATAACAGCACTGTGGGTGTACATACACCAAAGAACAAAATCGTGGAACTCAATCCCTAAAAGCATTGTGGGTGTACCTACACACACTGAAAAATTCCTGGAACTCCCTCCCGAACAGCACTGTGGGTGTACCTACACCACAGGGACAAAATCGTGGAAATCCCTCCCTATCAGCAGTGTGGGTGTACCTACACCACAAGGACAAAATCCTGGAACTCCATCCCTAACAGCACTGGGTGTACCGACACCGCAGGGACATGTTCGTGGAACTCCCTACTTAAGAGCACCGTGGGTGTATCCTCACCATAGGTACAATTGACTGGAACTCCCTCCCTAACAGCACTGTGGGTGTACCTACACAACAAGGACAAAATCCTGGAACACCCTCCCTAATAGCACTGTGGGTGTACGTACACCAAAGGGACAAAGTCCTGGAACACCCTAACAGCTCTTGAGGAATACCTACACCACAGGGACAAAATCGTCAAACTCCCTACCTAGCAGCATTGTGGCTTTACCAAGACCACCGGGTCAAATTCCTCGAATTCCATACATAACAGCACTGTTGGTGTACCAACATCACAGGGACAAAATCCTGGAACTCCCTCCCTAACAGCTCTGTGGGTGTACCTACACCACAGTGTCAAAATCCTGGAACTCCCATCCTAACAGCACTGTGGCTGTACCTACACCACAGGGACAAAATCCTGGAACTCCCTCCATAACAGCATTGTTGCCCTACCTACACCACAGGGACAAAATCCGGGAAAACAATCCCTAACAGCACTGTGGGCGTACCAACAACACAGTGACAAAACCCTGGAACTTCCTCCCTAATAGCACCGTGGTTGTATCTACAACACAAGGACAAAATCCAGGTGCTGCCTCCCAGAGAGCACTGTGGGTGTATCTGCAACACAAGGACAAAATCCAGGTGCTGCCTCCCAGAGCGCACTGTGGGTGTATCTGCAACACACGGACAAAATCCTGGAACTCCCACCATAAAAGCACTGTGGGTGTACCTACACCACAGGGACCATATCCTGGAACTCCCTCCCTAACAGCACTGAGGGTGTACCTACAACACACGGACAAAATCCTGGAACTCCATCCCTAACAGGACTGTGGGTGTACTATATCACAGGGACAAAATCCTGGAACTCCCTCCCTAACAGCACTGTGGGTGTACCTACACCACAGGGACAAAATCCTGGAACTCCCTCCCTAACAGCACTGAGGGTGTACCTACACCACAGGGACAAAATCCTGGAACACCATCCCTATCAGAACAGTGGGTGTACTTATATCACAGGGACAAAATCCTGGAACTCCCTCCTAACATCACTGTGGGTGTACCTACACCAAAGGGACAAAATCCTGGAACTCCCTCCCTAACAGCACTGTGGGTGTACCTGCACCACAGGGACAAAATCCTGGAACTCCCTCCCTAACAGCACTGTGGCTGTACCTACACCACAGGGACAAAATCCTGGAACTCCCTCCCTAACAGAACTGTGGGTGTACCTACACCACAAGGACAAAATCCAGGAACACCCTCGCTAGCAGCGCTGTGGGTGTACCTACAACCCAGGAACAAATTCCACAAATCACTTCCTAAAAGCACTGTCGATGTACCTACAAGACAGTTATAATTTACTGGAAATCGCTTCCTAACAGCAATGTGGATATTTGCACACCACAGGGACGAAATACTGGAACTCATTCCCTTACAGCACTGTGGGTGTACGTAAACCACACGGTCAAAATCCTGGAACTCCCTCCCTAACAGCACTGTGGGTGTACCGACAGCACAGGGACAAAATCCTGGAACTCCCTCCCTAACAGCACTGTGGGTGTACCTACAGCACAGGGACAAAATCCTGGAACTCCCTCCCTAACAGCACTGTGGGTGTACCTACACCACAGGGTCAAAATCCTGGATCTCCCTCCCTAACAGCACAATGCATTTACTTACACAGCAGGGACAAGATCCTGTAACTCCCTCCTAACATCACTGTGTGTGTACCTACACCACAGGGACAAAATCCTGGACCTCCCTCCCTAATAGCACTGTGGGTGTACGTACACCGAAGGGACAAAATCCTGGATCTCCCGAACAGCTCTTGGGGTATACCTACACCACAGGTACAAAATCCTCCAACTCCCTACCAAACAGCATTTGGCTTTACCAATACCACAGGGTCAAAATCCTGGAACTCCATCCATAACAGCACTGTGGGTGTACCTACACCACAGGGACAAAATCCTGGAACTACCTCCCTAACAGCAATGTGGGTGTACCTACACCACAGGGACAAATCCTGGAACTCCCTCCCTAACAGCATTGTTGCTGTACATACACCACAGGATAATATACTGGAAATCGCTACCTAACAGCACTGTGTGTGTTTGTACACCACAGGGACGAAATACTGGAACTCATTCCCTAACAGCACTGTGGGTGTACCTACACCACACGGACAAAATCCTGGAAAACACTCCCTAACAGCACTGTGGGCGTACCAACAACACAGTGACAAAACCCTGGAACTTCCTCCCTAATAGCACCGTGGTTGAACCTACAACACAAGGACAAAATCCAGGTGCTGCCTCCCAGAGAGCACTGTGGGTGTATCTGCAACACACGGACAAAATCCTGGAACTCCCACCATAACAGCACTGTGGGTGTACATACACCAAGGAACAAAATCCAGGAACACCATCGCTAACAGGACTGTGGGTGTACCTACACCACAGGGACAAAATCCTTCAATTCCCTCCCTAACTGCACTGTGGGTGTACCTACTCCACAGGGACAAAATCCTTCAACTCCCTCCCAGCAGCATTATGGATGTACATACACCAGAGGGACATTATCCTGGAACTACCTCCTGAACAGCAATGTGGGTTTACCTACACCACAAGGGCATAATCCTGGAACACCCTCCCTAACAGCACTGTGGGTGTCCCTACACCACAGGGACAAAATCCTGGAACACCCTCCCTAACAACACTGTGGGTGTACCAACAACACATTGACAAAATCCTGGAACTCCCTCCCTAACAGCACTGTGGGTGTACCTACACCACAGGGACAAAATCCTGGAACTCCCTCCCTAACAGCACTGTGGGTGTATCTGCAACACAGGAACAAAATCCTGGAACTCACACCAAAACAGCACTGTGGGTGTACCTACACCACAGGGACAAAATCCTGGAACTCCCTCCCTAACAGCGCTGTGGGTGTACCTACACCAAAGAACAAAATCGTGGAACTCAATCCCTAAAAGCATTGTGGGTGTACCTACACACACTGAAAAATTCCTGGAACTCCCTCCCTAACAGCACTGTGGGTGTACCGACACCACAGTGAAAAATTCCTGGAACTGCCTCCCTAACAGCACTGTGGGTGTATCTACACTACAGGGACAAAATCCTGGAACTCACACCATAACAGCACTGTGGGTGTACATACACCAAAGAACAAAATCGTGGAACTGCATCCCTAACAGGACTGTGGGTGTACTTATATCACAGTGACAAAATCCTGGAACTCCCTCCCTATGAGCACTGTGGGTGTCCCTACACAACAGGGACAAAATCCTGGAACTCCCATCCTAACAGCACTGTGGGTGTACCTACACCACAGGGACAAAATCCTGGAACTCCCTCCCTAACAGCATTGTGGGTGTACCTACACCACAGGGACAAAATCCTGGAACTCCATCCCTAACAGGACTGTGGGTGTACTGTATCACAGGGACAAAATCCTGGAACACCATCCCTATCAGTACAGTGGGTGTACTTATATCACAGGGACAAAATCCTGGAACTCCCTCCTAACATCACTGTGTGTGTACCTACACCACAGGGACAAAATCCTGGAACTCCCTCCCTAATAGCACTGTGGGTGTACGTACACCGAAGCGACAAAATCCTGGAACTCCCGAACAGCTCTTGGGGTATACCTACACCACAGGTACAAAATCCTCCAACTCCCTACCAAACAGCATTTGGCTTTACCAATACCACAGGGTCAAAATCCTGGAACTCCATCCATAACAGCACTGTGGGTGTACCTACACCACAGGGACAAAATCCTGGAACTCCCTCCCTAACAGCACTGTGGCTGTACCTACACCACAGGGACAAAATCCTGAAACTCCCTCCATAACAGCACTGTGGGTGTACCTACACCACAGGGACAAATCCTGGAACTCCCTCCCTAACAGCATTGTTGCTGTACATACACCACAGGATAATATACTGGAAATCACTACCTAACAGCACTGTGTGTGTTTGTACACCACAGGGACGAAATACTGGAACTCATTCCCTAACAGCACTGTGGGTGTACGTAAACCACACGGACAAAATCCTGGAACTCCCTCCCTAACAGCACTGTGGGTGTACCTACACCACAGGGACAAAATCCTGGAACTCCCTCCCTTACAGCACAATGAGTGTACCTACACCACAGGGTTAAAATCCTGGAACTCCCTCCATAACAGCATTGTTGCCCTACCTACACCACAGGGACAAATCCTGGAAAACACTCCCTAACAGCACTGTGGGCGAACCAACAACACAGTGACAAAACCCTGGAACTTCCTCGCTAATAGCACCGTGGTTGTACCTACAACACAAGGACAAAATCCAGGTGCTGCCTCCCAGAGAGCACTGTGGGTGTATCTGCAACACACGGACAAATTCCTGGAACTCCCAACATAACAGCACTGTGGGTGTACATACACCAAGGAACAAAATCCAGGAACACCATCGCTAACAGCACTGTGGGTGTACCTACACCACAGGGACAAAATCCTCCAATTCCCTCCCTAACTGCATTGTGGATGTACATACACCACAGGGACATTATCCTGGAACTATCTCCTGAACAGCACTGTGGGTTTACCTACACCACAAGGGCATGATCCTGGAACACCCTCCCTAGCAGCACTGTGGGTGTCCCAACACCACAGGAACAAAATCCTGGAACTCCCTCCCTAACAGCACTGTGGGTGTACCCACACCACAGGGACAAATCCTGGAATTCACTTCCTAACAGCACTGTCGGTGTACCTACATCAAAGGAACAAAATCTGGAACTCCCTCCCTAACAGCACTGTGGGTGTACCTACACCACAGGGACCTAATCCTGGAACTCCCTCCCTAACAGCTCTGTGGTTGTACCTACACCACAGGGACATAATCCTGGAACTCCCTCCCTAACAGCACTGTGGGTGTAGTTATACCACAGGAACAAAAACCTGCAAATCCCTCCCTAACAGCACTGTGGATGTACCTGCACCACATTGACAAATGCGTGGAACTCCCTCCCTAACAGCACGTTGGGTGCACTTACACCACAGGGTCAAAATACTGCAAATCCCTCCCTAAAAGCACTGTGGTTGCACCTACACCAGAGGGTCAAATTACTGGAATTACCTTCCTAACAGCACTGTTTGGTGTACCTAAAACAAAAGGACAAAATCTTGGAACTCCCTCCGTAATAGCACTGTTGTTGTACCGACACCACAGGGAGAAAATCCTGGAACTCCCTCACTAACAGCACTGTGGGTGTAGCTACACCACAGGGACAAATCCTGGAACTCCCTCGCTCAGAGCCCTCTGGGTTAACCTACACCACAGGGACAAAATAGTGGAATACCCTCCCTAACAGAACTGTGGGTGTCCATAAAACACAGACACAAATTTCCTGGAAATCGCTTCCTAACAGATTTGTACCGACACCACACGGACGAAATCCTGGAACTCCATCCCTAACAGCACTGTGGGTGTACCTACACCACAGGGACAAAATCCTGGAACTCCCTCCCTAACAGCACTGTGGGTGTACCGACACCACACGGACAAAATCCTGGAACTCCATCCCTAACAGCACTGTGGGTGTACCTACACCACAGGGACAAAATCCTGGAACTCCCTCCCTAACAGCACTGTGGGTATACCTACACCACAGGGACAAAATCCTGGAAATCCTTTTCTAACACCAATGTGGGTGTACCTACAGCACAGGGACAAAATCCTGGAACTCCCTCCCTAAGAGCACTGTGTGTGTAACTACACCACAGTGAAACAAACCTGGAACTCCCTCCCTAACAGCACTGTGGGTGTAACTACACCACAGGGAAACAAACCTGGAACTCCAACCCGAACAGCGCTGTGGATGTACCTACACCAAGGGGACAAATGCCTGGACAACCCTCCCTAACAGCACTGTGGGTGTACCTACACCACAGTGACAAAATCCTGGAACACCCTCCCTAACAGCACTGTGGATGTACATAAACCACAGGGACATAATCCTGGAAATTACTCCCTAACAGCACTGTGGGTGTACCTACACCACAGTGACAAAATCTTGCAACTCCCTCCCTAAGAGCAGTGTGGATGTATGTCCACCAAAGGGACAAAATCCTGGAACTCCCTCACCGCACAGTGGGTTTACCTACGCCACAGGGACAAAATCCTGGAACTCCCTCCCTAACAGCACTGTGGGTGTACCTACACCACAGGACAAAATCCTGAAACTACTCTCTAACAGAACTTTGGGTGTACCTACACCACAGGGACAATATCCTGGAACTCCCTCCCTAAGAGCACTGTGGCTGTACCTACACCAGAGGGGCAAAATCCTGGAACTCCCTCCCTAACAGCACTGTGGGTGAACCTAAACCACAGGGACAAAATCCTGGAACTCCCTCCTTAACAGCACTGTGGGTGTACCTGCACCAGAGGGGCAAAATCCTGGAACTCCCTCCCTAACAGCCCTAGGGGTGTACCTACACCACATGGACAAAATCCTGGAACTCCCTCCCTAACAGCACCGTGGGTGTACCTATACCACAGGGACAAAATCCTGGAACTACCTCCTTAACAACACTGTGGGTATACCTACACCACAGGGACAAAATCCTGCAACTCCCTCCCTAACAGCATTGTGGCTGTACCTACACCACAGGATAATATACTGGAAATCTCTACCTAACAGCACTGTGGGTGTTTGTACACCACAGGGACAAAATACTGGAACTCATTCCCTAACTGCACTGTGTGTGTACCTAAACCACAGGCTCAAATTCCTAGAACTCCCCCCCTAACAGAACATTGGGTGTACCTAAACCACAGGGACAAGATCCTAGAACTCCCTCCATAACAGCCTTGTTGCCGTACCTACGCCACAGGGACAAAATCCTGGAATTCACTCCCTAACAGCACTGTGGGCGTACCAACAACAGTGACAAAATCCTGGAACTTCCTCCCTAACAGCACCGTGGGTGTACCTACACCACAGGGACAAAATCCTGGAACTCCCTCCCTAACAGCACTATGGGTGTACCTACACCACACGGACAAAATCCCAGTGCTGCCTCCCAGAGAGCACTGTGGGTGTATCTGCAACACAGGAACAAAATACTGGAACTCACACCATAACAGCACTGTGGGTGTACATACACCAAAGAACAAAATCGTGCAACTCAATCCCTAAAAGCATTGTGGGTGTACCTACACACACTGAAAAATTCCTGGAACTCCCTCCCTAACAGCACTGTGGGTGTACCTACAACACAGTGAAAAATTCCTGGAACACCCTCCCTAACAG
This sequence comes from Isurus oxyrinchus, assembly GCA_026770705.1. Classification (NCBI taxonomy): domain Eukaryota; kingdom Metazoa; phylum Chordata; class Chondrichthyes; order Lamniformes; family Lamnidae; genus Isurus; species Isurus oxyrinchus. The sequence goes on along the minus strand of JANJGN010000531.1, from coordinate 362,141 downwards.
CACTGTGGGTGTATCTACACCACAGGGACAAAATCCTGGAAATCCCTCCCTTTCAGCAGTCTGGGTGTACCTACACCACAAGGACAAAATCCTGGAACTCCATCCCTAGCAGCACTGCGTGTACCGACACCACAGGGACATGTTCGTGGAACTCCCTACTTAACAGCACTGTGGGTGTATCCTCACCACAGGTACAATATACTGGAAATCCCTCCCTAACAGCACTGTGGGTGTACCTACACAACAGTGACAAATCCTGGAACTCCCTCCCTAACAGCACCGTGGTTGTACCTACAACACAAGGACAAAATCCAGGTGCTGCCTCCCAGAGAGCACTGTGGGTGTATCTGCAACACACGGACAAAATCCTGGAACTCCCACCATAACAGCACTGTGGGTGTACATACACCAAGGAACAAAATCCTAGAACACCATCGCTAACAGAATTGTGGGTGTACCTACATCACAGGGACAAAATCCTTCAATTCCCTCCCTAACAGGACTGTGGGTGTAGTATCTCACAGGGACAAAATCCTGGAACACCATCCCTATCAGGACAGTGGGTGTACTTATATCACAGGGACAAAATCCTGGATCTCCCGCCTAACATCACTGTGTGTGTACCTACACCACAGAGACAAAATCCTGGAACTCCCTCCCTAATAGCACTGTGGGTGTACATACACCAAGGAACAAAATCCAGGAACACCATCGCTAACAGCACTGTGGGTGTACCTACACCAGAGGGACAAAATCCTTCAATTCCCTCGCTAACTGCACTGTGGGTGTACCTACTCCACAGGGACAAAATCCTTCAACATCCTCCATAACAGCATTGTGGATGTACATACACCAGAGGGACATTATCCTGGAACTACCTCCTGAACAGCACTGTGGGTTTACCTACAGCACAAGGGCAAAATCCCGGAACACCCTCCCAAACAGCACTGTGGGTGTCCCTACACCACAGGGACAAAATCCTGGAACAACCTCCCTAACAGCACTGTGGGTGTACCAACAACACATTGACAAAATCCTGGAACTCATTCCCTAACAGTACTGTGGGTGTACCTACACCACAGGGACAAAATCCTGGAACTCCCTCCCTAACAGCATTGTGGCTGTACCTACACCACATGATAATATACTAGAAATCTCTACCTAACAGCACTGTGGGTGTTAGTACACCACAGGGACAAAATACTGGACCTCATTCCATAACTGCACTGTGTGTGCACCTAAACCACAGGGACAAATGTCCCGGAACTCTCTCCCTAACAGCACTGTGTGTGCACCTAAACCACAGGGACAAATGTCCCGGAACTCTCTCCCTAACAGCACTGTGGGTGTACCTACACCACAGTGACAAAGTCCTGGAACTCACTCCCTAACAGCACGGTGTGTGTACTTACACCACAGGGTCAAAATCCTGGAACTGCCTCACTAACAGCACTGTGGGTGTACCTACACAACAGGGACAAAACCCTGGAACTCCCTCCCTAACAGCACAGTGGATGTACCTACACCACAGCGACAAATTCCTGGAGCTCCCTCCCTAACAGCACTGTGGGTGTACCTACACCACATGAACAAAATCCTGGAACTCCATCCCTAACAGCATTGTGGGTGTATCTACACCACAGGGACAATTGCCTGGAACTCTCTCCCCAACAACACTGTGTGTGTACCTGCACCACAGGGACAAAATCCAGGAACTCGCTCCCTAACAATAGTGTTGGTGTACCTGCACCACAGGATCAATATCCTGGAACTCACTCCCTAACAGCACTGTGGGTGTACCTAGGACACAGGGACAAAACCTTGGAATTCCCTCCATAACAGCACTGTGGGTGTACCTACACCACAGGGACAAAATCCTGAAACTCCCTCCCTAACAGCACTGTGCGTGGACCTACACCACGGGTACAAAATCCTGGAACTCCCTCCCTAACAGCACTGTGGGTGTACCTACACCACACGGACAAAATCCTGGAACTCCAGCCCTAACAGCACTGTGGGTGTACCCACACCACAGGGACAAATCCTGGAATTCACTTCCTAACAGCACTGTCGGTGTACCTACATCAAAGGAACAAAATCTGGAACTCCCTCCCTAACAGCACTGTGGGTGTACCTACACCACAGGGACCTAATCCTGGAACTCCCTCCCTAACAGCTCTGTGGTTGTACCTACACCACAGGGACATAATCCTGGAACTCCCTCCCTAACAGCACTGTGGGTGTAGTTATACCACAGGAACAAAAACCTGCAAATCCCTCCCTAACAGCACTGTGGATGTACCTGCACCACATTGACAAATGCGTGGAACTCCCTCCCTAACAGCACGTTGGGTGCACTTACACCACAGGGTCAAAATACTGCAAATCCCTCCCTAAAAGCACTGTGGTTGCACCTACACCAGAGGGTCAAATTACTGGAATTACCTTCCTAACAGCACTGTTTGGTGTACCTAAAACAAAAGGACAAAATCTTGGAACTCCCTCCGTAATAGCACTGTTGTTGTACCGACACCACAGGGAGAAAATCCTGGAACTCCCTCACTAACAGCACTGTGGGTGTAGCTACACCACAGGGACAAATCCTGGAACTCCCTCGCTCAGAGCCCTCTGGGTTAACCTACACCACAGGGACAAAATAGTGGAATACCCTCCCTAACAGAACTGTGGGAGTCCATAAAACACAGACACAAATTTCCTGGAAATCGCTTCCTAACAGACTTGTACCGACACCACACGGACGAAATCCTGGAACTCCATCCCTAACAGCACTGTGGGTGTACCTACACCACAGGGACAAAATCCTGGAACTCCCTCCCTAACAGCACTGTGGGTGTACCGACACCACACGGACAAAATCCTGGAACTCCATCCCTAACAGCACTGTGGGTGTACCTACACCACAGGGACAAAATCCTGGAACTCCCTCCCTAACAGCACTGTGGGTATACCTACACCACAGGGACAAAATCCTGGAAATCCTTTTCTAACACCAATGTGGGTGTACCTACAGCACAGGGACAAAATCCTGGAACTCCCTCCCTAAGAGCACTGAGTGTGTAACTACACCACAGTGAAACAAACCTGGAACTCCCTCCCTAACAGCACTGTGGGTGTAACTACACCACAGGGAAACAAACCTGGAACTCCAACACGAACAGCGCTGTGGATGTACCTACACCAAAGGGACAAAAGCCTGGACAACCCTCCCTAACAGCACTGTGGGTGTACCTACACCACAGTGACAAAATCCTGGAACACCCTCCCTAACAGCACTGTGGATGTACATACACCACAGGGACATAATCCTGGAAATTACTCCCTAACAGCACTGTGGGTGTACCTACACCACAGTGACAAAATCTTGCAACTCCCTCCCTAAGAGCAGTGTGGATGTATGTCCACCAAAGGGACAAAATCCTGGAACTCCCTCACCGCACAGTGGGTTTACCTACGCCACAGGGACAAAATCCTGGAACCCGCTCCCTAACAGCACTGTGGGTGTACCTACACCACAGGACAAAATCCTGAAACTACTCCCTAACAGAACTTTGGGTGTACCTACACCACAGGGACAATATCCTGGAACTCCCTCCCTAAGAGCACTGTGGCTGTACCTACACCAGAGGGGCAAAATCCTGGAACTCCCTCCCTAACAGCACTGTGGGTGAACCTAAACCACAGGGACAAAATCCTGGAACTCCCTCCCTAACAGCACTGTGGGTGTACCTGCACCAGAGGGGCAAAATCCTGGAACTCCCTCCCTAACAGCCCAAGGGGTGTACCTACACCACATGGACAAAATCCTGGAACTCCCTCCCTAACAGCACCGTGGGTGTACCTATACCACAGGGACAAAATCCTGGATCTCCCTCCCAACAGCACTGTGTGTGTAACTACACCACAGGGACACAAACCAAGAACTCCCCCCACCTACAAGCACAGTGGATGTACATCCACCACAGGGACATATTCCTGGAACTTCCTACCCAACAGCACTGTGGGTGAACCTAAACCACAGGGACAAAATCTTTGAACTCAGTCCATAACAGCGCTGTGAGTGTACCTACACCACAGGGACATGATCCTCGAACTCCCTCCCTAACAGCACTGTGGATGTACCTACACCACACGGACAAAATCCTGAAACTGCCTCCCTAAAAGCACTGTGGGTGTCCCTAAACCACAGGGACAAAATCCTGGAACTCCCTCCCTAACAGCACTGTGGGTGTACCAACACCAAAGGGACAAAGTCCTGGAATTCGACCCCTAACAGCACTGTGGGTGCACCTACACAACAGGGACAAAATCCTGGAACACCCTCCCTAACAGCACTGTGGATGTACCTCACCACATGGACAAAATCCTGGAAAACCCTCCCTAACAGCACTGTGGGTGTACCTACACCACAGGGACAAAATCCTGGAATAACATCGCTAACAGGACTGTGGGTGTTTTTATACCACAAGTACAAAATCTTGCAACTACCTCCCTAGAAGCAGTATGGATGTACATACACCACACGGACATAATCCAGGAACTCCCTCCCTAACAGCACGGTTGGTGTACCTACACCACTGGGAACTAATCCAGGAACTCCCTCCCTAACAGCACTGTGGGTGTACCTACAACACAGGGACAAAATCCTGGAACTCTCTCCCTAACAGCACTGTGGGTGTACCTGCACAACAGGGACAAAATCCTGGAACTCCCTCCCTAACAGCAATGTGGGTGCACCTACAATACAGGGACAAAATCCTGGAACTCCCTCCCTAACAGCACTTTTGGTCTAACTACGAAACAGAGACAAATCCCTGGAGCTGCCTCTTAACAGAACTGTGGGTGTACCCACACCACAGGGACAAAATCCTGGAACTCCCTCCCTAACAGCACTGTGGGTGTACCTACACCTCATGGACAAAATCCTGGAACTCCCTCCCTAACTGCACTGTGGGTGTACCTACACCACAGGGACAATATCCTGGAACTCCCCCCATAACAGCACTGTGGGTGTACCTACAACACAGGGACAAAATCCTGGAACTCCCTCCCTAACAGCACTGTGGGAGTACCTGCACAACAGGGACAATTTCCTGGAACTCCCTTCCTAACAGCACTGTGGGCGAACCTACACAACAGGGACAAAATCATGGAACTCCCTCCCTAACAGCGCTGCGGGTGCACCTAAACCACAGGGACAAAATCCTGGAACTCCCTCCCTAACAGCAATGTGGGTGCACCTACAACACAGGGACAAAATCCTGGAACTCCCTCCCTAACAGCACTTTGGGTCTAATTACGAAACAGAGACAAATCCCTGGAGCTGCCTCTTAACAGAACTGTGGGTGTACACACACCACAGGGACAAAATCCTGGAACTCCATCCCTAACAGCACTGTGGGTGTACCTACACGACATGGACAAAATCCTGGAACTCCCTCCCTAAATGCACTGTGGGTGTACCGACACCACAGGGACAATATCCTAGAACTCCCCCCATAACAGGACTCTGCGTGTACCTACTCCACACGGACAAAATCCAGGAACACCCTCCCTAACAGCACTGTGGCTGTCCCTAAACCGCAGGGCAAAATCCTGGAACTCCCTCCTTAACAGCACTGTGGGTGTACCTACACCAAAGGGACAAATCCTTGAATTTGTCCCCTATCAGCACTGTGGGTGTACCTACACCACAGGGAAATATTCCTGCAACCCCCTCACTAATAGCGCTGTGGGTGTACCTACACCACAGCGACAAAATCCTGGAACTCCCTCCCCAAGAGTACTGTGGGTGTACCTACACCACAGGGACAAAATCCTTGATATCCATCCCTAACAGCACTGTGGGTTTACCTACACCACAGGGGCAAAATCCTGGAACTCCCTCCCTAACAGCACAGTATGTGCACCTACATGACAGGGACAAAATCCTGGAACTCGCTCCCTAACAGCACTGTGAGTGTAACTACAGCAAATGGACAAAATCCCGGAACTCCCTCCCTTAAAGCACTGTGGGTGTACCTACACCACAAGGACAAAATCCTGGAACTCTCTCCCTAACAGCGCTGCGGGTGAAACTACACCACAGGGACAAAATCCAGGGACTCGAACCCTAACAGCATAGTGGGTGCAACTACGACACAGAGACAAAGTCCTGGATCTCCCTCTTAACAGAACGGTGGGTGTACCTACACCACAGGGACAAAATCCTGGAAATCTCTCCATAACAGAACTGGGGATGTACCAATAACTCAGTGACAAAATCCTGGAGCTCCCTCTTAACAGCACTGTGGGTGTACCTACACTACAGGGACAAAATCCTGGAACTCGCTCCGTAACAGCAATGAGGGTGTACCTACACCACAGGGACACAATCCTGGAACTCCCTCCTTAACAGCACTGTAGGTGTACCTACAAAATGGGAACAAAATCCTAGAAATACCTCCCTAACAGCACTGTGGGTGTACCTACAGCTCAGGGACAAATTCCTGGAACGCCCTCCCTAACAGCACTGTGGGTGTACCTACACCACAGGGACAAAATCCTGGAACTCCCTCCCTAACAGCACTGTGGGTGTACCTGAACCACAGGGACAAAATCCTGGAACACCCTCCCTAACAGCACTGTGGGGTGTACCTACACCACAGGGACAAAATCCTGGAACTCCATCCCTAACAGCACTGTGTGTGTTCCTACACCACAGGGACAAAATCCTGGAACTCCCAGCCTAACAGCACTCTGGGTGCACATACTCAGGGATAAAATCATACAAATCCCTCCTTAACAGCACTGTGGGTGTAGCTACACAATAGGGACAAAATTCTGGAACTCCCTCCCAAACAGCACTGAGGGTGTACCTACACCACAGGGACAAAATCCTGGAACTCCCTCCCTAACAGCACTGTGGGTGTACCTACACCACAGGGACAAAATCCTGGAACTCCCTCCCTAACAGCACTGAGGGTGTACCTACACCAGAGAGAGAAAATCCTGGAACTCCAACCCTAACAGCACTGTGTGTGTACCAACTCCTCAGGGACAAAATCATGGAACTCCCACCCGAACAATACTGTGGGTGTACCTACACCACAGGCATAAAATCCTGGAACTCCCATCCTAACAGCACTGTGGATGTACCTACACCACAGGGTCAAAATCCTGGAACTCCCTCCCTAACAGCACTGTGGGTGAACCTACACCACAGGGTTAAAATCCAGGAACTCCCTCCTGAACAGCAATGTGGGTGCACCAACTCCGGGACAAAATCCTGGAACTCCCTCCCTAACAGCACTGTGGGAGAACCTACACCACCGGGACATAATCCTGGAACTCCCTCCCTAACAGCCCTGGGGGTGTAGCTACACCACAGGGACAAAATCCTGGAACTCCCTCTCTAAGAACACTGTGGGAGTACCTACACCACAGGGACAAAATCCTGGAACTCCCTCCCTAATGGCACTGTGGGTGTATCCAAACCACAGGGACAAAATCCTGGAAATCCCTCCTTAACAGCACTGTGGGTGTACCTACACCAGAGGGACAAAATCCTGGTACACACTTCCTATCAGCACTGTGGGTGTACCTACACCAAACGGATAAAATCGTTGAAATCCCCCGATAATAGCACCGTGGGTGTACCTACACCACACGGACAAAATCCTGGAACACCCTCCCTAACAGCACTGTGGGTGTACCTACACCACACGGACAAAATCCAGGAACTCACTTCCTAACAGCACTGTGGATGTACCTACACCACAGGGTCAAAATCCTGGAACTCCCTCCCTAACAGCACTGTGGATGTACCTAGACCACAGGGACATAATCCTGGAATGCAATCCCTAACAGCACTGTGGGTGTACCTACACAACAGGTACATTTTCCTGGAACTCACTCCCTAACAGCATTGTGGGTGTATCTACACCACTCAGACAAAATCCTGGAACTCACTCCCTGACAGCACTGTGGATGTACCTACACCACAGGGTCAAAATCCTGGAACTCCCTACCTAACAGCACTGTGGGTGTACCTACACCACAGGTACAAAATCCTGGAACTCCCTCCCTAACAGCACTGTGGGTGTAACTAAATCTTTTGGACAAAATCCTGGAACTCCCTAACTAACAGCACTGTGGATCTACCTACACTACAGGGACAAAATCCTGGAAACCCCTCCATAACAGCACTGTGGGTGTACCTACACAACAGGGTCAAAATCCTGGAACTCCCTCCCTAACAGCACTGTGGGTGTATCTACACCACAGGGACAAATTCCACGAACTCCCTCCATAACAGCACTGTGGGTGTGCCTACACTACAGTGACAAATTCCTGGAACTCCCTCCCTCACAGCACTGTGGGTGTACCTACACCACAGGGACGTCTTCCTGGAACTCTGTCTCACACAGCACTGTTGGTGTACCTACACCACAGGTACAATTTCCTGGAACACACACCCTAACAGCATTTTGCGAGTAACTAAAGCACATGGACAAAACCTTGGACCTCTCTCCCTAAAAGCACTGTGGGTGTACCTACAACACAGGGACAAAATCCTGGAACTCGCTCCCTAACAGCACTTTGAGTGTACCTACACCACACGGAATAAATCCTTTAACTCCCTACAGAACTGCACTATGGATGTTCCAACACCACAGGGACAAATTCCTGCCACTTCCTCCATAACAGCACTGTGGGTGAACCTACACCACAGGGTTAAAATCCAGGAACTCCCTCCTGAACTGCAATGTGGGTGCACCTACTCAGGGACAAAATCCTGGAACTCCCTCCCTAACAGCACCGTGGGTGTACCTACACCACAGAGACAAAATCCTGGAACTCCCTCCCTAATAGCACTGTGGGTGTACCTACACCCCAGGGTCAATTTCCTGGAACTCACTCCCTAACAGCACTTTGGGTGTACCTACACCACAGGGACAAAATCCTGGAACTCCCTCCCTAACAGCACTGTGGGTGTTCCTACACAACAGGGACAAAATCCTGGAACTCCCTCCCTAACAGTACTGTGGGTGTACCTATACCACAGGGTCAAAATCATGGAACTCCCTCCCTAACAGCACTGTGGGTGTACCGGCACCACAGGGACAAAATCCTGGAACTCCCTCCTTAACAGCACTGTGGGAGTACCTACAGCACAGGGACAAAAGCCTGGAACACCTCCCTAACAGCACTGTGGGTGTACCTACACCCCAGGGTCAATTTCCTGGAACTCACTCCCTAACAGCACTTTGGGTGTACCTACACAACAGGGTCAAAATCCTGGAACTCCCTCCCTAACAGTACTCTGGGTGTACCTATACCACAGGGTCAAATTACTGGAACTCCCTCCCTAACAGTGCTGTGGGTGTACCTACACCACAGGGACAAAATCCAGGAACTCCCTCCCTAACAGCACTGTGGGAGTACCTACACCACAGGGAGAAAATCCTGGAAATCCCTCCCTAACAGCACTTGTGGGTGTACCTGCACCACAGGGTCAAAATCCTGGAACTCCCTCCCTAACAGCACTGTGGGTCAACCTACACCACAGGGTTAAAATCCAGGAACTCCCTCCTGAACAGCAATGTGGGTGCACCAACTCAGGGACAAAATCCTGGAACTCCCTCCCTAACAGCACTGTGGGAGAACCTACACCACCGGGACATAATCCTGGAACTCCCTCCCTAACAGCCCTGGGGGTGTAGCTACACCACATGGACAAAATCCTGGAACTCCCTCTCTAAGAACACTGTGGGAGTACCTACACCACAGGGACAAAATCCTGGAACTCCCTCCCTAATGGCACTGTGGGTGTATCCAAACCACAGGGACAAAATCCTGGAAATCCCTCCTTAACAGCACTGTGGGTGTACCTACACCAGAGGGACAAAATCCTGGTACACACTTCCTATCAGCACTGTGGGTGTACCTACACCAAACGGATAAAATCGTTGAAATCCCCCGATAATAGCACCGTGGGTGTACCTACACCACACGGACAAAATCCTGGAACACCCTCCCTAACAGCACTGTGGGTGTACCTACACCACACGGACAAAATCCAGGAACTCACTTCCTAACAGCACTGTGGATGTACCTACACCACAGGGTCAAAATCCTGGAACTCCCTCCCTAACAGCACTGTGGATGTACCTAGACCACAGGGACATAATCCTGGAACGCAATCCCTAACAGCACTGTGGGTGTACCTACACAACAGGTACATTTTCCTGGAACTCACTCCCTAACAGCATTGTGGGTGTATCTACACCACTCAGACAAAATCCTGGAACTCACTCCCTAACAGCACTGTGGATGTACCTACACCACAGGGTCAAAATCCTGGAACTCCCTACCTAACAGCACTGTGGGTGTACCTACACCACAGGTACAAAATCCTGGAACTCCCTCCCTAACAGCACTGTGGGTGTAACTAAATCTTTTGGACAAAATCCTGGAACTCCCTAACTAACAGCACTGTGGATCTACCTACACTACAGGGACAAAATCCTGGAAACCCCTCCATAACAGCACTGTGGGTGTACCTACACAACAGGGTCAAAATCCTGGAACTCCCTCCCTAACAGCACTGTGGGTGTATCTACACCACAGGGACAAATTCCACGAACTCCCTCCCTAACAGCACTGTGGGTGTGCCTACACTACAGTGACAAATTCCTGGAACTCCCTCCCTCACAGCACTGTGGGTGTACCTACACCACAGGGACGTCTTCCTGGAACTCTGTCTCACACAGCACTGTTGGTGTACCTACACCACAGGTACAATTTCCTGGAACACACACCCTAACAGCATTTTGCGAGTAACTAAAGCACATGGACAAAACCTTGGACCTCTCTCCCTAAAAGCACTGTGGGTGTACCTACAACACAGGGACAAAATCCTGGAACTCGCTCCCTAACAGCACTTTGAGTGTACCTACACCACACGGAATAAATCCTTTAACTCCCTACAGAACTGCACTATGGATGTTCCAACACCACAGGGACAAATTCCTGCCACTTCCTCCATAACAGCACTGTGGGTGAACCTACACCACAGGGTTAAAATCCAGGAACTCCCTCCTGAACTGCAATGTGGGTGCACCTACTCAGGGACAAAATCCTGGAACTCCCTCCCTAACAGCACCGTGGGTGTACCTACACCACAGAGACAAAATCCTGGAACTCCCTCCCTAATAGCACTGTGGGTGTACCTACACCCCAGGGTCAATTTCCTGGAACTCACTCCCTAACAGCACTTTGGGTGTACCTACACCACAGGGACAAAATCCTGGAACTCCCTCCCTAACAGCACTGTGGGTGTTCCTACACAACAGGGACAAAATCCTGGAACTCCCTCCCTAACAGTACTGTGGGTGTACCTATACCACAGGGTCAAAATCATGGAACTCCCTCCCTAACAGCACTGTGGGTGTACCGGCACCACAGGGACAAAATCCTGGAACTCCCTCCTTAACAGCACTGTGGGAGTACCTACAGCACAGGGACAAAAGCCTGGAACACCTCCCTAACAGCACTGTGGGTGTACCTACACCCCAGGGTCAATTTCCTGGAACTCACTCCCTAACAGCACTTTGGGTGTACCTACACAACAGGGTCAAAATCCTGGAACTCCCTCCCTAACAGTACTCTGGGTGTACCTATACCACAGGGTCAAATTACTGGAACTCCCTCCCTAACAGTGCTGTGGGTGTACCTACACCACAGGGACAAAATCCAGGAACTCCCTCCCTAACAGCACTGTGGGAGTACCTACACCACAGGGAGAAAATCCTGGAAATCCCTCCCTAACAGCACTTGTGGGTGTACCTGCACCACAGGGTCAAAATCCTGGAACTCCCTCCCTAACAGCACTGTGGGTCAACCTACACCACAGGGTTAAAATCCAGGAACTCCCTCCTGAACAGCAATGTGGGTGCACCAACTCAGGGACAAAATCCTGGAACTCCCTCCCTAACAGCACTGTGGGAGAACCTACACCACCGGGACATAATCCTGGAACTCCCTCCCTAACAGCCCTGGGGGTGTAGCTACACCACATGGACAAAATCCTGGAACTCCCTCTCTAAGAACACTGTGGGAGTACCTACACCACAGGGACAAAATCCTGGAACTCCCTCCCTAATGGCACTGTGGGTGTATCCAAACCACAGGGACAAAATCCTGGAAATCCCTCCTTAACAGCACTGTGGGTGTACCTACACCAGAGGGACAAAATCCTGGTACACACTTCCTATCAGCACTGTGGGTGTACCTACACCAAACGGATAAAATCGTTGAAATCCCCCGATAATAGCACCGTGGGTGTACCTACACCACACGGACAAAATCCTGGAACACCCTCCCTAACAGCACTGTGGGTGTACCTACACCACACGGACAAAATCCAGGAACTCACTTCCTAACAGCACTGTGGATGTACCTACACCACAGGGTCAAAATCCTGGAACTCCCTCCCTAACAGCACTGTGGATGTACCTAGACCACAGGGACATAATCCTGGAACGCAATCCCTAACAGCACTGTGGGTGTACCTACACAACAGGTACATTTTCCTGGAACTCACTCCCTAACAGCATTGTGGGTGTATCTACACCACTCAGACAAAATCCTGGAACTCACTCCCTAACAGCACTGTGGATGTACCTACACCACAGGGTCAAAATCCTGGAACTCCCTACCTAACAGCACTGTGGGTGTACCTACACCACAGGTACAAAATCCTGGAACTCCCTCCCTAACAGCACTGTGGGTGTAACTAAATCTTTTGGACAAAATCCTGGAACTCCCTAACTAACAGCACTGTGGATCTACCTACACTACAGGGACAAAATCCTGGAAACCCCTCCATAACAGCACTGTGGGTGTACCTACACAACAGGGTCAAAATCCTGGAACTCCCTCCCTAACAGCACTGTGGGTGTATCTACACCACAGGGACAAATTCCACGAACTCCCTCCCTAACAGCACTGTGGGTGTGCCTACACTACAGTGACAAATTCCTGGAACTCCCTCCCTCACAGCACTGTGGGTGTACCTACACCACAGGGACGTCTTCCTGGAACTCTGTCTCACACAGCACTGTTGGTGTACCTACACCACAGGTACAATTTCCTGGAACACACACCCTAACAGCATTTTGCGAGTAACTAAAGCACATGGACAAAACCTTGGACCTCTCTCCCTAAAAGCACTGTGGGTGTACCTACAACACAGGGACAAAATCCTGGAACTCGCTCCCTAACAGCACTTTGAGTGTACCCACACCACACGGAATAAATCCTTTAACTCCCTACAGAACTGCACTATGGATGTTCCAACACCACAGGGACAAATTCCTGCCACTTCCTCCATAACAGCACTGTGGGTGAACCTACACCACAGGGTTAAAATCCAGGAACTCTCTCCTGAACTGCAATGTGGGTGCACCTACTCAGGGACAAAATCCTGGAACTCCCTCCCTAACAGCACTGTGGGTGTACCTACACCACAGAGACAAAATCCTGGAACTCCCTCCGTAATAGCACTGTGGGAGGACCAAGCCCACAGGGACAAAATCCTGGAACTCCCTCCCTAACAGCACTGTGGGTGTACCTGCACCACAGGGACAAAATCCTGGAACTCCCTCCCTAACAGCAGTGTGGGAGTACCTACAGCACAGGGACAAAAGCCTGGAACACCTCCCTAATAGCACTTTGGGTGTACATACACCACAGGGACAAAATCCTGGAAATCCTTCCCTAACAGCACTGTGGGTGTACCTACACCCCAGGGTCAATTTCCTGGAACTCACTCCCTAACAGCACTTTGGGTGTACCTACACCACAGGGACAAAATCCTGGAACTCCCTCCCTAACAGCACTGTGGATGTACCTACACAACAGGGTCAAAATCCTGGAACTCCCTCCCTAACAGCACTGTGGGTGTACCTATACCACAGGGTCAAAATCATGGAACTCCCTCCCTAACAGCACTGTGGGTGTACCTGCACCACAGGGACAAAATCCTGGAACTCCCTCCTTAACAGCACTGTGGGAGTACCTACAGCAAAGGGACAAAAGGCTGGAACACCTCCCTAACAGCACTGTGGGTGTACCTACACCCCAGGGTCAATTTCCTGGAACTCACTCCCTAACAGCACTTTGGGTGTACCTACACAACAGGGTCAAAATCCTGGAACTCCCTCCCTAACAGTACTCTGGGTGTACCTATCTCACAGGGTCAAATTACTGGAACTCCCTCCCTAACAGCGCTGTGGGTGTACCTACACCACAGGGACAAAATCCAGGAACTCCCTCCCTAACAGCACTGTGGGAGTACCTACACCACAGGGAGAAAATCCTGGAACTCCCTCCCTAACAGCACTTGTGGGTGTACCTGCACCACAGGGTCAAAATCCTGGAACTCCCTCCCTAACAGCACTGTGGGTCTACCTACACCACAGGGTTAAAATCCAGGAACTCCCTCCTGAACAGCAATGTGGGTGCACCAACTCAGGGACAAAATCCTGGAACTCCCTCCCTAACAGCACTGTGGGAGAACCTACACCACCGGGACATAATCCTGGAACTCCCTCCCTAACAGCCCTGGGGGTGTAGCTACACCACATGGACAAAATCCTGGAACTCCCTCTCTAAGAACACTGTGGGAGTACCTACACCACAGGGACAAAATCCTGGAACTCCCTCCCTAATGGCACTGTGGGTGTATCCAAACCACAGGGACAAAATCCTGGAAATCCCTCCTTAACAGCACTGTGGGTGTACCTACACCAGAGGGACAAAATCCTGGTACACACTTCCTATCAGCACTGTGGGTGTACCTACACCAAACGGATAAAATCGTTGAAATCCCCCGATAATAGCACCGTGGGTGTACCTACACCACACGGACAAAATCCTGGAACACCCTCCCTAACAGCACTGTGGGTGTACCTACACCACACGGACAAAATCCAGGAACTCACTTCCTAACAGCACTGTGGATGTACCTACACCACAGGGTCAAAATCCTGGAACTCCCTCCCTAACAGCACTGTGGATGTACCTAGACCACAGGGACATAATCCTGGAACGCAATCCCTAACAGCACTGTGGGTGTACCTACACAACAGGTACATTTTCCTGGAACTCACTCCCTAACAGCATTGTGGGTGTATCTACACCACTCAGACAAAATCCTGGAACTCACTCCCTAACAGCACTGTGGATGTACCTACACCACAGGGTCAAAATCCTGGAACTCCCTACCTAACAGCACTGTGGGTGTACCTACACCACAGGGACAAAATCCTGGAACTCCCTCCCTAACAGCACTGTGGGTGTAACTAAATCTTTTGGACAAAATCCTGGAACTCCCTAACTAACAGCACTGTGGATCTACCTACACTACAGGGACAAAATCCTGGAAACCCCTCCATAACAGCACTGTGGGTGTACCTACACAACAGGGTCAAAATCCTGGAACTCCCTCCCTAACAGCACTGTGGGTGTATCTACACCACAGGGACAAATTCCACGAACTCCCTCCCTAACAGCACTGTGGGTGTGCCTACACTACAGTGACAAATTCCTGGAACTCCCTCCCTCACAGCACTGTGGGTGTACCTACACCACAGGGACGTCTTCCTGGAACTCTGTCTCACACAGCACTGTTGGTGTACCTACACCACAGGTACAATTTCCTGGAACACACACCCTAACAGCATTTTGCGAGTAACTAAAGCACATGGACAAAACCTTGGACCTCTCTCCCTAAAAGCACTGTGGGTGTACCTACAACACAGGGACAAAATCCTGGAACTCGCTCCCTAACAGCACTTTGAGTGTACCTACACCACACGGAATAAATCCTTTAACTCCCTACAGAACTGCACTATGGATGTTCCAACACCACAGGGACAAATTCCTGCCACTTCCTCCATAACAGCACTGTGGGTGAACCTACACCACAGGGTTAAAATCCAGGAACTCCCTCCTGAACTGCAATGTGGGTGCACCTACTCAGGGACAAAATCCTGGAACTCCCTCCCTAACAGCACCGTGGGTGTACCTACACCACAGAGACAAAATCCTGGAACTCCCTCCCTAATAGCACTGTGGGTGTACCTACACCCCAGGGTCAATTTCCTGGAACTCACTCCCTAACAGCACTTTGGGTGTACCTACACCACAGGGACAAAATCCTGGAACTCCCTCCCTAACAGCACTGTGGGTGTTCCTACACAACAGGGACAAAATCCTGGAACTCCCTCCCTAACAGTACTGTGGGTGTACCTATACCACAGGGTCAAAATCATGGAACTCCCTCCCTAACAGCACTGTGGGTGTACCGGCACCACAGGGACAAAATCCTGGAACTCCCTCCTTAACAGCACTGTGGGAGTACCTACAGCACAGGGACAAAAGCCTGGAACACCTCCCTAACAGCACTGTGGGTGTACCTACACCCCAGGGTCAATTTCCTGGAACTCACTCCCTAACAGCACTTTGGGTGTACCTACACAACAGGGTCAAAATCCTGGAACTCCCTCCCTAACAGTACTCTGGGTGTACCTATACCACAGGGTCAAATTACTGGAACTCCCTCCCTAACAGTGCTGTGGGTGTACCTACACCACAGGGACAAAATCCAGGAACTCCCTCCCTAACAGCACTGTGGGAGTACCTACACCACAGGGAGAAAATCCTGGAAATCCCTCCCTAACAGCACTTGTGGGTGTACCTGCACCACAGGGTCAAAATCCTGGAACTCCCTCCCTAACAGCACTGTGGGTCAACCTACACCACAGGGTTAAAATCCAGGAACTCCCTCCTGAACAGCAATGTGGGTGCACCAACTCAGGGACAAAATCCTGGAACTCCCTCCCTAACAGCACTGTGGGAGAACCTACACCACCGGGACATAATCCTGGAACTCCCTCCCTAACAGCCCTGGGGGTGTAGCTACACCACATGGACAAAATCCTGGAACTCCCTCTCTAAGAACACTGTGGGAGTACCTACACCACAGGGACAAAATCCTGGAACTCCCTCCCTAATGGCACTGTGGGTGTATCCAAACCACAGGGACAAAATCCTGGAAATCCCTCCTTAACAGCACTGTGGGTGTACCTACACCAGAGGGACAAAATCCTGGTACACACTTCCTATCAGCACTGTGGGTGTACCTACACCAAACGGATAAAATCGTTGAAATCCCCCGATAATAGCACCGTGGGTGTACCTACACCACACGGACAAAATCCTGGAACACCCTCCCTAACAGCACTGTGGGTGTACCTACACCACACGGACAAAATCCAGGAACTCACTTCCTAACAGCACTGTGGATGTACCTACACCACAGGGTCAAAATCCTGGAACTCCCTCCCTAACAGCACTGTGGATGTACCTAGACCACAGGGACATAATCCTGGAACGCAATCCCTAACAGCACTGTGGGTGTACCTACACAACAGGTACATTTTCCTGGAACTCACTCCCTAACAGCATTGTGGGTGTATCTACACCACTCAGACAAAATCCTGGAACTCACTCCCTAACAGCACTGTGGATGTACCTACACCACAGGGTCAAAATCCTGGAACTCCCTACCTAACAGCACTGTGGGTGTACCTACACCACAGGTACAAAATCCTGGAACTCCCTCCCTAACAGCACTGTGGGTGTAACTAAATCTTTTGGACAAAATCCTGGAACTCCCTAACTAACAGCACTGTGGATCTACCTACACTACAGGGACAAAATCCTGGAAACCCCTCCATAACAGCACTGTGGGTGTACCTACACAACAGGGTCAAAATCCTGGAACTCCCTCCCTAACAGCACTGTGGGTGTATCTACACCACAGGGACAAATTCCACGAACTCCCTCCCTAACAGCACTGTGGGTGTGCCTACACTACAGTGACAAATTCCTGGAACTCCCTCCCTCACAGCACTGTGGGTGTACCTACACCACAGGGACGTCTTCCTGGAACTCTGTCTCACACAGCACTGTTGGTGTACCTACACCACAGGTACAATTTCCTGGAACACACACCCTAACAGCATTTTGCGAGTAACTAAAGCACATGGACAAAACCTTGGACCTCTCTCCCTAAAAGCACTGTGGGTGTACCTACAACACAGGGACAAAATCCTGGAACTCGCTCCCTAACAGCACTTTGAGTGTACCCACACCACACGGAATAAATCCTTTAACTCCCTACAGAACTGCACTATGGATGTTCCAACACCACAGGGACAAATTCCTGCCACTTCCTCCATAACAGCACTGTGGGTGAACCTACACCACAGGGTTAAAATCCAGGAACTCTCTCCTGAACTGCAATGTGGGTGCACCTACTCAGGGACAAAATCCTGGAACTCCCTCCCTAACAGCACTGTGGGTGTACCTACACCACAGAGACAAAATCCTGGAACTCCCTCCGTAATAGCACTGTGGGAGGACCAAGCCCACAGGGACAAAATCCTGGAACTCCCTCCCTAACAGCACTGTGGGTGTACCTGCACCACAGGGACAAAATCCTGGAACTCCCTCCCTAACAGCAGTGTGGGAGTACCTACAGCACAGGGACAAAAGCCTGGAACACCTCCCTAATAGCACTTTGGGTGTACATACACCACAGGGACAAAATCCTGGAAATCCTTCCCTAACAGCACTGTGGGTGTACCTACACCCCAGGGTCAATTTCCTGGAACTCACTCCCTAACAGCACTTTGGGTGTACCTACACCACAGGGACAAAATCCTGGAACTCCCTCCCTAACAGCACTGTGGATGTACCTACACAACAGGGTCAAAATCCTGGAACTCCCTCCCTAACAGCACTGTGGGTGTACCTATACCACAGGGTCAAAATCATGGAACTCCCTCCCTAACAGCACTGTGGGTGTACCTGCACCACAGGGACAAAATCCTGGAACTCCCTCCTTAACAGCACTGTGGGAGTACCTACAGCAAAGGGACAAAAGGCTGGAACACCTCCCTAACAGCACTGTGGGTGTACCTACACCCCAGGGTCAATTTCCTGGAACTCACTCCCTAACAGCACTTTGGGTGTACCTACACAACAGGGTCAAAATCCTGGAACTCCCTCCCTAACAGTACTCTGGGTGTACCTATCTCACAGGGTCAATTACTGGAACTCCCTCCCTAACAGCGCTGTGGGTGTACCTACACCACAGGGACAAAATCCAGGAACTCCCTCCCTAACAGCACTGTGGGAGTACCTACACCACAGGGAGAAAATCCTGGAACTCCCTCCCTAACAGCACTTGTGGGTGTACCTGCACCACAGGGTCAAAATCCTGGAACTCCCTCCCTAACAGCACTGTGGGTCTACCTACACCACAGGGTTAAAATCCAGGAACTCCCTCCTGAACAGCAATGTGGGTGCACCAACTCAGGGACAAAATCCTGGAACTCCCTCCCTAACAGCACTGTGGGAGAACCTACACCACCGGGACATAATCCTGGAACTCCCTCCCTAACAGCCCTGGGGGTGTAGCTACACCACATGGACAAAATCCTGGAACTCCCTCTCTAAGAACACTGTGGGAGTACCTACACCACAGGGACAAAATCCTGGAACTCCCTCCCTAATGGCACTGTGGGTGTATCCAAACCACAGGGACAAAATCCTGGAAATCCCTCCTTAACAGCACTGTGGGTGTACCTACACCAGAGGGACAAAATCCTGGTACACACTTCCTATCAGCACTGTGGGTGTACCTACACCAAACGGATAAAATCGTTGAAATCCCCCGATAATAGCACCGTGGGTGTACCTACACCACACGGACAAAATCCTGGAACACCCTCCCTAACAGCACTGTGGGTGTACCTACACCACACGGACAAAATCCAGGAACTCACTTCCTAACAGCACTGTGGATGTACCTACACCACAGGGTCAAAATCCTGGAACTCCCTCCCTAACAGCACTGTGGATGTACCTAGACCACAGGGACATAATCCTGGAACGCAATCCCTAACAGCACTGTGGGTGTACCTACACAACAGGTACATTTTCCTGGAACTCACTCCCTAACAGCATTGTGGGTGTATCTACACCACTCAGACAAAATCCTGGAACTCACTCCCTAACAGCACTGTGGATGTACCTACACCACAGGGTCAAAATCCTGGAACTCCCTACCTAACAGCACTGTGGGTGTACCTACACCACAGGGACAAAATCCTGGAACTCCCTCCCTAACAGCACTGTGGGTGTAACTTAATCTTTTGGACAAAATCCTGGAACTCCCTCCCTAACAGCACTTTTGGTCTAACTACGAAACAGAGACAAATCCCTGGAGCTGCCTCTTAACAGAACTGTGGGTGTACCCACACCACAGGGACAAAATCCTGGAACTCCCTCCCTAACAGCACTGTGGGTGTACCCACACCACAGGGACAAAATCCTGGAACTCCCTCCCTAACAGCACTGTGGGTGTACCTACACCTCATGGACAAAATCCTGGAACTCCCTCCCTAACTGCACTGTGGGTGTACCTACACCACAGGGACAATATCCTGGAACTCCCCCCATAACAGCACTGTGGGTGTACCTACAACACAGGGACAAAATCCTGGAACTCCCTCCCTAACAGCACTGTGGGAGTACCTGCACAACAGGGACAATTTCCTGGAACTCCCTTCCTAACAGCACTCTGGGCGAACCTACACAACAGGGACAAAATCATGGAACTCCCTCCCTAACAGCGCTGCGGGTGCACCTAAACCACAGGGACAAAATCCTGGAACTCCCTCCCTAACAGCAATGTGGGTGCACCTACAACACAGGGACAAAATCCTGGAACTCCCTCCCTAACAGCACTTTGGGTCTAATTACGAAACAGAGACAAATCCCTGGAGCTGCCTCTTAACAGAACTGTGGGTGTACACACACCACAGGGACAAAATCCTGGAACTCCATCCCTAACAGCACTGTGGGTTTACCTACACGACATGGACAAAATCCTGGAACTCCCTCCCTAAATGCACTGTGGGTGTACCGACACCACAGGGACAATATCCTAGAACTCCCCCCATAACAGGACTCTGCGTGTACCTACTCCACACGGACAAAATCCAGGAACACCCTCCCTAACAGCACTGTGGCTGTCCCTAAACCGCAGGGCAAAATCCTGGAACTCCCTCCTTAACAGCACTGTGGGTGTACCTACACCAAAGGGACAAATCCTTGAATTTGTCCCCTATCAGCACTGTGGGTGTACCTACACCACAGGGAAATATTCCTGCAACCCCCTCACTAATAGCGCTGTGTGTGTACCTACACCACAGCGACAAAATCCTGGAACTCCCTCCCCAAGAGTACTGTGGGTGTACCTACACCACAGGGACAAAATCCTTGATATCCATCCCTAACAGCACTGTGGGTTTACCTACACCACAGGGGCAAAATCCTGGAACTCCCACCCTAACAGCACAGTATGTGCACCTACATGACAGGGACAAAATCCTGGAACTCGCTCCCTAACAGCACTGTGAGTGTAACTACAGCAAATGGACAAAATCCCGGAACTCCCTCCCTTAAAGCACTGTGGGTGTACCTACACCACAAGGACAAAATCCTGGAACTCTCTCCCTAACAGCGCTGCGGGTGAAACTACACCACAGGGACAAAATCCAGGGACTCGAACCCTAACAGCATAGTGGGTGCAACTACGACACAGAGACAAAGTCCTGGATCTCCCTCTTAACAGAACGGTGGGTGTACCTACACCACAGGGACAAAATCCTGGAAATCTCTCCATAACAGAACTGGGGATGTACCAATAACTCAGTGACAAAATCCTGGAGCTCCCTCTTAACAGCACTGTGGGTGTACCTACACTACAGGGACAAAATCCTGGAACTCGCTCCGTAACAGCAATGAGGGTGTACCTACACCACAGGGACACAATCCTGGAACTCCCTCCTTAACAGCACTGTAGGTGTACCTACAAAATGGGAACAAAATCCTAGAAATACCTCCCTAACAGCACTGTGGGTGTACCTACAGCTCAGGGACAAATTCCTGGAACGCCCTCCCTAACAGCACTGTGGGTGTACCTACACCACAGGGACAAAATCCTGGAACTCCCTCCCTAACAGCACTGTGGGTGTACCTAAACCACAGGGACAAAATCCTGGAACACCCTCCCTAACAGCACTGTGGGGTGTACCTACACCACAGGGACAAAATCCTGGAACTCCATCCCTAACAGCACTGTGTGTGTTCCTACACCACAGGGACAAAATCCTGGAACTCCCAGCCTAACAGCACTCTGGGTGCACATACTCAGGGATAAAATCATACAAATCCCTCCTTAACAGCACTGTGGGTGTAGCTACACAATAGGGACAAAATTCTGGAACTCCCTCCCAAACAGCACTGAGGGTGTACCTACACCACAGGGACAAAATCCTGGAACTCCCTCCCTAACAGCACTGTGGGTGTACCTACACCACAGGGACAAAATCCTGGAACTCCCTCCCTAACAGCACTGAGGGTGTACCTACACCAGAGAGAGAAAATCCTGGAAATCCAACCCTAACAGCACTGTGTGTGTACCAACTCCTCAGGGACAAAATCATGGAACTCCCACCCGAACAATACTGTGGGTGTACCTACACCACAGGCATAAAATCCTGGAACTCCCATCCTAACAGCACTGTGGATGTACCTACACCACAGGGTCAAAATCCTGGAACTCCCTCCCTAACAGCACTGTGGGTGAACCTACACCACAGGGTTAAAATCCAGGAACTCCCTCCTGAACAGCAATGTGGGTGCACCAACTCAGGGACAAAATCCTGGAACTCCCTCCCTAACAGCACTGTGGGAGAACCTACACCACCGGGACATAATGCTGGAACTCCCTCCCTAACAGCCCTGGGGGTGTAGCTACACCACAGGGACAAAATCCTGGAACTCCCTCTCTAAGAACACTGTGGGAGTACCTACACCACAGGGACAAAATCCTGGAACTCCCTCCCTAATGGCACTGTGGGTGTATCCAAACCACAGGGACAAAATCCTGGAAATCCCTCCTTAACAGCACTGTGGGTGTACCTACACCAGAGGGACAAAATCCTGGTACACACTTCCTATCAGCACTGTGGGTGTACCTACACCAAACGGATAAAATCGTTGAAATCCCCCGATAATAGCACCGTGGGTGTACCTACACCACACGGACAAAATCCTGGAACACCCTCCCTAACAGCACTGTGGGTGTACCTACACCACACGGACAAAATCCAGGAACTCACTTCCTAACAGCACTGTGGATGTACCTACACCACAGGGTCAAAATCCTGGAACTCCCTCCCTAACAGCACTGTGGATGTACCTAGACCACAGGGACATAATCCTGGAATGCAATCCCTAACAGCACTGTGGGTGTACCTACACAACAGGTACATTTTCCTGGAACTCACTCCCTAACAGCATTGTGGGTGTATCTACACCACTCAGACAAAATCCTGGAACTCACTCCCTAACAGCACTGTGGATGTACCTACACCACAGGGTCAAAATCCTGGAACTCCCTACCTAACAGCACTGTGGGTGTACCTACACCACAGGTACAAAATCCTGGAACTCCCTCCCTAACAGCACTGTGGGTGTAACTAAATCTTTTGGACAAAATCCTGGAACTCCCTAACTAACAGCACTGTGGATCTACCTACACTACAGGGACAAAATCCTGGAAACCCCTCCATAACAGCACTGTGGGTGTACCTACACAACAGGGTCAAAATCCTGGAACTCCCTCCCTAACAGCACTGTGGGTGTATCTACACCACAGGGACAAATTCCACGAACTCCCTCCATAACAGCACTGTGGGTGTGCCTACACTACAGTGACAAATTCCTGGAACTCCCTCCCTCACAGCACTGTGGGTGTACCTACACCACAGGGACGTCTTCCTGGAATTCTGTCTCACACAGCACTGTTGGTGTACCTACACCACAGGTACAATTTCCTGGAACACACACCCTAACAGCATTTTGCGAGTAACTAAAGCACATGGACAAAACCTTGGACCTCTCTCCCTAAAAGCACTGTGGGTGTACCTACAACACAGGGACAAAATCCTGGAACTCGCTCCCTAACAGCACTTTGAGTGTACCTACACCACACGGAATAAATCCTTTAACTCCCTACAGAACTGCACTATGGATGTTCCAACACCACAGGGACAAATTCCTGCCACTTCCTCCATAACAGCACTGTGGGTGAACCTACACCACAGGGTTAAAATCCAGGAACTCCCTCCTGAACTGCAATGTGGGTGCACCTACTCAGGGACAAAATCCTGGAACTCCCTCCCTAACAGCACCGTGGGTGTACCTACACCACAGAGACAAAATCCTGGAACTCCCTCCCTAATAGCACTGTGGGAGTACCTACCCCACAGGGACCAAATCCTGGAACTCCCTCCCTAGCAGCACTGTGGGTGTACCTGCACCACAGGGACAAAATCCTGGAACTCCCTCCCTAACAGCACTGTGGGAGTACCTACAGCACAGGGACAAAAGCCTGGAACACCTCCCTATTAGCACTTTGGGTGTACATACACCACAGGGACAAAATCCTGGAAATCCTTCCCTAACAGCACTGTGGGTGTACCTACACCCCAGGGTCAATTTCCTGGAACTCACTCCCTAACAGCACTTTGGGTGTACCTACACCACAGGGACAAAATCCTGGAACTCCCTCCCTAACAGCACTGTGGGTGTTCCTACACAACAGGGACAAAATCCTGGAACTCCCTCCCTAACAGTACTGTGGGTGTACCTATACCACAGGGTCAAAATCATGGAACTCCCTCCCTAACAGCACTGTGGGTGTACCGGCACCACAGGGACAAAATCCTGGAACTCCCTCCTTAACAGCACTGTGGGAGTACCTACAGCACAGGGACAAAAGCCTGGAACACCTCCCTAACAGCACTGTGGGTGTACCTACACCCCAGGGTCAATTTCCTGGAACTCACTCCCTAACAGCACTTTGGGTGTACCTACACAACAGGGTCAAAATCCTGGAACTCCCTCCCTAACAGTACTCTGGGTGTACCTATACCACAGGGTCAAATTACTGGAACTCCCTCCCTAACAGTGCTGTGGGTGTACCTACACCACAGGGACAAAATCCAGGAACTCCCTCCCTAACAGCACTGTGGGAGTACCTACACCACAGGGAGAAAATCCTGGAAATCCCTCCCTAACAGCACTTGTGGGTGTACCTGCACCACAGGGTCAAAATCCTGGAACTCCCTCCCTAACAGCACTGTGGGTCAACCTACACCACAGGGTTAAAATCCAGGAACTCCCTCCTGAACAGCAATGTGGGTGCACCAACTCAGGGACAAAATCCTGGAACTCCCTCCCTAACAGCACTGTGGGAGAACCTACACCACCGGGACATAATCCTGGAACTCCCTCCCTAACAGCCCTGGGGGTGTAGCTACACCACATGGACAAAATCCTGGAACTCCCTCTCTAAGAACACTGTGGGAGTACCTACACCACAGGGACAAAATCCTGGAACTCCCTCCCTAATGGCACTGTGGGTGTATCCAAACCACAGGGACAAAATCCTGGAAATCCCTCCTTAACAGCACTGTGGGTGTACCTACACCAGAGGGACAAAATCCTGGTACACACTTCCTATCAGCACTGTGGGTGTACCTACACCAAACGGATAAAATCGTTGAAATCCCCCGATAATAGCACCGTGGGTGTACCTACACCACACGGACAAAATCCTGGAACACCCTCCCTAACAGCACTGTGGGTGTACCTACACCACACGGACAAAATCCAGGAACTCACTTCCTAACAGCACTGTGGATGTACCTACACCACAGGGTCAAAATCCTGGAACTCCCTCCCTAACAGCACTGTGGATGTACCTAGACCACAGGGACATAATCCTGGAACGCAATCCCTAACAGCACTGTGGGTGTACCTACACAACAGGTACATTTTCCTGGAACTCACTCCCTAACAGCATTGTGGGTGTATCTACACCACTCAGACAAAATCCTGGAACTCACTCCCTAACAGCACTGTGGATGTACCTACACCACAGGGTCAAAATCCTGGAACTCCCTACCTAACAGCACTGTGGGTGTACCTACACCACAGGTACAAAATCCTGGAACTCCCTCCCTAACAGCACTGTGGGTGTAACTAAATCTTTTGGACAAAATCCTGGAACTCCCTAACTAACAGCACTGTGGATCTACCTACACTACAGGGACAAAATCCTGGAAACCCCTCCATAACAGCACTGTGGGTGTACCTACACAACAGGGTCAAAATCCTGGAACTCCCTCCCTAACAGCACTGTGGGTGTATCTACACCACAGGGACAAATTCCACGAACTCCCTCCCTAACAGCACTGTGGGTGTGCCTACACTACAGTGACAAATTCCTGGAACTCCCTCCCTCACAGCACTGTGGGTGTACCTACACCACAGGGACGTCTTCCTGGAACTCTGTCTCACACAGCACTGTTGGTGTACCTACACCACAGGTACAATTTCCTGGAACACACACCCTAACAGCATTTTGCGAGTAACTAAAGCACATGGACAAAACCTTGGACCTCTCTCCCTAAAAGCACTGTGGGTGTACCTACAACACAGGGACAAAATCCTGGAACTCGCTCCCTAACAGCACTTTGAGTGTACCCACACCACACGGAATAAATCCTTTAACTCCCTACAGAACTGCACTATGGATGTTCCAACACCACAGGGACAAATTCCTGCCACTTCCTCCATAACAGCACTGTGGGTGAACCTACAACACAGGGTTAAAATCCAGGAACTCTCTCCTGAACTGCAATGTGGGTGCACCTACTCAGGGACAAAATCCTGGAACTCCCTCCCTAACAGCACTGTGGGTGTACCTACACCACAGAGACAAAATCCTGGAACTCCCTCCGTAATAGCACTGTGGGAGGACCAACCCCACAGGGACAAAATCCTGGAACTCCCTCCCTAACAGCACTGTGGGTGTACCTGCACCACAGGGACAAAATCCTGGAACTCCCTCCCTAACAGCAGTGTGGGAGTACCTACAGCACAGGGACAAAAGCCTGGAACACCTCCCTAATAGCACTTTGGGTGTACATACACCACAGGGACAAAATCCTGGAAATCCTTCCCTAACAGCACTGTGGGTGTACCTACACCCCAGGGTCAATTTCCTGGAACTCACTCCCTAACAGCACTTTGGGTGTACCTACACCACAGGGACAAAATCCTGGAACTCCCTCCCTAACAGCACTGTGGATGTACCTACACAACAGGGTCAAAATCCTGGAACTCCCTCCCTAACAGTACTGTGGGTGTACCTATACCACAGGGTCAAAATCCTGGAACTCCCTCCCTAACAGCACTGTGGGTGTACCTGCACCACAGGGACAAAATCCTGGAACTCCCTCCTTAACAGCACTGTGGGAGTACCTACAGCAAAGGGACAAAAGGCTGGAACACCTCCCTAACAGCACTGTGGGTGTACCTACACCCCAGGGTCAATTTCCTGGAACTCACTCCCTAACAGCACTTTGGGTGTACCTACACAACAGGGTCAAAATCTTGGAACTCCCTCCCTAACAGTACTCTGGGTGTACCTATCTCACAGGGTCAAATTACTGGAACTCCCTCCCTAACAGCGCTGTGGGTGTACCTACACCACAGGGACAAAATCCAGGAACTCCCTCCCTAACAGCACTGTGGGAGTACCTACACCACAGGGAGAAAATCCTGGAACTCCCTCCCTAACAGCACTTGTGGGTGTACCTGCACCACAGGGTCAAAATCCTGGAACTCCCTCCCTAACAGCACTGTGGGTCAACCTACACCACAGGGTTAAAATCCAGGAACTCCCTCCTGAACAGCAATGTGGGTGCACCAACTCAGGGACAAAATCCTGGAACTCCCTCCCTAACAGCACTGTGGGAGAACCTACACCACCGGGACATAATCCTGGAACTCCCTCCCTAACAGCCCTGGGGGTGTAGCTACACCACATGGACAAAATCCTGGAACTCCCTCTCTAAGAACACTGTGGGAGTACCTACACCACAGGGACAAAATCCTGGAACTCCCTCCCTAATGGCACTGTGGGTGTATCCAAACCACAGGGACAAAATCCTGGAAATCCCTCCTTAACAGCACTGTGGGTGTACCTACACCAGAGGGACAAAATCCTGGTACACACTTCCTATCAGCACTGTGGGTGTACCTACACCAAACGGATAAAATCGTTGAAATCCCCCGATAATAGCACCGTGGGTGTACCTACACCACACGGACAAAATCCTGGAACACCCTCCCTAACAGCACTGTGGGTGTACCTACACCACACGGACAAAATCCAGGAACTCACTTCCTAACAGCACTGTGGATGTACCTACACCACAGGGTCAAAATCCTGGAACTCCCTCCCTAACAGCACTGTGGATGTACCTAGACCACAGGGACATAATCCTGGAACGCAATCCCTAACAGCACTGTGGGTGTACCTACACAACAGGTACATTTTCCTGGAACTCACTCCCTAACAACATTGTGGGTGTATCTACACCACTCAGACAAAATCCTGGAACTCACTCCCTAACAGCACTGTGGATGTACCTACACCACAGGGTCAAAATCCTGGAACTCCCTACCTAACAGCACTGTGGGTGTACCTACACCACAGGTACAAAATCCTGGAACTCCCTCCCTAACAGCACTGTGGGTGTAACTAAATCTTTTGGACAAAATCCTGGAACTCCCTAACTAACAGCACTGTGGATCTACCTACACTACAGGGACAAAATCCTGGAAACCCCTCCATAACAGCACTGTGGGTGTACCTACACAACAGGGTCAAAATCCTGGAACTCCCTCCCTAACAGCACTGTGGGTGTATCTACACCACAGGGACAAATTCCACGAACTCCCTCCCTAACAGCACTGTGGGTGTGCCTACACTACAGTGACAAATTCCTGGAACTCCCTCCCTCACAGCACTGTGGGTGTACCTACACCACAGGGACGTCTTCCTGGAACTCTGTCTCACACAGCACTGTTGGTGTACCTACACCACAGGTACAATTTCCTGGAACACACACCCTAACAGCATTTTGCGAGTAACTAAAGCACATGGACAAAACCTTGGACCTCTCTCCCTAAAAGCACTGTGGGTGTACTTACAACACAGGGACAAAATCCTGGAACTCGCTCCCTAACAGCACTTTGAGTGTACCCACACCACACGGAATAAATCCTTTAACTCCCTACAGAACTGCACTATGGATGTTCCAACACCACAGGGACAAATTCCTGCCACTTCCTCCATAACAGCACTGTGGGTGAACCTACAACACAGGGTTAAAATCCAGGAACTCTCTCCTGAACTGCAATGTGGGTGCACCTACTCAGGGACAAAATCCTGGAACTCCCTCCCTAACAGCACTGTGGGTGTACCTACACCACAGAGACAAAATCCTGGAACTCCCTCCGTAATAGCACTGTGGGAGGACCAACCCCACAGGGACAAAATCCTGGAACTCCCTCCCTAACAGCACTGTGGGTGTACCTGCACCACAGGGACAAAATCCTGGAACTCCCTCCCTAACAGCAGTGTGGGAGTACCTACAGCACAGGGACAAAAGCCTGAAACTCCCTCACTAACAGCACTGTGGGTGTATCTGCACCACAGGGACAAATTCCTGGAAATCCCTCCCTAAAAGCACTGTGGCTGTAGCTACTCAGGGACAAAATTCTGGAACTCCATCCCTAACAGCACTGTTGGAGTAAGTACACCACAGGGCAAAATCTTGGAACTCACTCCCTAACAGCACTGTGGGTGTACCTATCTCCACAGGGACAAAATCCTGTAACTCCCTCCCCAACAGTGCTGTGGATGGACCTACACCACAGGTACAAAATCCTGGAACTCCCTCCCTAACAGCACTGTGGATGTACCTGCACCTCAGGGACAAAATCCAGGAACTCCCTCCATTACAGCACTGTCGGTGTACCTACACCACAGGGACAATATCCTGGAACTCCCTCCATAAAAGCACTGTGGGTGTACCTACACCACAAGGACAAATTCCACGAACACCCTCCCTAACAGCACTGTGGGAGTACCTACACCACAGGGTCAAAATCCTGGAACTCCCTCCCTAACATCACTGTGGCTGTACCTAGACCACAGGGACATAATCCTGGAACGCAATCCCTAACAGCACTGTGGGTGTACCTACACAACAGGTAAATTTTCCCGGAACTCACTCCCTAACAGCATTGTGGGTGTATCTACACCACAGGGACAAAATCCTGGAACTCCTTCCATAACAGCACTGTGGGTGTACCTACACCACAAGGACAAATTCCACGAACACCCTCCCTAACAGCACTGTGGGAGTACCTACACCACAGGGACAAAATCCTGGAACTCCCTCCCTAACAGCACTGTGGGTGTACCTACACCACAGGGACAAATTCCGGGATCTCCCTCAATAACAGCACTTTGGCTGTACATACACCATCGGGGCAAAAACATGGAACTCCCTCCCTAACAGCACTGTGGCTGTACCTAGACCAGAGGGACATAATCCTGGAACGCTGTCCCTAACAGCTCTGTGGGTGTACCTACACAACAGGTACAATTTCCTGGAACTCACACCCTAACAACATTGTGGGTGTATCCACACCACAGGGACAAAAGCCTGCAACTTCCTCCCGAAAAGCACAGTGGGTGTACCTACACCACAGGGTCAAAATACTGGAATTCGCTCCCTAACAGCACTGTGGGTGTACCTACACCACATTGACAAAATCCTGGAACTCACTCCCTAACAGCACTGTGGGTGTACCTACACCACAAGGACAAATTCCACGAACACCCTCCCTAACAGCACTGTGGGAGTACCTACACCACAGGGACAAAATCCTGGAACTCGCTCCCTAACAGCACTGTGGGTGTACCTACACCACAGGGACAAATTCCAGGAACTCCCTCCATAACAGCACTGTCGGTGTACCTACACCACAGGGACAATATCCTGGAACTCCCTCCATAACAGCACTGTGGGTGTACCTACAACACAGGGACAAAATCCTGGAACTCGCTCCCTAACAGCACTTTGAGTGTACCCACACCACACGGAATAAATCCTTTAACTCCCTACAGAACTGCACTATGGATGTTCCAACACCACAGGGACAAATTCCTGCCACTTCCTCCATAACAGCACTGTGGGTGAACCTACACCACAGGGTTAAAATCCAGGAACTCTCTCCTGAACTGCAATGTGGGTGCACCTACTCAGGGACAAAATCCTGGAACTCCCTCCCTAACAGCACTGTGGGTGTACCTACACCACAGAGACAAAATCCTGGAACTCCCTCCGTAATAGCACTGTGGGAGGACCAACCCCACAGGGACAAAATCCTGGAACTCCCTCCCTAACAGCACTGTGGGTGTACCTGCACCACAGGGACAAAATCCTGGAACTCCCTCCCTAACAGCAGTGTGGGAGTACCTACAGCACAGGGACAAAAGCCTGGAACACCTCCCTAATAGCACTTTGGGTGTACATACACCACAGGGACAAAATCCTGGAAATCCTTCCCTAACAGCACTGTGGGTGTACCTACACCCCAGGGTCAATTTCCTGGAACTCACTCCCTAACAGCACTTTGGGTGTACCTACACCACAGGGACAAAATCCTGGAACTCCCTCCCTAACAGCACTGTGGATGTACCTACACAACAGGGTCAAAATCCTGGAACTCCCTCCCTAACAGTACTGTGGGTGTACCTATACCACAGGGTCAAAATCCTGGAACTCCCTCCCTAACAGCACTGTGGGTGTACCTGCACCACAGGGACAAAATCCTGGAACTCCCTCCTTAACAGCACTGTGGGAGTACCTACAGCAAAGGGACAAAAGGCTGGAACACCTCCCTAACAGCACTGTGGGTGTACCTACACCCCAGGGTCAATTTCCTGGAACTCACTCCCTAACAGCACTTTGGGTGTACCTACACAACAGGGTCAAAATCTTGGAACTCCCTCCCTAACAGTACTCTGGGTGTACCTATCTCACAGGGTCAAATTACTGGAACTCCCTCCCTAACAGCGCTGTGGGTGTACCTACACCACAGGGACAAAATCCAGGAACTCCCTCCCTAACAGCACTGTGGGAGTACCTACACCACAGGGAGAAAATCCTGGAACTCCCTCCCTAACAGCACTTGTGGGTGTACCTGCACCACAGGGTCAAAATCCTGGAACTCCCTCCCTAACAGCACTGTGGGTCAACCTACACCACAGGGTTAAAATCCAGGAACTCCCTCCTGAACAGCAATGTGGGTGCACCAACTCAGGGACAAAATCCTGGAACTCCCTCCCTAACAGCACTGTGGGAGAACCTACACCACCGGGACATAATCCTGGAACTCCCTCCCTAACAGCCCTGGGGGTGTAGCTACACCACATGGACAAAATCCTGGAACTCCCTCTCTAAGAACACTGTGGGAGTACCTACACCACAGGGACAAAATCCTGGAACTCCCTCCCTAATGGCACTGTGGGTGTATCCAAACCACAGGGACAAAATCCTGGAAATCCCTCCTTAACAGCACTGTGGGTGTACCTACACCAGAGGGACAAAATCCTGGTACACACTTCCTATCAGCACTGTGGGTGTACCTACACCAAACGGATAAAATCGTTGAAATCCCCCGATAATAGCACCGTGGGTGTACCTACACCACACGGACAAAATCCTGGAACACCCTCCCTAACAGCACTGTGGGTGTACCTACACCACACGGACAAAATCCAGGAACTCACTTCCTAACAGCACTGTGGATGTACCTACACCACAGGGTCAAAATCCTGGAACTCCCTCCCTAACAGCACTGTGGATGTACCTAGACCACAGGGACATAATCCTGGAACGCAATCCCTAACAGCACTGTGGGTGTACCTACACAACAGGTACATTTTCCTGGAACTCACTCCCTAACAGCATTGTGGGTGTATCTACACCACTCAGACAAAATCCTGGAACTCACTCCCTAACAGCACTGTGGATGTACCTACACCACAGGGTCAAAATCCTGGAACTCCCTACCTAACAGCACTGTGGGTGTACCTACACCACAGGTACAAAATCCTGGAACTCCCTCCCTAACAGCACTGTGGGTGTAACTAAATCTTTTGGACAAAATCCTGGAACTCCCTAACTAACAGCACTGTGGATCTACCTACACTACAGGGACAAAATCCTGGAAACCCCTCCATAACAGCACTGTGGGTGTACCTACACAACAGGGTCAAAATCCTGGAACTCCCTCCCTAACAGCACTGTGGGTGTATCTACACCACAGGGACAAATTCCACGAACTCCCTCCCTAACAGCACTGTGGGTGTGCCTACACTACAGTGACAAATTCCTGGAACTCCCTCCCTCACAGCACTGTGGGTGTACCTACACCACAGGGACGTCTTCCTGGAACTCTGTCTCACACAGCACTGTTGGTGTACCTACACCACAGGTACAATTTCCTGGAACACACACCCTAACAGCATTTTGCGAGTAACTAAAGCACATGGACAAAACCTTGGACCTCTCTCCCTAAAAGCACTGTGGGTGTACCTACAACACAGGGACAAAATCCTGGAACTCGCTCCCTAACAGCACTTTGAGTGTACCCACACCACACGGAATAAATCCTTTAACTCCCTACAGAACTGCACTATGGATGTTCCAACACCACAGGGACAAATTCCTGCCACTTCCTCCATAACAGCACTGTGGGTGAACCTACAACACAGGGTTAAAATCCAGGAACTCTCTCCTGAACTGCAATGTGGGTGCACCTACTCAGGGACAAAATCCTGGAACTCCCTCCCTAACAGCACTGTGGGTGTACCTACACCACAGAGACAAAATCCTGGAAATCCCTCCGTAATAGCACTGTGGGAGGACCAACCCCACAGGGACAAAATCCTGGAACTCCCTCCCTAACAGCACTGTGGGTGTACCTGCACCACAGGGACAAAATCCTGGAACTCCCTCCCTAACAGCAGTGTGGGAGTACCTACAGCACAGGGACAAAAGCCTGAAACTCCCTCACTAACAGCACTGTGGGTGTATCTGCACCACAGGGACAAATTCCTGGAAATCCCTCCCTAAAAGCACTGTGGCTGTAGCTACTCAGGGACAAAATTCTGGAACTCCATCCCTAACAGCACTGTTGGAGTAAGTACACCACAGGGCAAAATCTTGGAACTCACTCCCTAACAGCACTGTGGGTGTACCTATCTCCACAGGGACAAAATCCTGTAACTCCCTCCCCAACAGTGCTGTGGATGGACCTACACCACAGGTACAAAATCCTGGAACTCCCTCCCTAACAGCACTGTGGATGTACCTGCACCTCAGGGACAAAATCCAGGAACTCCCTCCATTACAGCACTGTCGGTGTACCTACACCACAGGGACAATATCCTGGAACTCCCTCCATAAAAGCACTGTGGGTGTACCTACACCACAAGGACAAATTCCACGAACACCCTCCCTAACAGCACTGTGGGAGTACCTACACAACAGGGTCAAAATCCTGGAACTCCCTCCCTAACATCACTGTGGCTGTACCTAGACCACAGGGACATAATCCTGGAACGCAATCCCTAACAGCACTGTGGGTGTACCTACACAACAGGTAAATTTTCCTGGAACTCACTCCCTAACAGCATTGTGGGTGTATCTACACCACAGGGACAAAATCCTGGAACTCCCTCCATAACAGCACTGTGGGTGTACCTACACCACAAGGACAACTTCCACGAACACCCTCCCTAACAGCACTGTGGGAGTACCTACACCACAGGGACAAAATCCTGGAACTCCCTCCCTAACAGCACTGTGGATGTGCCTACACCACAGGGACAAAATCCAGGAACTCCCTCCATAACAGCACTGTCGGTGTACCTACACCACAGGGACAATATCCTGGAACTCCATCCATAACAGCACTGTGGGTGTACCTACACCACAAGGACAAATTCGACGAACACCCTCCCTAACAGCACTGTGGGAGTACCTACACCACAGGGTCAAAATCCTGGAACTCCCTCCCTAACATCACTGTGGCTGTACCTAGACCACAGGGACATAATCCTGGAACGCAATCCCTAACAGCACTGTGGGTGTACCTACACAACAGGTAAATTTTCCCGGAACTCACTCCCTAACAGCATTGTGGGTGTATCTACACCACAGGGACAAAATCCTGGAACTCCTTCCATAACAGCACTGTGGGTGTACCTACACCACAAGGACAAATTCCACGAACACCCTCCCTAACAGCACTGTGGGAGTACCTACACCACAGGGACAAAATCCTGGAATTCCCTCCCTAACAGCACTGTGGGTGTACCTACACCACAGGGACAAATTCCGGGATCTCCCTCAATAACAGCACTTTGGCTGTACATACACCATCGGGGCAAAAACATGGAACTCCCTCCCTAACAGCACTGTGGCTGTACCTAGACCAGAGGGACATAATCCTGGAACGCTGTCCCTAACAGCTCTGTGGGTGTACCTACACAACAGGTACAATTTCCTGGAACTCACACCCTAACAACATTGTGGGTGTATCCACACCACAGGGACAAAAGCCTGCAACTTCCTCCCGAAAAGCACAGTGGGTGTACCTACACCACAGGGTCAAAATACTGGAATTCGCTCCCTAACAGCACTGTGGGTGTACCTACACCACATTGACAAAATCCTGGAACTCACTCCCTAACAGCACTGTGGGTGTACCTACACCACAAGGACAAATTCCACGAACACCCTCCCTAACAGCACTGTGGGAGTACCTACACCACAGGGACAAAATCCTGGAACTCGCTCCCTAACAGCACTGTGGGTGTACCTACACCACAGGGACAAATTCCAGGAACTCCCTCCATAACAGCACTGTCGGTGTACCTACACCACAGGGACAATATCCTGGAACTCCCTCCATAACAGCACTGTGGGTGTACCTACACCACAAGGACAAATTCCACGAACTCCCTCCCTAACAGCACTTGTGGGTGTACCTGCACCACAGGGACAAAATCTTGGAACTCCCTCCCAAACAACACAGTGGGTGTACCTACATGACACGGACAAAATCCTGAAACTCCCTCCCTAACAGCACAGTGGGTGTATCTACATGACACGGACAAAATCCTGAAACTCCCTCCCTAACAGCACTGTGGGTATACCTACACCACACGGACAAAATCC
This sequence comes from Isurus oxyrinchus, assembly GCA_026770705.1. Taxonomy (NCBI): domain Eukaryota; kingdom Metazoa; phylum Chordata; class Chondrichthyes; order Lamniformes; family Lamnidae; genus Isurus; species Isurus oxyrinchus. The sequence continues at coordinate 325,755 of JANJGN010000531.1, read as the reverse complement.
TGAAACTCCCTCCCTAACAGCACTGTGGGTGTATCTGCACCACAAGGACAAATTCCTGGAAATCCCTCCCTAAAAGCACTGTGGCTGTAGCTACTCAGGGACAAAATTCTGGAACTCCATCCCTAACAGCACTGTTGGAGTAAGTACACCACAGGGCAAAATCTTGGAACTCACTCCCTAACAGCACTGTGGGTGTACCTATCTCCACAGGGACAAAATCCTGTAACTCCCTCCCCAACAGTGCTGTGGATGGACCTACACCACAGGTACAAAATCCTGGAACTCCCTCCCTAACAGCACTGTGGATGTACCTGCACCTCAGGGACAAAATCCAGGAACTCCCTCCATTACAGCACTGTCGGTGTACCTACACCACAGGGACAATATCCTGGAACTCCCTCCATAAAAGCACTGTGGGTGTACCTACACCACAAGGACAAATTCCACGAACACCCTCCCTAACAGCACTGTGGGAGTACCTACACCACAGGGTCAAAATCCTGGAACTCCCTCCCTAACATCACTGTGGCTGTACCTAGACCACAGGGACATAATCCTGGAACGCAATCCCTAACAGCACTGTGGGTGTACCTACACAACAGGTAAATTTTCCTGGAACTCACTCCCTAACAGCATTGTGGGTGTATCTACACCACAGGGACAAAATCCTGGAACTCCCTCCATTACAGCACTGTGGGTGTACCTACACCACAAGGACAAATTCCACGAACACCCTCCCTAACAGCACTGTGGGAGTACCTACACCACAGGGACAAAATCCAGGAACTCCCTCCCTAACAGCACTGTGGGTGTGCCTACACCACAGGGACAAAATCCAGGAACTCCCTCCATAACAGCACTGTCGGTGTACCTACACCACAGGGACAATATCCTGGAACTCCATCCATAACAGCACTGTGGGTGTACCTACACCACAAGGACAAATTCCACGAACACCCTCCCTAACAGCACTGTGAGTGTACCTACACCACAGGGTCAAAATCCTGGAACTCCCTCCCTAACATCACTGTGGCTGTACCTAGACCACAGGGACATAATCCTGGAACGCAATCCCTAACAGCACTGTGGGTGTACCTACACAACAGGTAAATTTTCCTGGAACTCACTCCCTAACAGCATTGTGGGTGTATCTACACCACAGGGACAAAATCCTGGAACTCCTTCCATAACAGCACTGTGGGTGTACCTACACCACAAGGACAAATTCCACGAACACCCTCCCTAACAGCACTGTGGGAGTACCTACACCACAGGGACAAAATCCTGGAACTCCCTCCCTAACAGCACTGTGGGTGTACCTACACCACAGGGACAAAATCCGGGATCACCCTCAATAACAGCACTTTGGCTGTACATACAACATCGGGGCAAAAACATGGAACTCCCTCCCTAACAGCACTGTGGCTGTACCTAGACCAGAGGGACATAATCCTGGAATGCTGTCCCTAACAGCTCTGTGGGTGTACCTACACAACAGGTACAATTTCCTGGAACTCACACCCTAACAACATTGTGGGTGTATCCACACCAGAGGGACAAAAGCCTGCAACTTCCTCCCGAAAAGCACAGTGGGTGTCCCGACACCACAGGGTCAAAATACTGGAATTCGCTCCCTAACAGCACTGTGGATGTACCTACACCACATTGACAAAATCCTGGAACTCACTCCTTAACAGCACAGTGGGTGTACCTACATGACACGGACAAAAACCTGGAACTCCTTCCCTAACAGCACAGTGGGTGTATCTACATGACACGGACAAAATCCTGAAACTCCCTCCCTAACAGCACTGTGGGTGTACCTACACCACACGGACAAAATCCTGAAACTCCCTCCCTAACAGCACTGTGGGTGTACCTACACCACAGGGACAAAATCCTGTAACTCCCTCCCAAACAGCACAGTGGGTGTACCTACGTGACACGGACAAAATCCTGAAACTCCCTCACTAACAGCACTGTGGGTGTATCTGCACCACAGGGACAAATTCCTGGAAATCCCTCCCTAAAAGCACTGTGGCTGTAGCTACTCAGGGACAAAATTCTGGAACTCCATCCCTAACAGCACTGTTGGATTAAGTACACCACAGGGCAAAATCCTGGAACTCACTCCCTAACAGCACTGTGGGTGTACCTATCTCCACAGGGACAAAATCCTGTAACTCCCTCCCCAACAGTGCCGTGGATGGACCTACACCACAGGTACAAAATCCTGGAACTCCCTCCCTAACAGCACTGTGGATGTACCTGCACCTCAGGGACAAAATCCAGGAACTCCCTCCATAACAGCACTGTCGGTGTACCTACACCACAGGGACAATATCCTGGAACTCCCTCCATAACAGCACTGTGGGTGTACCTACACCACAAGGACAAATTCCACGAACACCCCCCTAACAGCACTGTGGGAGTACCTACACCACAGGGTCAAAATCCTGGATCTCCCTCCCTAACATCACTGTGGCTGTACTTAGACCACAGGGACATAATCCTGGAACGCAATCCCTAACAGCACTGTGGGTGTACCTACACAACAGGTAAATTTTCCTGGAACTCACTCCCTAACAGCATTGTGGGTGTATCTACACTACAGGGACATAATCCTGGAACTCCCTCCATAACAGCACTGTGGGTGTACCTACACCACAAGGACAAATTCCACGAACACCCTCCCTAACAGCACTGTGGGAGTACCTACACCACAGGGACAAAATCCTGGAACTCGCTCCCTAACAGCACTGTGGGTGTACCTACACCACAGGGACAAAATCCAGGAACTCCCTCCATAACAGCACTGTCGGTGTACCTACACCACAGGGACAATATCCTGGAACTCCCTCCATAACAGCACTGTGGGTGTACCTACACCACAAGGACAAATTCCACGAACACCCTCCCTAACAGCACTGTGGGAGTACCTACACCACAGGGTCAAAATCCTGGAACTCCCTCCCTAACATCACTGTGGCTGTACCTAGACCACAGGGACATAATCCTGGAACGCAATCCCTAACAGCACTGTGGGTGTACCTACACAACAGGTAAATTTTCCTGGAACTCACTCCCTAACAGCATTGTGGGTGTATCTACACCACAGGGACAAAATCCTGGAACTCCCTCCATAACAGCACTGTGGGTGTACCTACACCACAAGGACAAATTCCAAGAAAACCCTCCCTAACAGCACTGTGGGAGTACCTACACCACAGGGACAAAATCCTGGAACTCCCTCCCTAACAGCACTGTGGGTGTACCTACACCACAGGGACAAAATCCAGGAACACCCTCGATAACAGCACTTTGGCTGTACATACACCATCGGGGCAAAAACATGGAACTCCCTCCCTAACAGCACTGTGGCTGTACCTAGACCAGAGGGACATAATCCTGGAACGCTGTCCCTAACAGCTCTGTGGGTGTACCTACACAACAGGTACAATTTCCTGGAACTCACACCCTAACAACATTGTGGGTGTATCTACACCACAGGGACAAAATCCTGCAACTTCCTCCCGAAAAGCACAGTGGGTGTCCCGACACCACAGGGTCAAAATACTGGAATTCGCTCCCTAACAGCACTGTGGGTGTACCTACACCACATTGACAAAATCCTGGAACTCACTCCTTAACAGCACTGTGGGTGTACCTACAAAACAGGGACAAAATCGTGGAACTCGCTCACTAACAGCGCTGTGGGTGGACCTAAACCACATGGTCAAAATCCTGGAAATCCCACCTTAACAGCACTGAGGGTGTACCTACACCACAGGGACAAAATCCTGGTACTCACTTCCTATCTGCACTGTGGGAGTACTTATACAACAGGGACAAATTCCTGCCACTCCCTTCCTAACAGCACAGTGGGTGTACCTACACCACAGGGACAAAATCCTGGAACTCCCTCCCTAACAGCACTGTGGGTGTACCTACACCACAGGGCAAAATCCTGGAACTCCCTCCCTAACAGCACTGTGGGTGTACCTACACCACAGGGCAAAATCCTGGAACTCCCTCCCTAACAGCACTGTGGGTGTACCTACACCACAGGGAAAAAATCCTGGTACTCACGTCCTAACAGCACTGTGGGAGTACTTAAACAACAGGGACAAATTCCTGACACTCCCTCCCTAACAGCACTGTGGGTGTACCTACATGACATGGACAAAATCCTGGAACTCCCTCCCTAACAGCACTGTGGGTGTACCTACACCACAATGACAAAATCATGTGACTCCCTCCCCAACAGCGCTGTGGGTGTACCTACACCACAAGGACATAATCCAGCAACTCCCATCCTAACTGCAGTGTGGGTGTATCTACACCACAGGGACAAAATCCTGGAACTCCCTCCCTAACAGCACTGTGGGTGTACCTACACCACAGGGACAAAATCCTGGACCTCCCTCCCTAACAGCACTGTGGGTGTACCTACAACACAGGGACAAAATCCTGGTACTCCCTCCCTAACAGCACTGTGGGGTGTACCTACACCACAGGGACAAAATCCTGGAAATCCTTCCCTAACAGCACTGTGGGTGTACCTACACCACAGGGTAAAATTCCTGGAACTCCCTCCCAAACAGCACTGTGGGTGTACCTACACCACAGGGACAAAATCCTGAAACTCCCTCCCTAACAGCACTGTGGGTGTACCGACACCACAAGGACAAAATCCTGGAACTCCCTCCCTAACAGCAGTGTGGGTGTACCTACACCACAGGGACAATATCCTGGAACTCCCTCCCTAACAGCACTGTGTGTGTACCTACACCACAGGGACAAAATCCTGGAACTATCTCCCTAACAGCACTGTGGGTGTACCTACACCACAGGGACAAAATCCTGGAACTCCCTCCCTAACAGCACTGTGGGTGTACCCAAACCACAGGGACAAAATCCTGGAACTCGCTCCCTAACAGCACTGTGGGTGTACCTACATCACAGGGACAAAATCCTGGAACTCCCTCCCTAACAGCACTGTGGCCATACATACACCACAGGGACAAAATCCTGGAACTCCATCCATAACAGCACTGTGGCCATACCTACACCACAGGGACAAAATCCTGGAACTCCCTCCCTAACAGCACTGTGGAAGTACCTACACAACAAGGACAAAATCCTGGAACTCCCTCCCTAACAGCACTGTGGGTGTACCTACACCACAGGGACAAAATCCTGGAACTCCCTCCCTAACAGCACTGTGGCCATACCTACACCACAGGGACAAAATGCTGGAACTCCCTCCCTAACAGCACTGTGGGGTGTACCTACACCACAGGGCAATTTCCTGGAACTACATCCCTAACAGCACTGTGGATGTACCTACACCACAGGGACAAAATCCTGGAACGCCCTCCCTAACAGCACTGTGGGTGTACCTACTCAGGGACAAATTCCAGGAACACCCTCCCTAACAGCACTATGGGTGTACCTACACCACAGGGACAAAATCCTGGAACTAACTCCCTAACTGCACTGTGGGTGTACCTACACCACAGGGACAAAATCCTGGAACTCCCTCCCTAACAGCTCTGTGGGTGTATCTACACCTCATGGACTAAATCCTGGTACTCCCTCCCTAACAGCACTGTGGATGTACCTACACCAAAGGGACAAAATCCTGGAACTCACTCCCTAACAGCACTGTGGGTGTACCTACACAACATGGACAAAATCTGGAACACCCTCCCTAACAGCACTGTGGGGGTACCTAAATCAAATGGACAAATTCCTGGAACTCCCTCCCGAACAGCACTGTGTGTGTACCTAAACAAAATGGAAAAAATCCTGGAACTCCATCCCTAAAAGCACAGTGGGTGTATATACACGGCACGCAAAAAATCCTGGAACACACTCCCTAACAGCACTGTGAGTGTACCTTCACCACAGGGACAAAAACCTAGAATTCGGTCCCTAACATCACTGTGTTTGTACCTACACCAAAGTGACAATATCCAGGGAAACACTCCCTAACAGCACTGTGGGGAGTACCTACATCTGAGGGAAAAGTTGTTGGAACTCCCTCCAGAACATCACTGTGGGTGTACTTATATCACAGGGATAAAATCCTGCAACTCCCTCCCTAACATCAATGTGTTTGAACCTACACCACAGAGACATTTTTCTGGAAATCCCTTCTTAAAAGCACTGTGGGCGTACCTAAACCACAGGGAAAAAATCCTGGAACTCCCTCCCGAACAGCACTGTGGGTGTACCTACACCACAGGGTAAAATTCCTGGAACTCCCTCCCAAACAGCACTGTGGGTGTACCTACACCACAGGGACAAAATCCTGAAACTCCCTCCCTAACAGCACTGTGGCCATACCTGCACCACAGGGACAAAATCCTGGAACTCAGTCCCTAACAGCACTGTGGGTGTACCTACACCACAAGGACAAAATCCTGGAACTCCCTCCCTAACAGCACTGTGGGTGTACCCACACCACAGGGACAAAATCCTGGAACTCCCTCCCTAACAGCACTGTGGGTGTACCTACATCACAGGGACAAAATCCTGGAACTCCCTCCCTAACAGCACTGTGGGTGTACCTACACCACAGGTCAATTTCCTGGAACTCCCTCCCTAACAGCACTGTGGGTGCACCAACACCACAGGGACAAAATCCAGGAACACTCTCCTTAAACGCACTGTGGGTGTACCTACTCAGGGACAAATTCCAGGAATACCCTCCCTAACAGCACTATGGGTGTACCTACACCACAGGGACAAAATCCTGGAACTAACTCCCTTACTGCACTGTGGGGTGTACCTGCAACACAGGGTCAATTTCCTGGAACAACCTCCCTAACAGCGCTGTGGGTGTATCTACACCTCACGGACTAAATCCTGGAACTCCCTCCCTAACAGCACTGTGGATGTACCTACACCACAGGGACAAAATCCTGGAAGTCCCTCCATAACAGCGTTGTGGGTGTACCTACACCACAGGGACAAAATCCTTGAACTCCTTCCCTAACAGCACTGTGGGTGTACCTACACCACACGGACAGAATCCTGGAAATCAGTCCCTAACAACACTTTGAGAGTACCTACACCACACAGAATAAATCATTTAACTCCCTACAGAACAGCACTATGGGTGTTCCTACACCACAGGGACAAATTCCTGCCACTCCCTCCCTAACTGCACTGTGGGTGTACCTACAGCAAAGAGACAAAATCCTGGAACTCCCTTCATAACAGAACTCAGGGAGTACCTACACCACATGGACAAAATCATGGAACTCATAACAGCACTGTGGGTGTACCTACAGCAGAGGTACAAAATCCTGGAACTCCCTCCCTAACAGCACTGTGGGTGTACCTATACCACAGGGACAAAATCCCTGGAAATCCCTACATAACAACACTGAGGGTTGTACCTACAAAAAATGGACAAAATCCTAGAACACCCTTCCTAACAGCACTGTGGGTATACCTACACCACAGGGACAAAATCCTGGAACTCCGCCCCCTAACAGCACTGTGGGTATACCTACACCACAGGGGACAAGATCCTGGAACTCCGTCCCTAACAGCACTGTGGGTGTACCTACACCACAGGGACAATATACTGGAAATCGCTCCCTAACAGCACTGTGGGTGTACCTACACCACAGGGACAACATCCAGGAACTCCCTCCATAACAGCTTTGTGGGTGTACCTACACCACAGGGACAACATCCAGGAACTCCCTCCCTAACAGCTTTGTGGGTGTACCTACACCACAGGGGGCAAAATCCTGGAACTCCCTCTTAACAGCACTGTGGGGTGTACCTACACCGCAGGAACAAAATCCTGGAACTCCCTCCCTAACAGCACTGTGGGTGTACCTACACCACAGGGACAAACTCCTGGAACTCCCTCCCTAACAGCACTGTGGGTGTACCTACACCACAGGGACAAAATCCTGGAACTCCGTCCCTAACAGCACTGTGGGTGTATCCACACCATAGGGACCAAATCCTGGTAATCCCTCCTTAACAACACTGTGGGTGTACCTACAATACAGGGACAAATTCCTGGAACTCCATCCCAAAAAGCACTGTGGATTTACCTACACCACAGGGATAAAATCCCTGGAAATCACTACCTAACAATACTGTGGGTGTACCTGCACCACAGGGACAAAATCCTGGAACTCCCTCCCTAACAGCACTGTGGGTGTACCTACACCACAGGGACAAATTCCTGGAACTCCCTCCCTAACAGCACTGTGGGTGTACCTACACCACAGGGACAAAATCATGGAACTCCCTCCCTAACAGCACTGTGGGTGTACCTGCACCACAGGGACAAAATCCTGGAACTCCCTCCCTAACAGCACTGTGGGTGTACCTACACCACAGGGACAAATTCCTGGATCTCCCTCCCTAACAGCATTGTGGGTGTACCTAGCAATACAGGGACAAATTCCTGGAACTCCGTCCCTAACAGCACTGTGGGTGTACCTACACCACAGGGACAAAATCCTGGTAATCCCTCCTTAACAGCACTGTGGGTGTATCCACACGATAGGGACCAAATCCTGGTAATCCCTCCTTAACAACACTGTGGGTGTACCTACAATACAGGGACAAATTCCTGGAACTCCATCCCAAAAAGCACTGTGGATGTACCTACACCACAGGGATAAAATCCCAGGAAAACACTACCTAACAACACTGTGGGGGTAGCTACACAACATGGATAATATATTTGAACTCCCTCTCTAACAGCACTGTGGGTGTACCGACACCATAGGGACAAAATCCTGGATCTCCCTCCCTAACAGCACTGTGGGTGTACTTATACCACAGAGACAAAATCCAGCAACTCCCTCCCTAACAGCACTGTGTGTGTACGTACACTACAGGAAAAACTCCTGGAGCTCCCTCCCTAACAAACCTATGGATGTACCTCTCCCAAAGGAACAAATTCCTGGAACTCCCTCTGTAACAGCACTGTGGGTGCACCTTAACCACTGGGACAAAATATTGGAAATCCCTCCCTAATAGCCCTGTGGATGTACCTACACCAAAGGGATAAAATTTTGGAACACCCTCCCTAACATCAGTGTGGGTGTTCCTACACCACAGGGACAAAATCCTGGATCTCCCTCCCTAACAGCACTGTGGGTGTACCTACACCTCTTGGACAAAATCCTGGAACACCCTCCATAACAGCACTGTGGGTGTACCTACACCACAGGGACAAAATCCTGGAACTCCCTCCCTAACAGCACTGTGGGTGTACCTACACCACAGGGACAAATTCCTGGATCTCCCTCCCTAACAGCATTGTGGGTGTACCTACAATACAGGGACAAATTCCTGGAACTCCGTCCCTAACAGCACTGTGGGTGTACCTACACCACAGGGACAAAATCCTGGTAATCCCTCCTTAACAGCACTGTGGGTGTATCCACACCATAGGGACCAAATCCTGGTATGTGGGTGTACCTACACCACAGGGACAAAATCCTGCAACTCCATGCCCAAAAAGCACTGTGGATGTACCTACACCACAGGGATAAAATCCCTGGAAAACACTACCTAACAACACTGTGGGGGGTAGCTACACAACATGGATAATATATTTGAACTCCCTCCCTAACAGCACTGTGGGTGTACTTATACCACAGGGACAAAATCCTGGATCTCCCTCCCTAACAGCACTGTGGGTGTACCTACACCAAAGGGACAAAATCCTGGAACTCCCTCCCTAACAGCACTGTGGGTGTACCTACACCACATGGACAAAATCCTGGAACTCCCTCCCTAACAGCACTGTGGGTGTACCTACACCACAGAGACAAAATCCAGCAACTCCCTCCCTAACAGCACTGTGGGTGTACCTACTCCACAGGGAATAATTCCAGGAATTCCATCGCTATCAGCGCTGTGGGTGTACCTACACCACTGGGACAAAATCCAGCATCTCCCTCCCTAACAGCCCTGTGGGTGCACCTACAACACAGGGATACAATTTTGGAACACCCTCCCTTACATCAGTGTGTGTGTACCTACACTACAGGGACAAACTCCTGGAACTCCATCCCTAACAGCACTGTGGGTGTACCTACACCACAGGGACAAAATCCTGGAACTCCCTCCCTAACAGCACTGTGGGTGTACCTACACCACAGGGACAAACTCCTGGAACTCCCTCCCTAACAGCACTGTGGGTGTACCTACACTACAGGGACAAACTCCTGGAACTCCCTCCCTTACAGCACTGTCGGTGTACCTACACCACAGGGACAAATTCCTGGAACTCCCTCCCTAACAGCACTGTGTGTGTACCTACACCACAGGGACAAATTCCTGGAACTCCCTCCCTAACAGCACTGTGTGTGTACGTACACTACAGGGAAAAACTCCTGGAGCTCCCTCCCTAACAAACCTACGGATGTACCTATACCAAAGGAACAAATTCCTGGAGCTCCGTCTGTAACAGCACTGTGGGTGCACCTAAACCACTGGGACAGAATACTGGAACTCACGACCTAACAGCACTGTGGGTGTACCTACACCACAGGGACAAAATGCTGGAACTAACTTCCTTTCAGCACTGTGGGTGTACTTATACCACAGGGACAAAATCTAGCAACTCGCTCCCTAACAGCGCTGTGGGTGTACCTAAATCACAGTGACAAAATCCTGGAAATCCTTCCCTAATAGCCCTGTGGATGTACCTACACCACAGGGATAAAATTTTGGAACACCCTCCCTAACATCAGTGTGGGTGTACCTACACCACAGGGACAAAATCCTGGAACTCCCTCCCTAACAGCACTGTGGGTGTACCTACACCACAGGGACAAACTCCTGGAACTCCCTCTTAAACAGCACTGTGGGTGTACCTACACCACATGGACAAAATCCTGGAACTCCCTCCCTAACAGCATTGTGGGTGTACCTACAATACAGGGACAAATTCCTGGAACTCCATCCCAAAAAGCTCTGTGGGTGTACCTACACCACAGGGACAAAATCCTGGAACTCCCTCCCTAACAGCACTGTGGGTGTACCTACACCACAGGGACAAAATCCTGGAACTCCCTCCCTAACAGCACTGTGGGTGTACCTACAATACAGGGACAAATTCCTGGAACTCCATCCCAAAAAGCTCTGTGGGTGTACCTACACCACAGGGACAAAATCCTGGAACTCCCTCCCTAACAGCACTGTGGGTGTACCTACACCACAGGGACAAAATCCTGGAACTCCCTCCCTAGCAGCACTGTGGCTGTACCTGCACCACAGGGACAAAATCCTGGAACTCCCTCCCTAACAGCACTGTGGGTGTACCTACACCACAGGGACAAATTCCTGGATCTCCCTCCCTAACAGCATTGTGGGTGTACCTACAATACAGGGACAAATTCCTGGAACTCCGTCCCTAACAGCACTGTGGGTGTACCTACACCACAGGGACAAAATCCTGGTAATCCCTCCTTAACAGCACGGTGGGTGAATCCACACCATAGGGACCAAATCCTGGTAATCCCTCCTTAACAACACTGTGGGTGTACCTACAATACAGGGACAAATTCCTGGAACTCCATCCCAAAAAGCACTGTGGATGTATCTACACCACAGGGATAAAATCCCTAGAAAACACTACCTAACAACACTGTGGGGGTAGCTACACAACATGGATAATATATTTGAACTCCCTCTCTAACAGCACTGTGGGTGTACCGACACCATAGGGACAAAATCCTGGATCTCCCTCCCTAACAGCACTGTGGGTGTACCTACACCAAAGGGACAAAATCCTGGAACTCCCTCCCTAACAGCACTGTGGGTGTACCTACACCACATGGACAAAATCCTGGAACTCCCTCCCTAACAGCACTGTGGGTGTACCTACACCTCATGGACAAAATTCTGGAACACACTCCATAACAGCACTGTGGGTGTACCTACACCTCATGGACAAAATTCTGGAACACACTCCCTATCAGCACTGTGGGTGTACCTACACCACAGTGACAAAATCCTGGAACTCCCTCCCTAACAGCACTGTGGGTGTACCTACACCACAGGGACAAAATGCTGGAACTCAGTTTCTTTCAGCACTGTGGGTGTACTTATACCACAGAGACAAAATCAAGCAACTCCCTCCCTAACAGCACTGTGGGTGTACCTACTCCACAGGGAATAATTCCAGGAATTCCATCGCTATCAGCGCTGTGGGTGTACCTACACCACTGGGACAAAATCCAGCAACTCCCTCCCTAACAGCCCTGTGGGTGCACCTACACCACAGGGATACAATTTTGGAACACCCTCCCTAAAATCAGTGTGTGTGTACCTACACTACAGGGACAAACTCCTGGAACTCCCTCCCTAACAGCACTGTGGGTGTACCTACACTACAGGGACAAACTCCTGGAACTCCCTCCCTAACAGCACTGTGGGTGTACCTACACCACAGGGACAAATTCCTGGAACTCCCTCCCTAACAGCACTGTGTGTGTACGTACACTACAGGAAAAACTCCTGGAGCTCCCTCCCTAACAAACCTATGGATGTACCTATACCAAAGGAACAAATTCCTGGAACTCCCTCTGTAACAGCACTGTGGGTGCACCTAAACCACTGGGACAAAATACTGGAACTCACGACCTAACAGCACTGTGGGTGTACCTACACCACAGGGACAAAATGCTGGAACTAACTTCCTTTCAGCACTGTGGGTGTACTTATACCACAGGGACAAAATCTAGCAACTCGCTCCCTAACAGCGCTGTGGGTGTACCTAAACCACAGTGACAAAATCCTGGAAATCCCTCCCTAATAGCCCTGTGGATGTACCTACACCACAGGGATAAAATTTTGGAACACCCTCCCTTACATCAGTGTGGGTGTACCTACACCACAGGGACAAACTCCTGGAACTCCCTCCTTAACAGCACTGTGGGTGTACCTACACCACAGGGACAAAATCCTGGAACTCCCTCCCTAACAGCACTGTGGGTCTACCTACACCACAGGGACAAAATCCTGGAACTCCCTCCCTAACAGCACTGTGGGTGTACCTACAATACAGGGACAAATTCCTGGAACTCCATCCCAAAATGCTCTGTGGGTGTACCTACACCACAGGGACAAAATCCTGGAACTCCCTCCCTAACAGCACTGTGGGTGTACCTACACCACAGGGACAAATTCCTGGATCTCCCTCCCTAACAGCATTGTGGGTGTACCTACAATACAGGGACAAATTCCTGGAACTCCGTCCCTAACAGCACTGTGGGTGTACCTACACCACAGGGACAAAATCCTGGTAATCCCTCCTTAACAGCACTGTGGGTGAATCCACACCATAGGGACCAAATCCTGGTAATCCCTCCTTAACAACACTGTGGGTGTACCTACAATACAGGGACAAATTCCTGGAACTCCATCCCAAAAATACTGTGGATGTACCTACACCACATTGATAAAATCCCTGGAAATCACTACCTAACAACAGTGTGGGGGTAGCTACACAACATGGATAATATATTTGAACTCCCTCTCTAACAGCACTGTGGGTGTACCGACACCATAGGGACAAAATCCTGGATCTCCCTCCCTATCAGCACTGTGGGTTTACCGACACCATAGGGACAAAATCCTGGATCTCCCTCCCTAACAGCACTGTGGGTGTACCGACACCACAGGGACAAAATCCTGGAACTCACTCCCTAACAGTACTGTGGGTGTACCTACACCGCAGGGACAAAATCCTGGAACTACCTTCATAACTGCACTGTGGGTGTACCTACACCACAGGGACAAATTCCTGGAACTCCCTCCCTAACAGCAGTGTGGGTGTACCTACAATACTGGGACAAATTCCTGGAACTGCCTCCCTAACACCACTGTGGGTGTACCTAATTAAAATGGAAAAAATCCTGGAACTCCATCCCTAAAAGCACTGTGGATGTACCTACACCACAGGGACAAAATCCCTGGAAATCCCTACCTAACAACACTGTGGGGGTACCTACACCACATGGATAATATACTTGAACTCCCTGTCCAACAGCACTGTGGGTGTACCAACACCACAGGGACATAATCCTGGAAATTCCTCTCTAACAGCACTGTGGGTGTACCTACAGCACAGGGACAAAATCCTGGAACTCCGTCCCTAACAGCACTGTGGGTGTACCTACACCACTGGGACAAAATACAGAACATCCATCCATAAGAACACTGTGGATGTACCTACACCACAGGGACATAATCCTGGAACACCCTCCATAACAGCGCTGTGGGTGTACCTACACCACAGGGACAAATTCCTGGAACTCCCTCCCTAACAGCATTGTGGGTCTACCTACACCACAGGGACAAAATCCTGGAATTGCCTCCCTAACAGCACTGTGGGTGTACCTAAATAAAATGGAAAAAATACTGGAACTCCATCCCTAAAAGCACTGTGGGTGTACCTACACCACAGGGACAAAATCGCTGGAAATCCTTAATGAACAACACAGTGGGGGTACCTACACAACATGGATAATATATTTGAACACCCTCCCTAACAGCACTGTGGGTGTACCTACACTACAGGGACAAAATCCTGGAACTCCCTTCCTAACAGCACTGTGGTTTTAACTACAGCACAGGAGCAACATCCTGGATCTCACTCCCTAACAGCACTGAGGGTGCACCTAAACCAATGACAAATGCCTGGAAATCGTACCCTAACAACACGGTGTTTGAACATACACCACAGGGACATAATCCTGAACATCCCTCCCTAACATCACTGTGGGAGAACCTACTCCACAGGGACATAATCCTGGAAATACCTCCCTAACAGTTCTGTGGGTATAACTACACCACAGTGACAAATATCTGGAACTGCAGTGCTAACTGCACTGTAGTTTTACGTACATCATCTGGACAAAATCCTGGAATTCTCAACCTTACAGCACTCTGTGTGTACCTACACCACAGGGACAAAATCCTGGAACTCCTTCCCTAACAGCGCTGTGGTTTTAATTACAGCACAGGATCAAAATCCTGGATCTCACTCCCTAACAGCACTGTGGGTGTACCTACACCACTGGGAAAAAATCCTGGAAATCCCTTCCTAACAGCACTGTGATTGTACCCACACCACACGGAATAAATCCTTAAACTCCCTCTCGAACAGCACTATGGGTCTTCCTATATCACAGGAACAAAATCCTGGTTCTCATTTACTATCTGCACTGTGGGTGTACTTATACCACAGGGACAAATTCCTGCCACTCCCTCCCTAACAGCACTGTGGGTGTACCTACACCACAGGGACAAATTCCTGCCACTCCCTCCCTAACAGCACTGTGGGTGTACCTACACCACAGGGACAAAATCCTGAACCTCCCTCCCTAACAGCACTGTAGGATAATCTAGACCACAGGGACATAATCCTGGAACTCCCACCCTATCGGCACTGTGTGGGTACTTACACCACAGGGACAAAATCCTGGAACTCCCTCCCTAACAGCACTGTGGGTGTAACTACGCCACAGGGACAAAATCCTTAAACTCCCTCCCTAACAGCACTGTGGGTGTACCTACACTACATGGACAAAATCCTGGAATTCCCTCCCTTACAGCACTGTGGGTGTACATACACCAAATGGACATGTTCCTGGAACTCCCTCCATAACAGCACTGTGCATGTACCTGCACCACAGGGACAAATGCCTCGAAATCCTCCCCTAACATCTCTGCGTTTCAACGTACACCATGGGGACATAATCCTGAAGTTCCCTCCCTTACAGCACTGTGGGAGAACCTATACCACAGGGACATAAACGTGGAAATCTCTCTCTAACAACACTGTGGATGTACCTACACCACAGGGACAAAATCCTGGAACTCCCTCCTGAACAGCACTTTGGATGTACTTACACCACATGGACAAATCCCCGGAAATCCCTCCATAACAGCACTGTGGGTGTACCTACACCACAGGGACATAATCCTGGAACTCCTGCCCTAACAGCACAGTAGGTGTACCTACACCACTGGGACAAAACACTGGAAATCACTCCCTAACAGCACTGTGGGAGAACTTACACAACAGGGACATAATCCTGGAACTCCCTCCCTAACAGCACTGTGGGTGTACCTACACCACGGGGTCAAAATCCTGGAACACCCTCCCTAACAGCACTGTGGGATAATCTACACCACAGGGACATAATCCTGGTACTCCCACCCTATCAGCACTGTGTGGGTATCTATACCACAGGGACAAAATCTTGGAACTCCCTCCCTAACAGCAGTGTGGGTGTACCTACAACACAGGGACAAAATCCTGGAACTCACTCCCTAACAGCACTGTGGGTGTACCTACACCGCAGGGACAAAATCCTGGAACTACCTTCATAACTGCACTGTGGGTGTACCTACAACACAGGGACAAATTCCTGGAACTCCCTCCCTAACAGCAGTGTGGGTGTACCTACAATACTGGGACAAATTCCTGGAACTGCCTCCCTAACACCACTGTGGGTGTACCTAATTAAAATGGAAAAAATCCTGGAACTCCATCCCTAAAAGCACTGTGGATGTACCTACACCACAGGGACAAAATCCCTGGAAATCCCTACCTAACAACACTGTGGGGGTACCTACACAACATGGATAATATACTTGAACTCCCTGTCCAACAGCACTGTGGGTGTACCAACACCACAGGGACATAATCCTGGAAATTCCTCTCTAACAGCACTGTGGGTGTACCTACAGCACAGGGACAAAATCCTGGAACTCACTCCCTAACAGCACAGTGGGTGTACCTACACCACAGGGACAAAATACAGAACATCCATCCATAAGAACACTGTGGATGTACCTACACCACAGGGACATAATCCTGGAACACCCTCCAGAACAGCGCTGTGGGTGTACCTACACCACAGGGACAAATTCCTGGAACTCCCTCCCTAACAGCATTGTGGGTGTACCTACAACACAGGGACAAAATCCTGGAACTCACTCCCTAACAGCACTGTGGGTGTACCTACAACGCAGGGACAAAATCCTGGAACTACCTTCATAACTGCACTGTGGGTGTACCTACACCACAGGGACAAATTCCTGGAACTCCCTCCCTTACAGCACTGGGGGTCTACATACACCAAATGGACATGTTCCTGGAACTCCCTCAATAACAGCACTGTGGGTGTACCTGCACCACAGGGACAAATGCCTCGAAATCCTTCCCTAACATCTCTGTGTTTCAACGTACACCACGGGGACATAATCCTGAAGTTCCCTCCCTTACAGCACTGTGGGAGAACCTATACCACAGGGACATAATCCTGGAAGTCTCTCTCTAACAGCACTGTGGATGTACTTACACCACAGGGACATAATCATGGAACTCCCGCCCGAACAGCACTGTGGGTGTACCTACACCACACGGACAAAATCCTGGAAATCCCGCCCTAACAGCACTGTGGGTGTACCTACACCACTGGGACAAAACACTGGAAATCCCTCCCTAACAGCACTGTGGGAGAACCTTCACCACTGGGACAAAACACTGGAAAACCCTCCCTAACAGCACTGTGGGAGAACTTACACCACAGGGACATAATCCTGGAACTCCCTCCCTTACAGCACTGTGGGTGTACCTAAATCAAATGGACAAAATCCTGGAACTCCATCCCTAACAGCACTGTGGGTGTACCTACAGCACAGGGACAAAATCCTGGATCTCCCTCCCTATCAGCACTGTCGGTGTACCTACACCACAGGGACACAATCCTGGAACTCCCTCCCGAACAGCACTGTGGGTGTACCTACACCACAGGGACACAATCCTGGAACTCCCTCCCTAACAGCACTGTGGGTGTATCTACACCACAGGGACAAAATCCTGGAACTCCCTCCCTAACAGCACTGTGGGTGTACCTACACCACAGGGACCAAATCCTGGATCTCCCTCCCTAAAAGCACTGTGGGTGTACCTACACCACAGGGACAAAATCCTGGAACTCCCTCCCAAACAGCACTGTACCTGTATCTACACCACAGCGACAAAGTCCTGGAACTCCCTCCAAATCCAGCACTGTGTGCGTACCTATACCACAGGGACAAATTCCTGCCACTCCCTCCCTAACAGCACTGTGGGTGTACCTACACCACAGGGACATAAACCTGGAACTCCCACCCTAACAGCACTGTGTGTGAACATACACCAAAGGGACAAAATCCTGAACCTCCCTCCTTAACAGCACTGTAGGATAATCTACACCACAGGGACATAATCCTGGAACTCCAACCCTATCAGCACTGTGTGGGTACCTACACCACAGGGAGAAATCCTGTAACTCCCTCCCTAACAGCACTGTGGGTGCACCTACACCACATGGACAAAATCCTGGAACTCCCTCCCTAACAGCACTGTGGGTGTACCTACACCACATGGACAAAATCCTGGAATTCCCTCCCTTACAGCACTGTGGGTGTACATACACGAAATGGACATGTTCCTGGAACTCCCTCCATAACAGCACTGTGGGTGTACCTGCACCACAGGGACAATATCCTGGAACTCCCTCCCTAACAGCACTGTGGGTGTACCTACACCACAGGGACAAAATCCTGGAACTCCCTCCCTAACAGCACTGTGGGTGTACCTGCACCACAGGGACAAATGCCTCGAAATCCTCCCCTAACATCTCTGTGTTTCAATGTACACCACGGGGTCATTATCCTGAAGTTCCCTCCCTAACAGCACTGTGGGAGAACCTATACCACAGGGACATAAACCTGGAAAACTCTCTCTAACAGCACTGTGGATGTACCTACACCACAAGGACAAAATCCTGGAACTCCCTCCTTAACAGCACTTTGGATGCAGCTACACCACACGGACAAACACTGGAAATCCCTCCCTAACAGCACTGTGGGAGAACCTACACCACTGGGACAAAACACTGGAAATCCCTCCCTAACAGCACTGTGGGAGAACTTACACCACAGGGACATAATCCTGGAACTCATTTACTATCTGCACTGTGGGTGTACTTATACCACAGGCACAAATTCCTGCCACTCCCTCCCTAACAGCACTGTGGGTGTACCTACACCACAGGGACAAAATCCTGGAACACCCTCCCTAACAGCACGGTGGGTTAATCTACACCACAGGGACATAATCCTGGAACTCCCACCCTATCAGCACTGTGAAGGGTATCTACACCACAGGGAGAAAATCCAGTAACTCCCTCCCTAACAGCACTGTGGGTGTTCCTACACCACAGGGACAAAATCCTGGATCTCCCTCCCTAACAGCACTCTTGGTGTACCTACACCACAGGGACAAAATCCTGAAACTCCCTCCCTAACAGCACTGTGGGTGTACCTACACCACACGGACAAAATCCCGGAATTCCCTCCCTTGCAGCACTGTGGGTGTACATACACCAAATGGACATGTTCCTGGAACTCCCTCCATAACAGCACTGTGGGTGTACATGCACCACAGGGACAAATGCCTCGAAATCCTTCCCTAACATCTCTGTGTTTCAACGTACACCACGGGGACATAATCCTGAAGTTCCCTCCCTTACAGCACTATGGGAGAACCTATACCACAGGGACATAATCCTGGAACTCTCTCTCTAACAGCACTGTGGATGTACCTACACCACAGGGACATAATCATGGAACTCCCGCCCTAACAGCACTGTGGGTGTACCTACACCACACGGACAAAACACTGGAAATCCCTCCCTAACAGCACTGTGGGAGAACCTACACCACTGGGACAAAACACTGGAAATCCCTCCCTAACAGCGCTGTGGGTGTACCTACACCACTGGGACAAAACACTGGAACTCCCTCCCTTACAGCACTGTGGGAGAAGCTACACCACTGGGACAAAACAGTGGAACTCCCTCTCTTACAGCCCTGTGGGTGTACCTAAATCAAATGGACAAAATCCTGGAACTCCCTCCATAACAGCACTGTGGGTGTACCTACACCACAGGGACAAAATCCTGGAACTCCCTCCCTAACAGCACTGTGGGTGTACCTACACCACAGGGACACAATCCTGGAACGCCGTCCCAAACAGCACTGTACCTGTATCTACACCACAGCGACAAAGTCCTGGAACTCCCTCCAAATCCAGCACTGTGTGCGTACCTATACCACAGGGACAAATTCCTGCCACTCCCTCCCTAACAGCACTGTGGGTGTACCTACACCACAGGGACAAATTCCTGCCACTCCCTCCCTAACAGCACTGTGGGTGTACCGACAACACAGGGACAAAATCCTGGAACACCCTCCCAGTCAGCACTGTGGGTGTACCTACACCACAGGGACATAAACCTGGAAATCCCACCCTAACAGCACTGTGTGTGAACATACACCAAAGGGACAAAATCCTGAACCTCCCTCCCTAACAGCACTGTGGGATAATCTACACCACAGGGACATAATCCTGGAACTCCAACCCTATCAGCACTGTGTGGGTACCTACACCACAGGGAGAAATCCTGTAACTCCCTCCCTAACAGCACTGTGGGTGCACCTACACCACATGGACAAAATCCTGGATCTCCCTCCCTAACAGCACTGTGGGTGTACCTACACCACATGGACAAAATCCTGGAATTCCCTCCCTTACAGCACTGTGGGTGTACATACACCAAATGGACATGTTCCTGGAACTCCCTCCATAACAGCACTGTGGGTGTACCTGCACCACAGGGACAAATGCCTCGAAATCCTCCCCTATCATCTCTGTGTTTCAATGTACACCACGGGGTCATTATCCTGAAGTTCCCTCCCTAACAGGACTGTGGGAGAACCTATACCACAGGGACATAAACCTGGAAAACTCTCTCTAACAGCACTGTGGATGTACCTACACCACAAGGACAAAATCCTGGAACTCGCTCCTTAACAGCACTTTGGATGTAGCTACACCACACGGACAAACACTGGAAATGACTCCCCAACAGCACTGTGGGAGAACCTACACCACTGGGACAAAACACTGGAAATCCCTCCCTAACAGCACTGTGGGAGAACTTACACCACAGGGACATAATCCTGGAACTCATTTACTATCTGCACTGTGGGTGTACTTATACCACAGGCACAAATTTCTGCCACTCCCTCCCTAACAGCACTGTGGGTGTACCTACACCACAGGGACAAAATCCTGGAACACCCTCCCTAACAGCACTGTGGGATAATCTACACCACAGGGACATAATCCTGGAACTCCCACCCTATCAGCACTGTGAAGGGTATCTACACCACAGGGAGAAAATCCAGTAACTCCCTCCCTAACAGCACTGTGGGTGTTCCTACACCACAGGGACAAAATCCTGGAATTCCCTCCCGAACAGCACTCTTGGTGTACCTACACCACAGGGACAAAATCCTTAAACTCCCTCCCTAACAGCACTGTGGGTGTACCTACACCACACGGACAAAATCCTGGAATTCCCTCCCTTGCAGCACTGTGGGTGTACATACACCAAATGGACATGTTCCTGGAACTCCCTCCATAACAGCACTGTGGGTGTACCTGCACCACAGGGACAAATGCCTCGAAATCCTTCTCTAACATCTCTGTGTTTAAACGTACACCACGGGGACATAATCCTGAAGTTCCCTCCCTTACAGCACTGTGGGAGAACCTGTACCACAGGGACATAATCCTGGAAGTCTCTCTCTAACAGCACTGTGGATGTACCTACACCACAGGGACATAATCATGGAACTCCCGCCCTAACAGCACTGTGAGTCTACCTACACCACTGGGACAAAACACTGGAAATCCCTCCCTAACAGCATTGTGGGTGTACCTACACCACAGGGACAACATCCTGGAACTCCCGCCCTAACAGCACTGTGGGTGTACCTACACCACAGGGACATAATCATGGAACTCCCGCCCTAACAGCACTGTGAGTCTACCTACACCACTGGGACAAAACACTGGAAATCCCTCCCTAACAGCATTGTGGGAGAACCTACACCACTGGGACAAAACACTGGAAATCCCTCCCTAACAGCACTGTGGGAGAACTTAGGCTACAGGGACATAATCCTGGAACTCCCTCCCTTACAGCACTGTGGGTGTAACTAAATCAAATGGACAAAATCTTGGAACTCCCTCCATAACAGCAGTGTGGGTGGACCTACAACACAGGGACAAAATCCTGGAATTCCCTCCCTAACAGCACTGTGGGTGTACCTACACCACAGGGACAAAATCCTGGAACTCCCTCCCTAACAGCGCTGTGGGTGTAACTACACCACAGGGACGAAAACCTGGAACTCCCTATCGAACAGCTCTGTGGGTTTACCTACACCACAGGGAGAAAATCCTGGAACTCCCTACCTAACAGCACTGTGGGAGTACCTACACCACACAGACAAAATACAGAACATCCATCCCTAACAGCACTGTGGATGTACCTACACAACAGGGACATAATCCTGGAACTCCCTCCCTAACAGCACTGTGGGTGTACCTACACCACAGGGACATAATCCTGGAACACCCTCCCTAACAGACTGTGGGTGTACCTACACCACAGGGACAAAATCCTGGAACTCCCTCCCTAACAGGCCTGAGGGTGTACCTACACCACAGGGACAAAATCCAGAATATCCCTCCCTAACAGCACTGTGGGTGTACCTACTCCACAGGGACTAATTCCTGGAATTCCATCGCTAACAGCGCTGTGGGTGTACCTACACCACTGGGACAAAATCCAGGAACTCCCTCCCTAACAGCGCTGTGGGTGTACCTAAACCATAGGGACAAAATCCCGTAACTCCCTCCCTAACAGCACTGCGGGTGTACCTACACTAAAGGGACAAAATCCTGGAACTCCCACCCTAACAGCACTGTGGGTGTACCTACACCACAGGGACAAAATCCTGGAACTCCCACCATAACAGCACTGTGGGTGCACCTGCACCACACGAACAAAATCCTGGAACTCCATCTCTAACAGTACTGTGGGTGTACCTACAACACTGGGACAAAATCCTGGAACTCCCTCGCTAATAGCACTGTGGGCGTACCTACACCAGAGGGACAAAATCCTGGAACTCCCTCCCTAACAGCACTGTGGATGTACCTACACCACAAGGACAAAATCCTGAAAGTCCCTCCATAACAGCACTGTGGGTGTACCTATACCACACGGACAAAATCCTGGAACTCCCTCCCTAACAGCACTGTGGGACTCACTACACCACAGCGAAATGATCCTGGAACTCGCTCCCTAACAGCACTGTCGGTGTTACCTAAACCAATGACAAATGCCTGGAAATCGTGCCCTAATATCACTGTGTTTGAACATACACCACAGGAACATAATCCTGAACAGCCCTCCCTAACAGCAGTGTGGGTGTACCTACACTACAGGGACAAAATCCAGGAAATCCCTCCCTAACAGCACAGTAGGTGTACCTACACCACAGGGACACAATCCTGGAACTCCCTCCCAAACAGCACTGTGGGTGTACCTACACCACAGGGACACAATCCTGGAACTCCCTCCCAAACAGCACTGTACCTGTTTCTATACCACAGGGACAAAGCCCTGGAACTCCCTCCCTAACAGCACTGTGTGTACCTACACCACAGGGACAAAATCCGGGAACTCACTCCCTAACGGCACTGTGTGTGTACCTACATCACAGGGACAAAATCCTGGAACTCCCTCCCTAACGGCACTGTGGGTGTTCCTACACCACACGAACAAAATCCTGGAACTCCCTCCCGATCATCACTGTGGGTGTACCTGCACCACAGGGACAAAATCCTGAAACTCCCTCCCTAACAGCACTGAGGGAGTAACTACAACACAGGGACATGATCCTGGAACTCCCTCCCTCACAGCACTGTGGGTGTACCTACACCACAGGGACAAAATCCAGGAACTCCCTCCCTAACAGCACTGTGGGTGTACCTACACCACAGGGACATAATCCTGAACATCGCTCCCTAACAGCACTGTGGGAGTACCTACACCACAGGGACATAATCCTGGAAATCCCTCCCTAACAATTCTTTGGGTGTACCTACACCACAGTGACAAATACCTGGAACTGCAGTGCTAACTGCACTGTGGTTTTACGTACATCACCTGGACATAATCCTGGAATTCCCTACCTTACAGCACTCTTTGTGTACCTACACCACAGGGACAACATCCTGGTACTCCCTCCCTCTCAGCACTTTGGGAGTACCTACACCACAGCCTCAAAACCCTGGAACTCCATCCCTAACAGCACGGTGGTTTACCTACAACACAGGGACAAAATCCTGGAACTCCCTCCCTAACAGCACCGTGGGTATACCTGCAACACAGGGACAAAATCCTGGAAATCCCTCCCTAACAGCACTGTGGGTGTACCTACACCACACGGTCAAAATCCTGGAATTCCCTCCCTTACAGCACTGTGGGTGTACATACAAAAAATGGACATGTTCCTGGAACTCCCTCCATAGCAGCACTGTGGGCGTACCTGCACCACAGGGACAAATGCCTCAAAAACCTTCCCTAACATCTCTGTGTTTGAATGTACACCACAGGGACATAATCCTGAAGTTCCCTCCCTAACAGCACTGTGGGAGAACCTACACCACAGGGACAAAATCCTGGAACTCCCTTCATAACAGCACTTTGGATGTATCTACATCACAGGGACATAATCCTGGAACTCCCACCCTAACAGCACTGTGGGTGTACCTACACGACTGGGACAAAACACTGGAAATCCCTCCCTCACAGCACTGTGGGAGAACCTACACCACTGGGACAAAACACTGGAAATCTCTCGCTAACAGCACTGTGGGAGAAATTACGCCACGGGGACATAATCCTGGAACTCCCTCCCTCACAGCACTGTGGGTGTACCTAAATCAAATGGACAAAAACCTGGAACTCCCTCCCTAACAGCACTGTGGGTGTACCTACAACACACGGGACAAAATCCTGGAACTCCATCCCTTACAGCGCTGTGGGTGTACCTACACCACAGGGACAAAATCCTGGAACTCCCTCCCTAACAGCACTGTGGGTGTACCTACACCAAAGTGACAAAATCCTGAAACTCCCTCCATAACAGCACTGAGGGACTCACTACACCACAGCGAAATGATCCTGGAACTTGCTCCCTAACAGCACTGTCGGTGTACCTAAACCAATGACAAATGCCTGGAAATCGTTCCCTAATATCACTGTGTTTGAACATACACCACAGGAACATAATCCTGAACAGCCCTCCCTAACAGCAGTGTGGGTGTACCTACACTACACGGACAAAATCCAGGAAATCCCTCCCCAACAGCACAGTAGGTGTACCTACACCACAGGGACACAATCCTGGAACTCCCTCCCAAACAGCACTGTACCTGTATCTATACCACAGGGACAAAGCCCTGGAACTCCCTCCCTAACAGCACTGTGTGTGTACCTACATCACAGGGACAAAATCCTGGAACTCACTCCCTAACAGCACTGTGTGTGTACCTACACCACAGGGATAAAATCCGGGAACTCCCTCCCTAGCGGCGCTGTGGGTGTACCTACACCACACGAACAAAATCCTGGAACTCCCTCCCTAACAGCACTGTGGGTGTACCTACACCACAGAGCCAAAATCCTGAAACTCCCTCCCTAACAGCACTGAGGGAGTAACTACACCACAGGGACAAATCCTGGAACTCCCTCCCTAACAGCACTGAGGGAGTAACTACACCACAGAGACATGATCCTGGAACTCCCTATCTAACAGCACTGTGGGTTCACCTAAACCAATGACAATTGCCTGGAAATCGTTCCCTAACATCACAGTGTTTGAACATGCACCACAGGGACATAATCCTGAACATCGCTCCCTAACAGCACTGTGGGAGAACCTACACCACAGGGACATAATCCTGGAACTCCCTCCCTAACAGCACTGTGGGTGTACCTACACCACAGGGACATAATCCTGGAACTCCCTCCCTAACAGCACTGTGGGTGTACCTACAACACAGGGACAAAATCCTGGAACTCCCTCCCTAACAGCACTGTGGGAGAACCTACACCACAGGGACATAATCCTGGAACTCCCTCCCTAACAGCACTGTGGGAGAACCTACACCAAAGGAACATAATCCAGGAAATCATTCCCTAACAATTCTTTGGGTATACCTACACCACAGTGACAAATACCTGGAACTGCAGTGCTAACTGCACTGTGGTTTTATGTACATCACCTGGACATAATCCTGGAATTCCCTACCTTACAGCACTCTTTTTGTACCTACACCACAGGGACAACATCCTGGAACTCCCTCCCTAAAAGCACCGTGGTTTTAATTACAGCACAGGATCAAAATCCTGGATCTCACTCCCTAACAGCACGGTGGGTGTACCTACACCACTGGGAAAAAATCCTGGAAATCCCTTCCTAACAGCACTGTGAGTGTACCTACACCACAGGGACAAAATCCTGGAAATCCCTTCCTAAAAGCACTGTGAGTGTACCCACACCACACGGAATAAATGCTTAAACTCCCTCTCTAACAGCACTGTGGGTGGACCTACACCACACGGACAAAATCCTGGAACTCCCTCCCTAACAGCACTGTGGGTGTACTTACACCACAGGGACAAAATCCTGGAGCTCCCTCCCTAACAGCACTGTGGGTGGACCTACACCTCAGAGACAAAATCCTGGAACTCCCTCCCTAACAGCACTGTGGGTGTACCTACACCACAGGGACAAAATCCAGAATATCCCTCCCTAACAGCACTGTGGGTGTACCTACACCACAGGGACAAAATCCTGGAACTCCCTCCCTCTCAGCACTGTGGTTGTACCTACACCACAGGGACCAAATTCTGGAACTCCCTCCCTAACAGGCTTGAGGGTGTACCTGCACCACAGGGACATATGCCTGGAAATCATTCCCTAACATCACTGTGTGTGAACGTACACCAGAGGGACAGAATCCTGAACATCCCTCCCTAACAGCACAGTGGGTGTACCTGCATTAAATGGACAAAATCCTGGAACTCGCTGCCTAACAGCACTGTGGGTGTACCTTACCCACAGGAACAAAATCTTGGAATTCCCACCCTAACAGCACTGTGGGTGTATCTACACCAGAGGGACAAAATCCTGGAACACCCTCCCTTACAGCACTGTGGGTGTACCGACATCACAGAGACAAGATCCTGGAACTCCCTCCATAAAGAAAACTGGGTGTACCTACAGCACAGGGACAAAATCATGGAACTCCCTCCCTAACAGCACTGTTGGTGTACCTACAGCACAGGGACAAAATCATGGAACTCCCTCCCTAACATCAATGTGGGTGTACATAAATCAAATGGACAAAATCCTGGAACTCTCTCCCTAACAACACTGTGGATGTACCTACACCACACGGACAAAATCCTGGATATCCCTCCATAAAAGCACTGTGGGTGTACCTACACCACAGGGACATAATCCTGGAACTCCCTCCCTAACAGCACTGTGGGAGAACCTACACCACTGGGACAAATCACTTGAAATCCCTCCCTAACAGCACTGTGGGAGAATTTACACCACAGGGACAAAATCCTGGAACTCCCTCCCTAACAGCACTGTGGGTGTACCTACACCACAGGGACAAAATCCTGGAACTCCCTCCCTTACAGCACTGTGGGTGTACCTACACCACAGAGACAAAATTCGTGGACTCTCTACCTAACAGCATTGTGGGTGTACCTACACCACAGAGACAAAATCCTGGAACTCCCTCCCTAACAGCACTGTGGGTGTACCTACACCACAGAGACAACATCCTGGAACTCCCTCCCTAACAGCGCCGTGGGTGTACCTACACCACATGGACAAAATCCTGGAACTCCCTCCCTAACAGCACTGTGGGTGTACCTACACCACAGGGGACAAAATCCTGGAACTCACTCCCTAACAGCATTGTGGATGTACCAACACCACAGGGACAAAATCCTGGAACTCCCTCCCTAACAGCACTGTGGGTGTACCTACACCACAGGGACAAAATCCTGGAACTCCCTCCCTAACAGCGCTGTGGGTGTTCCTACACCACAGGGACACAATCCTGGAACTCCCTCCCTAACAGCACTGTGGGTGTACCTATACCACAGGGACAAAATCCTGGAACTCCCTCCCTAACAGCACTGTGGGTGTACCTACCACAGGGTCAAAATCCTGGAACACCCTCCCTAACAGCACTGTGGGAGAACCTACACCACTGGGACAAATCACTTGAAATCCCTCCCTAACAGCACTGTGGGAGAATTTACACCACAGGGACAAAATCCTGGAACTCCCTCTCTAACAGCACTGTGGGTGTACCTACACCACAGGGACAAAATCCTGGAACTCCCTCCCTAACAGCACTGTGGGTGTACCTACACCACAGAGACAAAATTCGTGGACTCTCTACCTAACAGCACTGTGGGTGTACCTACACCACAGAGACAACATCCTGGAACTCCCTCCCTAACAGCGCCGTGGGTGTACCTACACCACATGGACAAAATCCTGGAACTCCCTCCCTAACAGCACTGTGGGTGTACCTACACCACAGGGGACAAAATCCTGGAACTCACTCCCTAACAGCACTGTGGGTGTACCAACACCACAGGGACAAAATCCTGGAACTCCCTCCCTAACAGCACTGTGGGTGTACCTACACCACAGGGACAATATCCTGGAACTCCCTCCCTAACAGCACTGTGGGTGTACCTACACCACAGGGACTAAATCCTGGATCTCCCTCCCTTACAGCACTGTGGGTGTACCTACACCACAGGAACAAAATCCTGGAACTCCCTCCCTAACAGCACTGTGGGTGTATCTACACCACAGGGACAAAATCCTGGAACTCCCTCCCTAACAGCACTGTGGGTGTACCTACACCACAGGGACAAAATCCTGGAACTCCCTCCCTTACAGCACTGTGGGTGTACCTACACCACAGAGACAAAATTCGTGGACTCTCTACCTAACAGCATTGTGGGTGTACCTACACCACAGAGACAAAATCCTGGAACTCCCTCCCTAACAGCACTGTGGGTGTACCTACACCACAGAGACAACATCCTGGAACTCCCTCCCTAACAGCGCCGTGGGTGTACCTACACCACATGGACAAAATCCTGGAACTCCCTCCCTAACAGCACTGTGGGTGTACCTACACCACAGGGGACAAAATCCTGGAACTCACTCCCTAACAGCACTGTGGGTGTACCTACACCACAGGGACAAAATCCTGGAACTCCCTCCCTAACAGCGCTGTGGGTGTTCCTACACCACAGGGACACAATCCTGGAACTCCCTCCCTAACAGCACTGTGGGTGTACCTACACCACACGGACAAAATCCTGGAACTCCCTCCCTAACAGCACTGTGGGTGTACCTACCACAGGGTCAAAATCCTGGAACACCCTCCCTAACAGCACTGTGGGAGAACCTACACCACTGGGACAAATCACTTGAAATCCCTCCCTAACAGCACTGTGGGAGAATTTACACCACAGGGACAAAATCCTGGAACTCCCTCTCTAACAGCACTGTGGGTGTACCTACACCACAGGGACATAATCCTGGAACTCCCTCCCTAACAGCACTGTGGGTGTACCTACACCACAGAGACAAAATTCGTGGACTCTCTACCTAACAGCACTGTGGGTGTACCTACACCACAGAGACAACATCCTGGAACTCCCTCCCTAACAGCGCCGTGGGTGTACCTACACCACATGGACAAAATCCTGGAACTCCCTCCCTAACAGCACTGTGGGTGTACCTACACCACAGGGGACAAAATCCTGGAACTCACTCCCTAACAGCACTGTGGGTGTACCAACACCACAGGGACAAAATCCTGGATCTCCCTCCCTAACAGCACTGTGGGTGTACCTACACCACAGGGACAATATCCTGGAACTCCCTCCCTAACAGCACTGTGGGTGTACCTACACCACAGGGACTAAATCCTGGATCTCCCTCCCTTACAGCACTATGGGTGTACCTACACCACAGGAACAAAATCCTGGAACTCCCTCCCTAACAGCAGTGTGGGTGTATCTACACCACAGGGACAAAATCCTGGAACTCCCTCCCTAACAGCACTGTG
Organism: Isurus oxyrinchus; assembly: GCA_026770705.1. Lineage (NCBI taxonomy): Eukaryota > Metazoa > Chordata > Chondrichthyes > Lamniformes > Lamnidae > Isurus > Isurus oxyrinchus. Next base: position 295,580 of record JANJGN010000531.1, on the reverse strand, counting down.
GGTGTACCTACACCACAGGGACAAAATCCTGGAACTCCCTCCCTAACAGCACTGTGGGTGTACCTACACCACAGGGGCTGCAGCGGTACAAGAAAGCAGCTCACCACCCCTTTCTCAAGGGGACAATTAGGGATGGGCATTAACTGCTGATCCCAGCCAGCGACCCCCTCACCCAGTGAGAGATAATGCAGTAAACATGGGCATATTTTCCAACGTCACTTCGGAATGATCTGATTGCGACATATTAAGACAAGGCTGGACCGATGTTTAAGATATTGGCCAATATCTTTCACATTGAAAACCGATAACTTCTGGGACATTTTACTGAAGGATGGTTGAGAGCTGCAGAGACCAACAGGTGTAGCGAGGGGGATTCCACAGTTAGTTCTGAGGGTATAAAGGCAAAGGAGGAGGGATTGAGAATGGGCTGGAGCCTCGAGTGTTGGGGGGGGGTATTCCCAGGACTCGCACAGGGATTTAGCGAAGAGGCTGCAGACACACGTACCCATGTCGGTTCCCAAGCCCTTGCGTTACTTACTGATAGCTTTTGTCTGACCTCCCTGAGCACGGGCTGAAGTGA
>JANJGN010000531.1:282500-287500 GCA_026770705.1 Isurus oxyrinchus | reverse complement strand
TGTGTGTGAGAGAGAGAGAGTGTGTGATAGAGAGAGTGTGTGAGAGAGAGTGTGTGTGAGAGTGAGTGTGTGTTAGAGACAGTGTGTGTGTGAGAGAGAGAGTCTGTGTGAGAGAGAGTGTATGTGAGAGAGGGTGTGTGTGAGAGAGAGTGTTTGTGAGAGAGAGTGTGTGTGTGCGAGAGATAGAGTGTGATAGAGAGAGAGTGTGTGAGAGAGAGTGTGTGAGAGAGAGAGTGTGTGTTAGAGAGAGTGTGTGTGTGAGAGAGAGAGTGTGTGTGAGAGAGAGTGTATGTGAGAGAGAGTGTGTGAGAGAGAGAGCATGTGTGTGTGAGAGAGAGTGCGTGTGAGAGAGTGTGTGTATTAGTGAGGGAAAGTGTGTCTGGGAGAGTGTGTGTGTGTGTGAGAGTGTGTGGGAGTGAGAGAGTGAGTGTGTGATAGAGAGAGTGTGTGTGAGAGACAGTGTGTGTGAGAGAGAGTGTGTGTGTGAGAGAGAGTGTGTGTGTGTGTGAGAGTGTGTGGGAGTGAGAGAGTGAGTGTGTGATAGGGAAAGTGTGTGTGAGAGACAGTGTGTGTGAGAGAGAGTGTGTGTGTGAGAGAGAGTGTGTGTGTGAGAGAGTGTGGGTGTGTGAGAGAGAGTGTGTGAGAGAGAGAGTGTGTGTTTGAAAAAGAGTGTGTGAGAGAGAGAGTGTGTGTGTGATGGAGTGTGTGTGTGTGAGAGAGAGAGTGTGTCAGAGAGAGTGTGAGTGAGAGAGAGACTGTGTGCCTGATAGAGAGTGTGTGTGTGAGAGAGAGATTGTGTGAGAGAGAGAGAGTGTGTGAGAGAGAGATTGTGTGTGAGAGAGAGTGCGTGTGTGAGAGAGCGTGTGTCTGTGTGAGAGAGAGTGTGTGAGAGAGAGAGTGTGTGTTAGAGAGAGTGTGTGTGTGAGAGAGAGAGTGTGTGTGAGAGAGAGTGTATGTGAGAGAGAGTGTGTGAGAGAGAGTGTGTGTATTAGTGAGGGAAAGTGTGTCTGGGAGAGTGTGTGTGTGAGTGAGAGTGTGTGTGTGAGAGAGTGAGTGTGTGATAGAGAGAGTGTGTGTGAGAGACAGTGTGTGTGAGAGAGAGTGTGTGTGTAAGAGAGAGAGTCTGTGTGCATGAGAGAGTGTGTGTGTGTGAGAGATTGTGTGTGAGAGAGAGAGTGTGTGTGAGAGAGTGTGTGTGTGTGAGAAAGAGTGTGTGAGAGAGAGAGTGTGTGTGAGTGAGAGAGTGTGTGTTTGAGAAAGAGTGTGTGAGAGAGAGACTGTGTGTGTGATAGAGAGTGTGTGTGTTAGAGAGAGTGTGTGAGAGAGAGAGTGTGTGTCTGATGGAGAGTGTGTGTGTGAGAGAGAGAGTGTGTCAGAGAGAGTGTGAGTGAGAGAGAGAGAGTGTGTGCGTGATAGAGAGTGTGTGTGTGTGAGAGGGAGATTGTGAGAGAGAGAGACTGTGTGTGAGAGAGAGATTGTGTGTGAGAGAGAGTGTGTGAGAGAGAGAGTGTGTGAGAGAGTGAGTGTGTGTGTGTGAGAGAGAGTGTGTGTGAGAGAGTGTTTGCGTGAGAGAGAGATTGTGTGTGGGAGTCAGTATGCCTGTGTGAGAGAGAGTGTGTGTGCGAGAGAGAGAGTGTGTGAGAGAGAGAGTGTGTGTTTGAGAGAGAGTGTGTGTGTGAGAGATAGAGTGTGTGTCAGAGAGAGAGTGTGTGAGAGAGAGTGTGTGTGAGAGAGAGAGGGTGTGCGCGTGTGAGACAGAGTGGGTCTGAGAGAGAGAGAGTGTGTGTGAGAGACAGTGTGTGTGAGAGAGGGTGCTTGTGTGAGAGAGAGAGAGTGTGTGTTTGTGAGAGAGAGAGTGTGTGTGAGAGCGTATGTGAGAGAGAGAGTGTGTGACAGAGAGTGCGTGTGTGAGAGAGAGAGTGTGTGTGCGAGAGAGAGTGTGTGTGTGAGAGAGAGTGTGTGTGTGAGAGAGAGAGTCTGTGTGTGTGAGAGAGTGTGGGTGTGTGAGAGAGAGTGTGTGAGAGAGAGAGTGTGTGTTTGAAAAAGAGTATGTGAGAGAGAGAGTGTGTGTGTGATGGAGTGTGTGTGTGTGAGAGAGAGAGTGTGTCAGAGAGAGTGTGAGTGAGAGAGAGACTGTGTGCATGATAGAGAGTGTGTGTGTGAGAGAGAGATTGTGTGAGAGAGAGAGAGTGTGTGAGAGAGAGATTGTGTGTGAGAGAGAGTGCGTGTGTGAGAGAACGTGTGTGTGTGTGAGAGAGAGTGTGTGAGAGAGAGAGTGTGTGTGTGAGAGAGAGTGTGTGTGAGAAAGAGTGTGAGTGAGAGAGAGAGTGTGTGTGAGAGAGAGATCGTGTGTGAGAGAGAGTGCGTGTGTGAGAGAGAGTGTGTGTGTGTGAGAGAGAGAATGTGTATGCGTGTGAGAGAGAGTGTGTGTGAGAGAGTGTGTGTGTGAGAGAGAGAGTTTGTGTGTGAGCGAGAGTGTGTGTGAGAGAGTGTGAGAGAGAGAGTGCGTGTGTGAGAGACAGAGTGTGTGAGAGAGAGAGTGTGTGTAAGAGAGAGAGAGAATGTGCGCGTGTGAGAGAGAGCGTGTGTGAGAGAGAGAGTGTGTGTGAGAGAGAGTGTGTGTGAGAGAGGATGGGTGTGTGAGAGACTGTGTGAGAGAGAGAGTGTGTGAGAGAGAGAGAGTGTGTAAGAGAGAGAGAGAATGTGCGCGTGTGAGAGAGAGAGTGTGTGTGAGAGAGAGAGAGTGTGTCAGAGAGAGTGTGAGTGAGAGAGAGAGAGTGTGTGCGTGATAGAGAGTGTGTGTGTGTGAGAGGGAGATTGTGAGAGAGAGAGAGTGTGTGTGAGAGAGAGATTGTGTGTGAGAGAGAGTGTGTGAGAGAGAGAGTGCGTGAGAGAGTGAGTGTGTGTGTGTGAGAGAGAGTGTGTGTGAGAGAGTGTTTGCGTGAGAGAGAGATTGTGTGTGGGAGTCAGTATGCCTGTGTGAGAGAGAGTGTGTGTGTGTGAGAGAGAGTGCATGAGAGAGAGTGTGTGTGCGAGAGAGAGAGTGTGTGAGAGAGAGAGTGTGTTTGAGAGAGAGTGTGTGTGTGAGAGATAGAGTGTGTGTCAGAGAGAGAGTGTGTGAGAGAGAGTGTGTGTGAGAGAGAGAGAGTGTGCGCGTGTGAGACAGAGTGGGTCTGAGAGAGAGAGAGTGTGTGTGAGAGACAGTGTGTGTGAGAGAGGGTGCTTGTGTGAGAGAGAGAGAGTGTGTGTTTGTGAGAGAGAGAGTGTGTGTGAGAGAGTATGTGAGAGAGAGAGTGTGTGACAGAGAGTGCGTGTGTGAGAGAGAGAGTGTGTGTGCGAGAGAGAGTGTGTGTGTGAGAGAGAGTGCGTGTGTGAGAGAGAGAGTCTGTGTGTGTGAGAGAGTGTGGGTGTGTGAGAGAGAGTGTGTGAGAGAGACAGTGTGTGTTTGAAAAAGAGTGTGTGAGAGAGAGAGTGTGTGTGTGATGGAGTGTGTGTGTGTGAGAGAGAGAGTGTGTCAGAGAGAGTGTGAGTGAGAGAGAGACTGTGTGCATGATAGAGAGTGTGTGTGTGAGAGAGAGATTGTGTGAGAGAGAGAGAGTGTGTGAGAGAGAGATTGTGTGTGAGAGAGAGTGCGTGTGTGAGAGAGCGTGTGTGTGTGTGAGAGAGAGTGTGTGAGAGAGACAGAGTGTGTGTGTGAGAGAGAGTGTGTGTGAGAAAGAGTGTGAGTGAGAGAGAGAGTGTGTGTGAGAGAGAGATCGTGTGTGAGAGAGAGTGCGTGTGTGAGAGAGAGTGTGTGTGTGTGAGAGAGAGAATGTGTATGCGTGTGAGAGAGAGAGTGTGTGTGTGAGAGAGTGTGTGTGTGAGAGAGAGAGTTTGTGTGTGAGCGAGAGTGTGTGTGAGAGAGTGTGAGAGAGAGAGTGCGTGTGTGAGAGACAGAGTGTGTGAGAGAGAGAGTGTGTGTAAGAGAGAGTGAGAATGTGCGCGTGTGAGAGAGAGCGTGTGTGAGAGAGAGAGTGTGTGTGAGAGAGAGTGTGTGTGAGAGAGGATGGGTGTGTGAGAGACTGTGTGAGAGAGAGAGTGTGTGAGAGAGAGAGAGTGTGCGCGTGTGAGAGAGAGTGTGTGTGAGAGAGAGTGTGTGAGAGAGTGTGTGTGTGAGAGAGAGTGTGTGTGAGAGGGAGAGAGTGTGTGTGAGAGAGAGTGCGTGTGTGAGAGAGAGAGTGTGTGTGTGAGAGAAAGGGTGTGTGTGAGTGAGAGAGTGCATGTGTGAGAGAGTGTGTGAGAGAGAGTGTGTGTGAGAGAGAGAGTGTGTTTGATAGAGAGAGAGTGTGTGAGAGAGAGTGTGTGTTAGAGACAGTGTGTGTGTGAGAGAGAGAGTGTGTGTGAGAGTGAGTGTGTGAGTGTGAGAGAGAGTGTGTGAGAGAGTGAGTGTGTGAGTGTGAGAGAGAGTGTGTGTGAGAGAGTGTTTGCGTGAGAGAAAGATTGTGTGTGGGAGTCAGTATGCCTGTGTGAGAGAGAGTGTGTGTGTGTGAGAGAGAGTGCATGAGAGAGAGTGTGTGTGCGAGAGAGAGAGTGTGTGAGAGAGAGAGTGTGTTTGAGAGAGAGATTGTGTGTGAGAGATAGAGTGTGTGTCAGAGAGAGAGTGTGTGAGAGAGAGTGTGTGTGAGAGAGAGTGTGAGTGAGAGAGAGATTGTGTGTGAGAGAGAGAGAGTTTGTGTGAGAGAGAGTGCGTGTGTGAGAGAGAGAGTGTGTGTGTGAGAGAAAGGGTGTGTGTGAGTGAGAGAGTGCATGTGTGAGAGAGTGTGTGAGAGAGTGTGTGTGTGAGAGAGAGTGTGTGTGAGAGAGAGAGAGTGTGTGATAGAGAGAGAGTGTGTGAGAGAGAGTGTGTGTTAGAGACAGTGTGTGTGTGAGAGAGAGAGTGTGTGTGAGAGAGAGTGTATGTGAGAGAGGGTGTGTGTGAGAGAGTGTGTGTGAGAGAGAGAGCATGTGTGTGTGAGAGAGTG
>JANJGN010000531.1:265000-267500 GCA_026770705.1 Isurus oxyrinchus | reverse complement strand
TGTGTGTGAGAGAGAGAGAGTGTGTGTGAGAGAGAGAGTGTGTGTGAGAGAGAGTGTGTGAGTGAGACTGAGTGTGTGAGAGAGAGAGTGTGAGTGAGAGAGAGAGTGTGTGTGAGAGAGAGAGAGTGTGTGTGAGAGAGAGAGTGTGTGAGAGAGAGAGTGTGTGAGTGAGAGAGAGAGAGTGTGTGTGAGAGAGAGAGTGTGTGAGAGAGAGAGTGTGTGAGTGAGAGAGAGAGTGTGTGAGAGAGAGAGTGTGAGTGAGAGAGAGAGTGTGTGTGAGAGAGAGAGAGTGTGTGTGAGAGAGAGAGTGTGTGAGAGAGAGAGTGTGTGAGTGAGAGAGAGAGTGTGTGAGAGAGAGAGTGTGAGTGAGAGAGAGAGTGTGTGTGAGACAGAGAGTGTGTGTGAGAGAGAGTGTGTGCGAGAGAGTGTGTGTGAGAGAGTGTGTGTGAGAGAGAGAGTGTGTGTGAAGAGAGAGTGTGTGTGTGAGAGAGTGTGTGTGAGAGAGTGTGTGTGAGAGAGAGAGTGTGTGTGAAGAGAGAGTGTGTGTGTGAGAGAGTGTGTGTGAGAGAGAGAGTGTGTGTGAGAGAGAGAGTGTGAGTGAGAGAGAGATTGTGTGTGAGAGAGAGAGACTGTGTGTGAGAGAGAGAGGGTGTGTTTGAGGGAGAGTGTGTGTGAGGGAGAGTGTGTGAGTGAGTGAGAGTGCGTGTGTGTGAGAGAGAGAGTGTGTGTGTGAGAGAGAGAGAATGTGCATGTGTGAGAGAGAGCGTGTGTGAGAGAGAGAGTGTGTGAGAGAGAGTGTGTGTGAGAGAGAGTGTGTGTGAGAGAGAGTGTGTGCGAGAGAGGGTGCGTGTGTGAGAAACTGTGTGTGAGAGAGTTGGTGTGAGAGAGAGAGAGAGGGTGTGTGTGAAGAGAGAGTCTGTGAGAGAGTATGTGTGAGAGAGAGAATGTGTGTGAGAGAGAGTGTGTGTGAGAGAGAGTGTTCGTGAGGGAGTGTGTGTGTGTGAGAGAGAGTGTTTGTGAGGGAGTGTGTGTGTGTGAGAGAGAGTGTCTGTAAGGGATTGTATGTGTGAGAGAGAGAATATGTGTGTGAGAGAGAGAGTGTGTGTGTGAGAGAGACAGTGCGTGCGTGAGAGAGAGAGTTTGTGTGAGAGTGTGTGTGAGAGAAAGAGCGTGTGAGAGAAAGATTGTGAGAGAGAGAGTGTGTGTGAGAGAGAGAGTTTGTGTGAGAGAGAGTGTGTGTGTGAGAGAGAGTGTGTGAGAGAGATTGTGTGAGAGAGAGAGTGTCTGTGAGAGACAGAATGTGTGTGAGAGACAGAGCGTTTGTGAGAGAGAGAGTGTGTGTGAGAGAGTGTGTGTGTGAGAGAGAGTATGTGTGAGAGAGAGACTGTGTGTTTGAGAGAGTATGTGTGCGAGAGAGTGTCTATGAGAGAGCGTGTGTGTGTGTGAGAAAGTGTGTGTGTGTGTGAGAGAGTTTGTTTGAGAGAGAATGTGAGAGAGAGTGTTTGTGTGAGAGACTGAGAGAGAAATTGTATGTGAGTGAGAGAGAGAGTGTGTGTGTGAGAGAGAGTATGTGTGAGAGAGAGACTGTGTGTTTGAGAGAGAGAGTATGTGTGCGAGAGAGTGTCTATGAGAGAGCGTGTGTGTGTGTGAGAAAGTGTGTGTGTGTGTGAGAGAGTTTGTTTGAGAGAGAATGTGAGAGAGAGTGTTTGTGTGAGAGACTGAGAGAGAAATTGTATGTGAGTGAGAGAGAGAGTGTGTGTGATAGAGAGTGTGTGTGTGAGAGAGTGTGTGTGTGAGAGAGAGTGTGTGTGAGAGAGTGCGTGTGTGAGAGAGTGTGTGTGACAGTTAGTGTTTGTGAGTGAGTGTGTGTGAGAGAGAGAGTGTGTGTGAGAGAGACACTATGTGTGTGAGAGAGAGAGCGAGTGTGTGTGATAGAGTGTGTGTGTGTGAGAGAGTGTTTGTGAGAGAAAGAGTGTGTGTGTGAGAGGGAGTGTGTGTGAGAGTGAGTGTTTGTGAGAGAGTGTTTGTGAGAGAGAGAGCGTGTGTGTGAGAGAGAGTGTGTGTGACAGTGAGAGTTTGTGAGGGAGTGTGTGAGTGTGGGAGAGAGAGTGTGTGTGAGAGAGAGAGAGAATGTGCATGTGTGAGAGAGAGCGTGTGTGAGAGAGTGTGTGAGAGAGAGTGTGTGCGAGAGAGGGTGCATGTGTGAGAAACTGTGTGTGAGAGAGTTGGTGTGAGAGAGAGAGAGAGGGTGTGTGTGAAGAGAGTGTGTGTGAGAGAGTATGTGTGAGAGAGAGAATGTGTGTGAGAGAGAGTGTGTGAGAGAGAGTGTTTGTGAGGGAGTGTGTGTGTGAGAGAGAGTATGTGTGAGAGAGAGACTGTGTGTTTGAGAGAGAGAGTATGTGTGCGAGAGAGTGTCTATGAGAGAGTGTGTGTGTGTGTGAGAAAGTGTGTGTGTGTGTGAGAGAGTTTGTTTGAGAGAGAATGTGAGAGAGAGTGTTTG
>JANJGN010000531.1:260000-262500 GCA_026770705.1 Isurus oxyrinchus | reverse complement strand
GTGAGAGACTGTTTGAGAGAGAAACTGTATGTGAGAGAGAGAGAGAGAGTGTGTGTGATAGAGAGTGTGTGTGTGAGAGAGTGTGTGTGTGAGAGAGTGTTTGTGAGAGAGAGAGCATGTGTGAGAGAGAGAGTGTGTGAGAGAGAGTGTGTGTGAGAGAGGGTGCGTGTGTGAGAAACTGTATGAGAGAGAGAGTGTGTGAGATAGAGAGAGTGAGCGCGTGTGAGAGAGAGTGGGTCTGAGAGAGTGAGTGTGTGTGAGAGACAGTGTGTGTGAGAGAGGGTGCTTGTGTGAGAGAGAGAGAGTGTGTGTGTGAAAGAGAGAGTGTGTGTGAGAGAGAGAGTGCGTGTGTGAGAGAGTGTGTGAGAGAGAGAGTGTGTGAGAGAGGGTGCGTGTGTGAGAGAGGGAGTGTGTGAGAGAGAGAGTGCGTGTGTGAGAGAGAGAGTGTTTGAGAGTGTGTGTGAGAAAGAGAGTGTGTGTGTGTGAGAGAGATTGTGTGTGAGAGAGATTGTGTGTGAGAGAGAGATTGTTTGAGAGTGTGTGTGAGAGAGAGAGTGTGTGTGAGAGAGTGTGTGTGTGAGAGAGAGAGAGTGTGTGTGAGAGAGAGAGTGTGAGAGACTGTGTGTGTGAGAGAGAGTATTTGAGAGAGAGTGTGTGTGTGAGAGTGTGTGTGAGAGTGACTGTTTGCGAGGGAGTGTGTGTGTGAGAGAGTGTGTGTGTGAGAGACTGTGTGTGAGAGAGAGTGTGTGTGAGAGAGAGTGTGTGTGAGACTGAGTGTTTGCGAGGGAGTGTGTGTGTGAGAGAGAGTCTGTGTAAGGGAGTATGGGTGAGAATGAGAGAGTTTGTGCGAGAGAGAGAGTATGTGTGTGACAGAGAGTGTGTGTGTCAGAGATAGACAGTGTGTGTGTGAGAGAGATTGTGTGAGAGAGAGAGTGTGTGTGAGAGAGCGTGTGTTAGAGAGAGAGAGTGTGTGTCTGAAGAGAGTGTATGTTAGAGAGTATGTGTGAGAGAGAGAATGTTTGTGACAGAGAGTGTGTGTGTGAAAGAGAGAGTGTGTGTAAGGGATGGTGTGTGAGAGAGAGAGAGCTTGTGTGAGAGAGAGAGTATATTTGTGAGAGAGAGAGTGTGTGTCAGAGAGAGCAAGTGTGTGCGTGAGAGAGAGATTGTGTGTGAGAGTGTGTGAGAGAAAGAGTGAGTGAGAGAACGTTTGTGAGAGAGAGAGTGTGTGTGAGAGAGAGAGTTTGTGTGAGAGAGTGTGTGAGAGAGAGAGAGTGTGTGAGAGAGAGAGTTTGTGTGAGAGAGTGTGTGTGAGAGAGAGAGTGTGTGTGGAGAGATTGTGTGAGAGAGAGAGTGTGTGCGAGAGACAGAATGTGTGTGACAGAGCGTGTGTGAGAGAGAGAGTGTGTGTGAGTGTGTGTGTTAGAGAGAGTATTTGTGAGAGAGAGTGCGTGTGTGAGAGAGAGTGTGTGTGTGTGAGAGAGAGTTTCTGTGTGAGAGTGTGTGTGTGTGTGAGAGAGTGTGTGTGAGAGAGAGAGTGTGTGTGAGAGAGACTGTGTGTGTGAGAGAGAGTGTGTGTGTGAGAGAGTGTGTGTGTGAGAGAGTGTGTGTGTGAGAGACTGTGTGTGTGTGAGAGAGAGAGTTTGTGTGTGAGAGTGTGTGTGTGTGTGAGAGAGAGTGAGTGAGAGAGAGAGTGTATGTGTGAGAGAGAGTGTGTGTGAGAGAGAGAAAGTGCATGTGAGAGAGAGAGTGTATGTGTGTGAGAGACAGCATGTGTGAGAGAGTGTGTGTGTGAGAGTGTGTGTGTGTGAGAGAGAGAAAGTGCATGTGAGAGAGAGAATGTGTGTGTGTGAGAGACAGCATGTGTGTGAGAGAGAGATTGTGAGAGAGATTGTGTGTGAGAGAGAGTGTGTGTGATAGAGAGTGTGTGTGTGTGAGAGAGATTGTGTGTGAGAGAGAGAGTGTGTGAGAGAGAGTGTGTGTGAGAGAGAGTGTGTGAGAGAGAGAGTGTGTGAGAGAGAGTGTGAGAGATAGAGAGTGTGTTTGAGAGAGAGAGTGTGTGAGAATGAGAGAGTGTGCATGTGTGAGAGAGAGAGTGTATGTGTGAGAGACAGCATGTGTGAGAGAGAGAGTGTGTGTGTGAGAGTGTGTGTGTGTGAGAGAGAGAAAGTGCATGTGAGAGAGAGAATGTGTGTGTGTGAGAGAGTGTGTGTGAGAGTTTGTGTGAGAGACAGTGTGTGTGCGAGAGAGAGAGTGTGTGAGTGTGTGTGTGTGAGAGTGTGTGTGAGAGAGAGAGTGTGTGTGAGGGAGAGACTGTGCATGTGAGAGAAAGTGTGTGTGCGAGAGAGTGTCTGTAAGAGAGTGTGTGTGTGTGAGAGAGAGTGTGTTTCAGAGAGAGAGAGTGTGTGTGAGTGAGAGTGTGGGTGAGAGTGTGTGTGCGAGAGTGTCTGTGAGAGAGTGTGTGTGTGTGTGAGAGTGTGTGTGTGAGAGAGAGAGAGTGTGT
>JANJGN010000531.1:252500-255000 GCA_026770705.1 Isurus oxyrinchus | reverse complement strand
TGTGTGTGAGAGAGAGAGTGTGTGTGAGAGAGTGTGTGTGAGAGTTTGTGTGTGAGAGAGAGAGTGTGTGTGTGAGAGAAAGTGTGTGTGTGAGACTGAGTGTGTGAGAGAGAGTTTCGTGTGTGAAGAGAGTGTGTGTGAGAGAGTATGTGTGTGAGAGAGTGTGTGTTTGAGAGAGAGAGTTTGTGAGGGAGAGTGTGTGTGAGAGAGAGTGTGTGTGAGAGTGTGTGTGAGAGAGAGTGTGTGTGTGAGAGAGAGTGTGTGTGAGAGAGGGAGTTTGTGTGAGAGAGTGTGTGTGTGAGAGAGAGTGTGTGTGTGAGAGAGAGTGTGTGTGAGAGAGGGAGTTTGTGTGAGAGAGTGTGTGTGTGAGAATGTGTGTGTGTGAGAGAGAGTGTGTGTGAGAGAGAGTGTGTGTGAGAGAGTTTCTGTGTGTGAGAGTGTGTGTGTGAGAGAGTGGATGTGTGTGAGAGAGTGTGTGTGTGAGAGAGGGAGTTTGTGTGAGAGAGTGTGTGTGTGAGAATGTGTGTGTGTGAGAGAGAGTGTGTGTGAGAGAGTTTCTGTGTGTGAGAGTGTGTGTGTGAGAGAGTGTGTGTGCGAGAGTGTCTGTGAGAGAGTGTGTGTGTGTGTGAGAGTGTGTGTGTGAGAGAGAGAGAGTGTGTGTGAGAGAGAGTTTGTTTGAGAGAGAGAGAATGTGAGAGAGAGTGTTTGTGTGAGAGACTGTTTGAGAGAGAAACTGTATGTGAGAGAGAGAGAGAGTGTGTGTGATAGAGAGTGTGTGTGTGAGAGAGTGTGTGTGTGAGAGAGTGTTTGTGAGAGAGAGAGCATGTGTGAGAGAGAGAGTGTGTGAGAGAGAGTGTGTGTGAGAGAGGGTGCGTGTGTGAGAAAATGTATGAGAGAGAGAATGTGTGAGAAAGAGAGAGTGAGCGCGTGTGAGAGAGAGTGGGTCTGAGAGAGTGTGTGTGTGAGAGACAGTGTGTGTGTGAGAGAGGGTGTTTGTGTGAGAGAGAGAGAGTGTGTGTGTGAGAGAGAGTGTGTGTGTGAGAGAGAGAGTGCGCGTGTGAGAGAGTGTGTGAGAGAGAGAGTGTGTGAGAGAGGGTGCGTGTGTGAGAGAGGGAGTGTGTGAGAGAGAGAGTGCGTGTGTGAGAGAGAGAGTGTTTGAGAGTGTGTGTGAGAGAGAGAGTGTGTGTGAGAGAGTGTGTGTGTGAGAGAGAGAGAGTGTGTGTGAGAGAGAGAGTGTGAGAGAGTGTGTGTGTGAGAGAGAGTGTTTGAGAGAGAGTGTGTGTGTGAGAGAGTGTGTGTGAGAGTGAGTGTTTGCGAGGGAGTGTGTGTGTGAGAGACTGTGTGTGTGAGAGACTGTGTGTGAGAGAGAGTGTGTGTGAGAGAGAGTGTGTGTGAGACTGAGAGTTTGCGAGGGAGTGTGTGTGTGAGAGAGTGTGTGTGTGAGAGAGAGAGAGTGTGTGTGAGAGAGAGTTTGTTTGAGAGAGAGAGAATGTGAGAGAGAGTGTTTGTGTGAGAGACTGTTTGAGAGAGAAACTGTATGTGAGAGAGAGAGAGAGTGTGTGTGATAGAGAGTGTGTGTGTGAGAGAGTGTGTGTGTGAGAGAGTGTTTGTGAGAGAGAGAGCATGTGTGAGAGAGAGAGTGTGTGAGAGAGAGTGTGTGTGAGAGAGGGTGCGTGTGTGAGAAACTGTATGAGAGAGAGAGTGTGTGAGATAGAGAGAGTGAGCGCGTGTGAGAGAGAGTGGGTCTGAGAGAGTGAGTGTGTGTGAGAGACAGTGTGTGTGAGAGAGGGTGCTTGTGTGAGAGAGAGAGAGTGTGTGTGTGAGAGAGAGAGTGTGTGTGAGAGAGAGAGTGCGTGTGTGAGAGAGTGTGTGAGAGAGAGAGTGTGTGAGAGAGGGTGCGTGTGTGAGAGAGGGAGTGTGTGAGAGAGAGAGTGCGTGTGTGAGAGAGAGAGTGTTTGAGAGTGTGTGTGAGAAAGAGAGTGTGTGTGTGTGAGAGAGATTGTGTGTGAGAGAGATTGTGTGTGAGAGAGAGATTGTTTGAGAGTGTGTGTGAGAGAGAGAGTGTGTGTGAGAGAGTGTGTGTGTGAGAGAGCGAGAGTGTGTGTGAGAGAGAGAGTGTGAGAGAGTGTGTGTGTGAGAGAGAGTATTTGAGAGAGAGTGTGTGTGTGAGAGTGTGTGTGAGAGTGACTGTTTGCGAGGGAGTGTGTGTGTGAGAGAGTGTGTGTGTGAGAGACTGTGTGTGAGAGAGTGTGTGTGAGAGAGATTGTGTGAGAGAGAGAGTGTGTGTGAGAGAGATTGTGTGAGAGAGAGATTGTGTGTGAGAGACAGTGTGTGTGAGAGAGTGTTTATGAGAGAGAGACTGTGTGTGCGAGAGTGTGTGTGTGAGAGTGTGTGTGTGTGAGAGAGTGTGTGTGTGAGAGAGACTGTGTGTGTGTGAGAGTGTGTGTGAGAGAGAGAGTGTGTGAGAGGGAGAGTGTGTGTGTGAGAGAGTGTGTGTGTG
>JANJGN010000531.1:232500-235000 GCA_026770705.1 Isurus oxyrinchus | reverse complement strand
TGTGTGAGAGGGAGAGAGTGTGTGAGAGAGAGAGTGTGTGTGAGAGGGAGAGAGTGTGTGAGAGAGAGTGTGTGTGAGAGAATGTGTGTGAGAGCGCGCCTTTGTGTGAGAGAGAGAGTGTGTGGGAGAGATTGTGTGAGAGTGTCTGAAGTAGACAGACTGTGTGTGTGAGAGAGAGAGAGAGGGTGTGAGTGAGATTGTGTGAGAGAGAGTGTGTGTGAGAGACAGAGTGTGTGTGAGAGACAGAGTGTGTGTGAGAGAGAGTGTGTGTGTGTGAGAGAGAGTGTGTGTGAAAGAGTGTTTGAGAGTGAGTGTGAGAGAGAGAGTGTGTGTGACAGAATGTGTGTGTGAGAGAGAGTGTGTGTGAGAGAATGTGTGTGAGAGCGCGCCTTTGTGTGAGAGAGAGTGTGTGTGAGAGAGAGAGTGTGTGAGAGTGTGTGAAGTAGACAGAGTGTGTGTGTGAGAGAGAGAGAGAGAGTGTGTGAGTGAGATTGTGTGAGAGAGAGTGTGTGTGAGAGACAGAGTGTGTGTGAGAGACAGAGTGTGTGTGAGAGAGTGTGTGTGAGAGAGGGTGTGTGTGTGTGAGAGAGTGTGTGTGTGAAGAGAGTGTGTGTGAGAGACTATGTGTGTGAGAGTGTATGTGTGAGAGAGAGAGTGTGTGAGAGAGTCTGTGTGTGTGAGAGAGAGTTTGTGAGAGAGTGTGTGTGAGAGAATGTGTGCGTGTGAGAGTGCGAGTGTGAGAGAGTGTGTGTGTGAGAGAGACAGTGTGTGTTAGAGAGTGTGTGTGAGAGAGTGTGTGTGTGAGAGAGAGAGTGTGTGTGTGGGAGAGAGTCTGTGTGAGAGACAGAATGTGTGTGAGAGAGAGTGTGTGTGAGAGAGAGAGTGTGGGACAGAGAGTGTGTGTGTGTGAGAAAGAGAGAGAGTGTGTGTGAGAGAGAGTGTGTGTGAGAGAGAGTGTTTGTGAGGGAGTGTGTGTGTGAGAGCGAGAGTGTGTGTGTGAGAGTGTGTGTGTGATAGAGAGAGTATGTGTGTGTGAGAGAGAGAGAGTGTGTGTGAGAGAGACTGTGTGTCAGAGAGAGACAGTGTGTGCGTGAGAGAGAGAGTGAGTGTGAGAGTGTGTGTGAAAGAAAGTGTGTGGGGGAGAGAGATGTCTGTCTGAGGGAGAGTATGTTTGTGTGAGATAGAGAGAGTGTACGAGGGAGAGAGTTTGTGTGAGAGAGTGTGTGTGTGAGAGAGAGAGTGTGTGTGAGAGAGTGTGTGTGTGAGAGAGAGTGTGTGTGTGTGAGAGTGTGTGAGAGAGAGTGTGTGTGTGTGAGTGAGAGAGTGTGTGTGTGAGAGAGTCTGTGTGTGAGAGAGAGAGTGTGTGTGAGAGAGAGTGTGTGTGTGAGGGAGAGTGTGTTTGTGTGAGATAGAGAGAGTGTATGAGGGAGAGAGTATGTGTGAGAGTGTGTTTGTGTGAGAGAGGGACAGTGTGTGAGTAAGAGAGAGAATGTGTGTGAGAGAGAGAGTGTATGAGAGAGTGTGTGTGTACGAGAGAGTGTGTGTGAGAGAGAGAGTGTGTCTGAGAGTGAGTGTGTGTGTGTGAGAGAGTGTGTGTGAGAGAGAGTGTGTGTGAGAGAGAGAATGTGTGTGTGTGTGAGAGAGTGTGTGTGAGAGAGTGTGTGAGAGAGAGAATGTGTGTGTGTGAGAGACAGTGTGTGTGAGAGAGTGTGTGTGAGATAGAATACATGTGAGAGAGAGACTGTGTGCGTGTGAGAGAGAGTGTGTGTGAGAGTGAGTGTGTGTGTGAGAGTGTGTGTGAGAGAGAGAGAGTGTGTGTGTGAAGAGAGTCTGTGTTAGATAGTATGTGTGAGAGAGAGAATGTTTGTGAGGGAGTGTGTGTGTGAGAGAGAGTGTGGGAGTAAGGGAGTGTGTGTGAGAGAGAGAGAGTGCGTGTCAGAGAGAGACAG
The DNA here is from genome assembly GCA_026770705.1 of Isurus oxyrinchus. Taxonomy (NCBI): domain Eukaryota; kingdom Metazoa; phylum Chordata; class Chondrichthyes; order Lamniformes; family Lamnidae; genus Isurus; species Isurus oxyrinchus. The sequence goes on along the minus strand of JANJGN010000531.1, from coordinate 233,051 downwards.
TCTGTGTGCGAGAGAGAAAGTGTGTGTGAGAGTGTGTGTGAGAGAAAGAGTGTGTGAGAGAAAGTTTGTGAGAGAATGTGTGTGAGTGAGGGAGTTTGTGTGAGAGAGTGTGTGTGTGAGAGAGAGTGTGTGTGGGAGAGATTGTGTGAGAGAGAGTGTGTGAGAGAGATTGTGTGAGAGAGAGTGTGTGTGAGAGACAGAGTGTGTGTGAGAGACAGAGCGTGTGTGAGAGAGAGAGTGTGTGAGAGAGATTGTGTGTATGAGAGAGAGTATGTGAGAGAGAGAGTGTGTTTGTGTGAGAGAGTGTTTGAGAGAGAGAGAATGTGGGAGAGAGTGTTTGTGTGAGATAGTGTGTGAGCGAGAAACTATGTGTGTTTGAGAGAGATAGTGTGTGTGAGACAGTGTGTGTGTGAGAGAGAGTGTGTGTGAGAGATTGTGTGTGTGTGAGAGAGTTTGTGTGTGAGAGTGTGTGTGTGTGTGAGAGAGTGTTTGAGAGAGAGAGAATGTGGGAGAGAGTGTTTGTGTGAGATAGTGTGTGAGCGAGAAACTAT
>JANJGN010000531.1:150000-222500 GCA_026770705.1 Isurus oxyrinchus | reverse complement strand
GTGTGTATGCGTTTGTCTGGGTCAGAGTGTTTGTGTCTATGTGCGGTTGTGTGTGTGTGTGTGCCTTTATGTGTGTGAGAGATCGAGTGTGTGTGTTTGCATGTGAGACAGTGTGTGTGAGAGAGAGATTGTATCTGTATTTGTGTGTGTGAGAGAGAGTGTGTGAGACAGAGAGACAGAGATTGTGGGTATATGCATGTGCGTGTGTGAGAGAGAGACAGATTGTGTGTGTATGTGTGTGCATCAGAGAGAGTGTGTATGTGTGTGAGACAGAGAGAGAGTCTGTGTGTGAGAGTGTTTGTGTATGTCAGAGAGAGAGTGTGTGTCTGTGTGTGAAAGAGAGAGTGTGTGTCACAGAGGGAGACTTTGTGTGTGTTTGTGTGTGCGAGAGAGAGTGTGTATGTATGTGTGTGAGAGAGAGAATGTGTGTGTATGTATGTATGTGTGAGAGAGCGAGGGTATGTGTGTATGTTTGAGGGTGAGAGGTGGTTTGTGTGTAAGAGAGAGTGCGTGTTTGTGAGAGAGTGTGTTTGTGTTCTGTGTGTGTGAGCAATAGTGTGTGTATGTGTCTTGGAGAGAGAAAGTTTGTGTGTAGGCATGTGTGTGTGTATGTGAGTGAGAGTGTATGCATGCGTAAGCATGTGTGTGTGCAAGAGAGAGAATGTGTGTCTATGCGTGTGTATGTATGTATATGTGTGTTTGTGTGTGAGTGAAAGAGAGAGTGTGTGTGAGGGAGAGCGAGAGTGTGTGTGTGTGAGAGGGAGAGTGTGTGTGTGTGTGTGTGTGAGATATTGTGTGTGTGAGATTGCGTGAGAGAGAGTGAGAGCGTGTGTGAGAGTGTGAGAGAGAGTGTGTGAGTGAGAGGGAGAGAGAGTGTGTGTGTGTGTGTGAGTGAGAGATTGTGAGAGTGTGTGAGAGAGAGAGTGTGTGTGTGAGAGAGGGAGAGAGAGTGTGTGTGTGTGCGTGAGAGAGTGTGTTTATGTGTGCGGGAAAGTGTGTGTCTGTGTGTGTGAGAGAGGGAGAGAGTGTGTGTGTGTGTGCTTGTGTGTGTGAGAGATAGTGTGTGTAAGAGAGAGAGCATGTGTGTGTTTGTAAGAGAGCTTGTGTGTGTGTGTTGTCTGTGTGTGAGAGTCTGTGCGTGCATGTGAGAGTCTGTGTGTGTCAGAGTGTGTGTGTAAATGCACGTGTGTGTTTGTGTGTGAGAGAAAAAAAGTGTATGCGTGTGTGTTGTCTGTGTGTGTGAGAGAGAGAGTGTGTGTGTGTGAGAATGTGTGGTAATGTGTGTTTGTATGTGAGAGAGAGAGAGACAGTGTGTTTGTGTGTGAGTGTGAGAGAGTGTGTGTGCTTGTGTGTTTGTGAGAGAGAGAGACAGAGAAAGAGAGAGTGTGTGTGAGAGAAAGAGAGGCAGGGTGTATGTGAGAGAGAGAGTGCGTGTGTCTGTGAGAGAGATTGTGAGAGAGAGTGTGTGTGTGTCTGTGAGGGATTGAATTATATAGTGTGTGCGTTTGTGTATGTGTAAGAGGAGGAGAGATAAAGAATACATGTGTGTAAGAGAGAGATAGTGTCGTGTGTGTGAGAGAGAGATTGTGTGTGAGAGTGTGTGTGTGCATGTGTGTGAGATAGAGAGATTCTGTGTGTGTGTGTGTGTGTGTGTGAGAGAGGGTATGTGTGTGAGAGTGTGAGGGAGATTGTGAGAGCGAAACAGTGTGTGTGTGTGTGTGTGTGTGTGTGAGAGACAGTGTGTGCGTCAATGCACGTGTGTGTGTATTTGTTTGTGCGAGAGAGAGTGTGTGTGCGTGTTTGTGAGAGTGTGTGTGCGCATGTGTGTGAGATAGAGAGATTCTGTGTGTGTGTGTGAGAGAGGGTATGCGTGTGAGAGTGTAAGGGAGATTGTGTATGTGAGAGCAAAACAGTGTGTGTGCGTGTGTGTGTTTGTGAGAGACAGTGTGTGCGTCGATGCATGTGTTTGTGTGTGTGTGTGTGTGTGTGTTTGGTTGTGCATGAGAGAGAGTGTGTGTGCGTGTATGTGTCCGTGCTTGTGTGAGAGTGTGTGTGTGTTTGTGTGTGTGTGTGAGAGAGTTAGGGTATTTTGAAAGAATAACCATTAGACCTTCATATTTCATACCTTATGTCGATAAGATTTGCCCTTCTACTTGACAAGTCTGTTTTTTTAATAAACTGATATTGTTGCTGTTTATTGAAATAAACTGGACATTGAGTGGTCTGATAGTTGTAGGTAAAGGACATATGTTGCCATATAACTGGAGAAATCATTGATATATATATATATAAACACATATATAAGAAAATATAGTGTGTATATAGTGTTTTGTGCAGTAGTGTACTGCTCCCATCTTGTCCATAACTCATGCTGGTACAGAAAACAAATCAACTTTAGCATCACAAATTCGTTTGAATACAGCGGTTAAGGTGAAAGTGCAGTAGATATTTATCGTTATAGATGCAGACAGAGAGTAGCAAATGGAGAAAGGAATTCAAAACCCTTTGGAGTCCCGCTGGTCCTCTATGTTCAAAGCTGGGCACCACACTTCAGAAAGGACATCGCAGCCTTATGTGAGATCCCACCGCTCCCGCTTTAAAATAGCTCCATGTACCACGCAGGAGACCGGGCTGCAGTTGAGACAGCACCCAAGACAAGAGAAACAGGATTAATCTTAGCCACCGTTCAGCTTTCTTACTTTTCCTGAAACAGTCTGGAAGAATAGCATTTCAGCATCTGACAGTCTCCTGGGCTCAGGACTGAGTAGAAGCACTTCAGAAACCCCTCCTCCAATCCAGGGTTCTTTTCTTGCCAAGTCCCGGTGTTCGTTTATGTTTTCAGACCAAGCAGACCTTTATTCTGCTGTTAAACACCCACTCGCGGCCAATGCTTTGTTGCTTTACCACAGCTATTCCCACTCCCGTTGCATTCTGCTTCATGACGTCCCCTGGGTACTTAACCTTCCCCACCCTCTCGCCTACCCCTGACCTTCCCTTTGGTACTACCTCCCTACCCACCCTCCCCCCACCCCTTCCCGGTTTCATAAAAACCCATCCCTCCAAAGAGGAGTCACGCTGGACCTGAAACATTAACTCTGTTTCTCTCTCCACAACCACTCCCAGACCCGTTGAGTTTGCCCTGCGCTTTCTGCTCTCATTTCAGACCCCCGGCGTCGGCAGTGCTTAGCTCTTATTCCAGGCTAGCCAGCCGGACTGGAAAACACAAGGGACAGGGTGGAGCACTGTGGATGCTCTCCACTCAATATTGCTCTACATTGACTTCAGTGCAGAATAACATTGGACCGGTCATGAGCAGCCTTGCCCTGGATGAATCACTTTCTATGGAGGGCTCAGGTTAAAGTTACTCCAAAGTAGGTTTGAAATTTTAAGTAAATTGCCACACTCTTCCCACAGAATCCACCTGACCTGCTCAGTGAACCCAGCAACAATTCCTTTCTCTCCCTGTATGCATAATTGTTAACAAAGTTATCCCCTCTGATAGATGCTGAAGTTAGTAGTTAGCGGTTGTCGCTCATCTTTAATTCATTGCTCTTTCCTGGCTGAAGTAAATATGTCCCTTCTTCATCCATTGCCTTCACCACCTCGTGAACTCCCCTCCTTTCAACCCTTTCAAAGCAGGGTTTCTCGGTCCATGTAGTCTCTGTTATTCCTTGAGTCACGCATTGAAATCAAGAGGGTGGGTCTGTGTGTATTGGGGATCTGTGCAAGACAATAGATGTTTAGCAGAGAAGTGACCAGAAAGCACATCAATTTCACCATGTTACATAGAACCATAGAACAGTACAGCACAGAAAACAGGCCATTCAGCCCATCTAGCCTGTGCCGAAATATTATTCCGCTCGTCCCATTGACCTGCACCCAGTCCACAACCCTCCAGACCTCTCCCATCCATGTATCTATCCAATTGATTCTTAAAACTTAAGAGCGAGCCCACATTTACCACGTCAGATGGACGCTCGTTCCACACTCTCACCACTCTCTGAGTGAAGAAGTTCCCCCTAATGTTCCCCCTAAACCTTTCCCCTTTCACCCTAAAGACATGTCCTCTCGCGTTTATCTCTCTTAATCTAAGTGGAGAGACCCTACTCCGCATTTACTCTGTCTATACCCCTCATAATTTTGTAACCTTCTAACAAATCACCCCTCATCCTTCTACCCTCCAAGGAATAAAGTCCTAACCTGTTTAATCTTCTCCCTGTAACTCAATTCCTTAAGACCCGGCAACATCCTAGTAAATCTTCTCTGCACTCTCTCTCAATCTTACTGATATCCTTCCTGTACTTAGGTGACCAGAACTGCACACAATACTCCAAAGTTGGCCTCACCAGTGTCTGATACAACCTCACCATAACATCCCAACTCCTCTACTCAACACTTTGATTTATGAAGGCCAGTGTGTCAAAAGCTCTCTTTAACAACCCAGTCTACGTGTGACGCCGCAGAACATAAATGAATGAAACTGGATGGGGCAAGGGAACAACCGAGAGGGCAGAATTGTGGCGAGCCCCAGTTATAAGGCAGCGCAAGGGCAGGCAGTAGGACAGAGTAGCAGGCCGCTTGCTAACCGAGCCACACATGCAACCGTGCCCTTATTTGCGCGCCCGACGTAACCCCCACCATGTGCATTTTTCTCTTTTCAAATCCATTCACGGATGGTGGGGCTGGGACCAGCGTTTATTGCCCATCCCTAGTAGTCCCTTGAGAAGGTGGTGGAGGTGAGTTGCCTCCTTGAACTGCTGCAGTCCATGTGGGGGTAGGTATTTAACGAAATAATCTTGAGCTAAAGTCACAGTCTTCCACGTTTGCGGTGCTGAAGACTATTTCTGTTTTTTTTTTTATACCAGCCGGAGTTACAACCGGGACAGGAGTGCACTCCCTGGTGCTAGTGCCACTGGAACATGGCTCACAAGGTACACATAAACGATTTATCCAGCTAGCTACATTGCCAAGTATGTGTTTTACCTCCAAATCTCACTCAATAACAGGGCACAACAATGTTTTTGGGGGGTTTAAGACCATAAGGCCATAAGACATAGGAGCAGAAATGAGGCCATTCAGCCCATCGATTCTGCTCCGCCATTCAATCATGGCTGATAAGTTTCTCAACCCCATTCTCCTGCCTTCTCCCCGTAACCTTTGACCCCCTCACCAATCAAGAACCTATCTATCTCGGTCTTAAATACACTCAATGACCCGGCCTCCACAGCCTTCTGTGGCAATGAATTCCATAGATTCATCACTCTCTGGCTAAAGAAGTTTCTCCTCATCTCTGTTCTAAAAGGTCTTCCCTTTCCTCTGAGGCTGTGCCCTCGGGTCCTGGTCTCTCCTACTAATGGAAACATCTTCCCCACGTCCACTCTATCCAGGCCTTTCAGTATTCTGTAAGTTTCAATCAGATCCCCCCCTCATCCTTCTAAACTCCATCGAGTATAGACCCAGAGTTCCTCATATTTAACAAAATCCTGGAACTCCCTCCCTAACAGCACTGTGGGTTTCTGGAGACTAATAACATGACGGGATATGGGGTAAAAGGGCTGAGAGGTAGATGATCAGCGTGATCTATTGGAACAGCAGAGCTATTTGAACACTCCTGCTCCTGTCTTCCCGCCTATGGTGTACCCTCGGGGCAATGTGGAGGGGCGGAGGGTGACTGGGAGAAGCAATTGAGTGTCCGAAACTATCCCAATTTGTTCTGGTAATTAACAGCGACATTTTCTACACCCCCAAAAATCAAGAGCTGTGCTCCTGGGATCACTTATCTGGGGTTTCCTCCTGTCCCAGAGAATTTGCGAGTACAAATATGTCTTGAAGAGACAGCAAGAAAAACGCTTCTTTTGAAAATACTGTCGAAAGGCCCGACAATCTGCACTATTGAAAATGGAGCCAAGAACAGAAGAGAGTGAAGCAGCCCCACCAGGGAAGGTGGTAGCTCGGTGGTAAGCTCGCTGAATTAGTAACCCAGGGGCACAGGCAAATACTCTGGGGAGGGGGGTGGGTTCAAATCCCACCACTGCAGCCCATCGGAATTCAATTCAACTGATGAGTCTGGGATTGCGGACTTAGCCGCAATAATAAAACTCCCGACGTCGTGTCATTCAAAGATCCCTCTGCTGAGGAGAACAATCTACCATCCTTTCTGGGTCTGGCCGACATGTGATCTTGCAGCCAGAGCGGCTGGCTCTTTGTTGGAAATGGCCTGGCAGGACCGCTCGGTTCAAGGGCTGGCTGAAAAATGCCTTGTCAGGGACACCCACGTCGGCACAGAATTCTACCTCTGGCATGTGGCCGGGACTCCCGGGTGTAATGTTGGGTGGGTTGTCCCAGCGTCCATCGGACCATAAGACATAGGAGCAGAAACGAGGCCATTCGGCCCATCGGGTCTGCTCCGCCATTCAATCATGGCTGATAAGCTTCTCAACCCCCATTCTCCCGCCTTCTCCCCCGTAACCTTTGACCCCCCTCACCAATCAAGAACCTATCTATCTCGGTCTTAAATACACTCAATGACCTGGCCTCCACAGCCTTCTGTGGCAATGAATTCCATACATTCACCACTCTCTGGCTAAAGAAGTTTCTCCTCATCTCTGTTCTAAAAGGTCTTCCCTTTACTCTGAGGCTGTGCCCTCGGGTCCTAGTCTCTCCTACTAATGGAAACATCTTCCCCACGTCCACTCTATCCAGGCCTTTCAGTATTCTGTAAGTTTCAATCAGATCCCCCCCTCATCCTTCTAAACTCCAACGAGTGTAGACCCAGAGTCCTCAAACGTTCCTCATATGTTAAGCCTTTCATTCCTGGGATCGTTCTCGTGAATCTCCTCTGGACCCTCTCCAGGGCCAGAACATCCTTCCTGAGATACGGGGCACAAAACTGCTCACAATATTCTAAATGTGGTCTGACCAGAGCCTTATAAATCCTCAGCAGCACATCCCTGCTTTTATATTCTAGTGCTCTCGCAATAAATGCCAACATTGCATTTACCTTCCTAACTACCGACTCAACCTGCAAGTTAACCTGAAGAGAATCCTGGACTAGGACTCCCAAGTCCCTTTGCGCTCCGGATTTCTGAATTCTCTCCCCATTTGGAAAATAGCCTATGCCTCTATCCTTTGTAGCAAAGGCGGCATATTTAAATCGAAGGGCCTGCGCCGATTCAGGCCAACAACAGACAAGGTGATTAACTGGAAACTTTGTGCAATTTAAGTGGCTTTTATATTTCTTGGGAAGCCTTGTCCATGAGTGGGATAATGTTTCCTGAAAGCTAGTGCAGTTTAAACAAAAACTTGATTATTGAATTAAAAACAGGTCCCAGATCACGTGACAGACTCACACGAGGGGAGCGCGTTCCTTAAAATAATTTTTCTTTACTGCCTTCATGAATTTTCTTAAACAGCTTCGATCTCCTTGAGGCAACTCCGTGCATTGACGCACTGCTGGCTGGACTCAGCTCTCCCTCCTTGGCCAACGCCCGCTCGCACAGGTAGTGCTTGGCGCGATCCACGCAGGGCAGGGCCTGAATTGAACACCCCTCCTTCCCCACCCCCCCACCGCCGGGCCCTGGCGAGGGATAAATTCCGGCCATAACCACCGTAGAATGCAAAAATCGCGCGCCGACAGAGAGAGAGAGACAGAGAGAGGGAGAGAGCAAAAGGGTTTCCAAAACACGCGCCACCCCTCCTCCAACGCCACTCACCTGAGACGGGCACAGCAGCTGGGTCGCTCAGGAACGACCTGACCTTTCGCCCTGCCTCGGTCCACTCGGGGAGGCAGGTGTAGTCCGCCATTCCCCGTCGAGCTTATGTTGGAGGTGAGAGAGGTAGCAGAGGCACCAGTCGCCCGGGCAGACGCAACTTGGGGTGCGCTGTATAAATAGATAGCACTGCCAGGGTGTGTGAGCGAGGCGGTGCAGCTGGCAACATAATCCTTTGACGTGTACAGGTAGGACACGGATATTGTCGATTTGGATGGGCGAGCTGTAGGGCAGAAGCAGATACCCCCTCAAAACAGTTCCTCTGTGCACGTTGCCTCTTCCAATGTAATGCTGTACAAACGAAGAGCAGGAGTAGGCCCCTAGAACCTGCTCCCCCATTCAATAACTTCACGGCTAATCCGATTGTCACCTCAATCCCACATTCCTGCCTCCCCTCCTCCCCCCATAACCTTTCACCCCCACCCCCCCCCACCGCCCCCAGGTCAATCAAAAATCTATCTCGCTCGGCCTTAAAAATATTCAGACTCCAGCGCCTTTGGAGCAAGAGAGTTCCAAACACTCACCACCCTCTGAGAGGAAAGATTTCTCCCCATCTCTGTTTTAAAATGGGCATCCCCTTATTTTTAAACAGTCACCCCACCCCACCACCCCCCACCCCTGCCCCTCGTTCTAGATTCTCCCACAAGAGGAAGTACCCTCTCCACATCCACCCGGTCAAGACCCCTCAGGATGTTGAAGGTTTCAATTAAGTCGCCCCTTACTCTTCTAAACTCCAGCGGGTACAAACCCAGCCTGTCCAACCTTTCCTCATAACACAACCCACCCCTTCCAGGTATTAGTCCGGTCCGCTAAAGCTTCCCTGAACATCCTCAAGTCCATTTACATCCTTCCTTAAATAAGGAGAGCATAACTGTGCACAATACTCCAGATGTGGTCTCACCAGTGTCCTGCAAACTGAAGCATAACCTCCCTACTTTTGTTTCTTCCAATAATTTATCTAGATTTTTCTTTTCCCACCTATTTCCATTATTTTTAAATGTATTTCCACCCATTGTTTATCTCTACCTTTTATGCCCTTTTAATATTATTTCACCCCACTCCCACTAGAGCTATCTATACCTTGCCTGTCCTGCTCTCTACTCTTAATTAGCACATTCCTTTAGATAATATCACCACCTTCAACACCTCTTTGTCCTTTAGATAATATCACCACCTTCAACACCTCTTTGTCCTTTAGATAATATCACCACCTTCAACACCTCTTTGTCCTTTAGATAATATCACCACCTTCAATGTCTCTTTGTCCTTTAGATAATATCACCACCTTCAACACCTCTTTGTCCTTTAGATAATATCACCACCTTCAAAACCTCTTTGTCCTTTAGATAATATCACCACCTTCAACACCTCTTTGTCCTTTAGATAATATCACCACCTTCAACACCTCTTTGTCCTTTAGATAATATCACCACCTTCAACACCTCTTTGTCCTTTAGATAATATCACCACCTTCAACACCTCTTTGTCCTTTAGATAATATCACCACCTTCAACACCTCTTTGTCCTTTAGATAATATCACCACCTTCAACACCTCTTTGTCCTTTAGATAATATCACCACCTTCAACACCTCTTTGTCCTTTAGATAATATCACCACCTTCAATGTCTCTTTGTCCTTTAGATAATATCACCACCTTCAACACCTCTTTGTCCGTTAGATAATATCACTGCCTTCAACACCTCTTTGTCCTTTAGATAATATCACCACCTTCAACACCTCTTTGTCCTTTAGATAATATCACCACCTTCAACACCTCTTTGTCCTTTAGATAATATCACCACCTTCAACACCTCTTTGTCCTTTAGATAATATCACCACCTTCAACACCTCTTTGTCCGTTAGATAATATCACCACCTTCAACACCTCTTTGTCCTTTAGATAATATCACCACCTTCAACACCTCTTTGTCCTTTAGATAATATCACCACCTTCAACACCTCTTTGTCCTTTAGATAATATCACCGCCTTCAACACCTCTTTGTCCTTTAGATAATATCACCACCTTCAACACCTCTTTGTCCTTTAGATAATATCACCACCTTCAACACCTCTTTGTCCTTTAGATAATATCACCACCTTCAACACCTCTTTGTCCTTTAGATAATATCACCACCTTCAACACCTCTTTGTCCTTTAGATAATATCACCACCTTCAACACCTCTTTGTCCTTTAGATAATATCACCACCTTCAACACCTCTTTGTCCTTTTGTCTGTGACATCTTTTGGTTATCTCCTCCTATCACTGGCTACTTGTCCCAACAACCCCCCACCCCCTCCCCCCACCCCCCACCCCACTTAAACCAGCTTATATTTCATCCCTTTCCTATTGTTACTTAGTTCTGTTGAAGTGTCATGAGGACTTGAAACGTTAACAGTGCTCTCCTCCACCGATGCTGCCATACCTGCTGAGTTTTTCCAGGTATTTCTGTTTCTGTTTTTGTTTTGGATTTCCAGCATCCGCAGTTTTTTGTTTTTATCTCCCTACTTTTGTATTCAATTCCCCTCGCAATCAATGGTAACATTCGATCAGCTTTCCTAATTACCTGCTCTAACTGCATACTAGCCTTTTGTGGTTCAAGCACTAGGACACCCAGATCCCTCTGCATCCCAGAGCCCTGCAATCTCTCACCATTTTAATAGTAGCCTTCTCTGTTAGGCTTTCTTCCAAAGTGGACAATTTCACATTAGCCAACACTCTACTCCGTTTACCAGGCCTTTACCCACTTACTTAACATGAGTGAGAGGCCAGGCAGCATTAATTGCAATCGAACATGTAGAATTATGACATCCTAAGATACAGAGGTAAGCCACTCCACTCTCCATTACTCTACCAGATCCTTGAAATCCGTCAACAGTTAGTCACAACCCCCTACTGTTACCCATTATCCCTGGTAAATCCCCCCCCCCATAACTTTCAACTATTGAGCCAATCCCCTTTTGAGAGTTAGATTTAGCGTCAGCTTCAAGAGCGCTCATTCCACGTTATTACACTCACTGCCCTGAATTGTCTCTTCACACTCCACGTTGAGCGGTGTGACAGTCCGGCGCAGAAGAAGCTATTCGTTCCTTCCAGTCAATACCATCGTTCCTTTGCGAAAGCCAATCAGGTTTGACTCCCAGTTTTTCCCTATAACCCTCCAGCTGAGTGGGCAAAGGTTTGGCACTTGGAGTATAATATGGGAAAATGGTCCATTTTGGCAGGTAGAGTAAAAAAGAAGCTTATGATCTAATAGGTGAGCTCTGAGTTGCAGAGGGATCTGGGCGTCCTAGTGCATGATTCACAAAAGGCTAGTGTGCAGGTCCAGCAAGTCATTAGGGAAGCGGGTAGAATGTTGTCCTTCAGAGGAGGTTCACGAGAACGATCCCAGGAATGAAAGGCTTAACATATGAGGAACGTTTGAAGACTCTGGGTCTATATTCGATGGAGTTTAGAAGGATGAGGGGGGGATCTGATTGAAACTTACAGAATACTGAAAGGCCTGGGTAGAGTGGACGTGGGGAAGATGTTCCCATGAGTAGGAGAGACTAGGACCCGAGGGCACAGCCTCAGAGTAAAGGGAAGACCTTTTAGAACAGAGATGAGGAGAAACTTCTTTAGCCAGAGAGTGGTGAATCTATGGAATTCATTGCCACAGAAGGCTGTGGAGGCCAGGTCATTGAGTGTATTTAAGACCGAGATAGATAGGTTCTTGATTGGTAAGGGGGTCAAAGGTTACGAGGAGAAGGCGGGAGAATGGGGTTGAGAAGCTTATCAGCCATGATTGAATGGCAGAGCAGACTCGATGGGCCGAATGGCCTAACTTCTGCTCCTATGTCTTATAGTCTTATGCTATTAACGAGGGGAACTGATTGCAAAAGTACGGAGGTTATGCCTCAGTTATATAGGCTGTTTGTGAGACCACATCTGGAGTAGTGTGTGCAGTCTCCTTATTTAAGGAAGGATGTAAATGAGTTGGAAGCAGTTCAGAGACTAACACCTGGAACGGGCGGGTTGTCTTACGAGGACAGGTTGGACAGACTAAGCTTGTATCCGCTGGAGTTTAGAAGAGTAAGAGGTGAATTGATTGAAACATATAAAATCCTGAGGGGTCTTGACAGGGTGGATGTGGAGAAGGTGTTTCCTCCAGTGGGAGAATCTAGAAATCGGGGGTCGCTATTTAGAAATAAGGGCTCACCCATTTAAGACAGAGATGAGGTGAAATTTTTTGTCTGAGGGTTGTGAGTGTTTGGAACTCTCTTCCTCAAAAGGTGGTGGGGTGAATATTTTTAAGGCCGAGCGAAATAGATTCTTGATTCACAAGGTGGGGGGGGGGCGGGGGTGAAAGGTTATAGAGGGGGAGGCGGGAATGTGGGGTTGAGATGACAATCGAATCAGCTGTGATCTTATTGAATAGCGGAGCAGGCTCGAGTGGCCTCGCTCCTGCTCCTGATTCGTGTGTTGCTATGCTTGTAAATTTTTCTTCCTTGAGCATGTTTCTTTTGAATGTGCTTTTGAAAGCTACTATTGAATCGGTTACCACCAGCCTATCAGACAACACCTTTTCAAATAAAATGAGTGGGAAGGCAAGAGGTGCGGGTGACACAAAGAGTCTACAGAGGGATACAGGCAGGTTAAGCGAGTGGAAAAAAAAAATGGCAGGTGGGATATGATGTGGGAAACTGTGGGGTTATACACTTTGGCAGGAGGAATAGAGGAGCTGAATATTATTTAAACGGAGAAACACTGCAGAAAGTGGCAGAACAGAAGGATTTGGGGGTCCTCGTGCATGAATTCAACAGGTAATAGGGAAGGCAAATGGAATAAAAAACAAAAACAGAATTACCTGGAAAAACTCAGCAGGTCTGGCAGCATCGGCGGAGAAGAAAAGAGTTGATGTTTCGAGTCCTCATGACCCTTCGACAGAACTTGATTTCGAGTCCAAGAAAGAGTTGAAATATAAGCTGGTTTAAGGTGTGTGTGTGGGGGGCGGAGAGAGAGAGAGAGACAGGGGGGGGGGGGGTGTGGTTGTGTAGACAAACAAGCAGTGATAGAAGCAGATCATCAAAAGATGTCAGCAACAATGGTACAAAAGAACACATAGGTGTTAAAGTTAAAGTTGGTGATATTATCTATCACTGCTTGTTTGTCTACACAAGCACCTCTGTCTCTCTCCCTATCTCTCCGCCCCACACACACACCTTAAACCAGCTTATATTTCAACTCTTTCTTGGACTCGAAATCAAGTTCTGTCGAAGGGTCATGAAGACTCGAAACGTCAACTCTTTTCTTCTCCGCCGATGCTGCCAGACCTGCTGAGTTTTTCCAGCTAATTCTGTTTTTGTTTTGGATTTCCAGCATCCGCAGTTTTGTTTTGTTTTTATAGGCAAATGGAATGTTGGCCTTTATTTCAAAGGGAATGGAGTCTAAAAATAGGGAAGTCTTGCTGAAAACTATACATCACTCCGCGAACACTGTGAACAGTTCTGGTCCCCTTATCTAAGGAAAGATACGCTGGCATTGGAGGCAGTCCAGAGAAGCTTCACTCGGTTGATCAAGGGAGAGGGGATTTCTTATGAAGAGGAGTTGAGTAGGTTGGGCCTGCACTCATTGGAGTTTAGTGGAATGAAAGGCAGCCTTACTGAAACATAATATTCTTAGGGGGCTTGACGGGGTAGGTGCAGATAGGTTGTTTCCCCTTGTGGGAGTGTTCAGAACCAGAAGGTGCAATCTTGGAGTAAAGAGTCACCCATTTAAAACAGAGATGAGGAATTTCTTCTTTCGGAGGGTAGTCAATCTGCGGAATTCTTTACCGCGGAGCTCCGTAGAGGCTAGGTTGTTAAGTATGTTCAAAGCTGGGAGAGATGGATTTTTAATCAGTAAGGGAGTCGAGGGTTATGGGGTAAAGGCAGGAAAGTGGAGTCGAGGATTATCAGAACAGCCATGATCTCACTGCATGGTGGAGCAGACTGGATAGTAGCCGAATGGCCAACTTCTGCTCTTATGCTCTTAACTCTTCGCGCCTTGTGAAACGGAAAGGAGTTTGTCCTTGTCAACTCTTGATACCTCGCCAATCACGTTCGATCTGTGTCCTCTGGTTACTGGACACGTGGATGAACAACAGACGGAGTGGAATTATGAACAGGCCACCCTTAACCATCCAGACCTGGAGAGGGAACAACAGCGTAGAACTCAATGCTAAGAGGTCGGTACACTACCCATTGTGCCTGGACTAAGAAACTGCTCCCGTTGGGGGAAGGGTCAGGAACCAGGTGGGGGCGGGAGGGGAGGGGGGCACAGGTTAAAGGTCGTGAGCGCAAGAAGCAGTGGCCACACGAGGGGGGAATTGTGTTCACGCGGCAGGCGGTAAGGGTCTGGAGCCCGCGGCCTGAGAGCGTGGGGGGAGGGAGGTTCAATCGAGGCCTTGCAGGGGGAATTAGCCTGTTATCGGGAAAACGAAGGGGGTGCAGGGTTACAGGGGGAGAAGGCACTCGCCGCCCTGCTCATCGGGAGAGCTGGCACAGAGGTGAGGGGCTGAATGGCCTCCCTCTGTGCTGCAGCGATTCGGTTTGAACCAACCCGAATGGGGGAGGGGCAGGGATGGGGGGGGTGGGGAGGGGTAATTCAGGAATTTCACATCTTGCGCCCAAATCCTCGAGGGATTCCATAACCCAGCCCAACGATAAAGAAAAGGATGTTGGGAAGTGGGGTCAGTTGAAATGTTGATGGCAGGTTTGATAGTTTTTAATTGATTCAGCATCACGAAGCCTAACCAGCTAAGTAAGTGGAGCGAAGCAGCTACCATAAGCAGTAGTTAGAAAATATAGTGAGAACAAGCTGGATAAACACACGCGGTGGAAGGGAGTAGAAGACTATGTTGTTACAATGAGAACAAAAGGCTTCTTCACCAAGGCTCCTTTGACAGTGTGTACCATCTACAAGATGCACTGCAGCAACTCACCAAGGCTCCTTCGACAGCACCTTCCAAACCCACGACCGCTACCGTCTAGAAGGACGAGGGCAGCAGACACATGGGGTACACCACCACCTGGAAGTTCCCCTCCGAGACAATCACCATCCCGACTTGGAAATATGTCGGCCGTTCCTTCACTGTCGCTGGGTCCAAATCCTGGAACGCCCTCCCTAACAGCGCTGTGGGTGTACCTACACCACAGGGTCAAAATCCTGGAACTCCCTCCCTAACAGCACTGTGGGTATACCTACACCACAGGAACAAAATCCTGGAACTCCCTCCCTAACAGCACTGTGAGTGTACCTACACCACAGGAACAAAATCCTGGAAATCCCTCCCTAACAGCGCTGTGGGTGTACCTACACCACAGGGACAAAATCCTGGAACTCCCTCCCTAACAGCGCTGTGGGTATACCTACACCACAGGAACAAAATCCTGGAACTCCCTCCCTAACAGCACTGTGACTGTACCTACACCACAGGAACAAAATCCTGGAACTCCCTCCCTAACAGCGCTGTGGGTGAACCCACACCACAGGGACAAAATCCTGGAACTCCCTCCCCAACAGCACTGTGGGTGTACCTACACCACAGGGACAAAATCCTGGAACTCTCTCCCTAACAGCACTGTGGGTGTACCTACACCACAGAGACAAAATCCTGGAACTCCCTCCCTAACAGCACTGTGGGTGTACCTACACCACAGGGACAAAATCCTGGAACTCCCTCCCTAACAGCACTGTGGGTGTAGCTACATCACAGGGACAAAATCCTGGAACTCCCTCCCTAACAGCACTGTGGGTGTACCCACACCACAGGGACAAAATCCTGGAACTCCCTCCCTAACAGCGCTGTGGGTGTACCTACACCACAGGAACAAAATCCTGGAACTCCCTCCCTAACAGCGCTGTGGGTGTACCTACACCACAGGGACAAAATCCTGGAACTCCCTCCCTAACAGCACTGTGGGTGTACCTACACCACAGGAACAAAATCCTGGAACTCCCTCCCTAACAGCACTGTGAGTGTACCTACACCACAGGAACAAAATCCTGGAACTCCCTCCCTAACAGCGCTGTGGGTGTACCTACACCACAGGGACAAAATCCTGGAACTCCCTCCCTAACAGCACTGTGGGTGTACCTACACCATAGGGACAAAATCCTGGAACTCCCTCCCTAACAGCACTGTGGGTGTACCTACACCACAGGGACAAAATCCTGGAACTCCCTCCCTAACAGCACTGTGGGTGTACCTACACCACAGGGACAAAATCCTGGAACTCCCTCCCTAACAGCACTGTGGGTGTACCTACACCACAGGGACAAAATCCTGGAACTCCCTCCCTAACAGCACTGTGGGTGTACCTACACCACAGGGACAAAATCCTGGAACTCCCTCCCTAACAGCACTGTGGGTGTACCTACACCACAGGGACAAAATCCTGGAACTCCCTCCCTAACAGCACTGTGGGTGTACCTACACCACAGGAACAAGTCCTGGAACTCCCTCCCTAACAGCACTGTGGGTGTACCTACACCACAGGGACAAAATCCTGGAACTCCCTCCCTAACAGCACTGTGGGTGTACCTACACCACAGGAACAAGTCCTGGAACTCCCTCCCTAACAGCACTGTGGGTGTACCTACACCACACGGACAAAATCCTGGCACTCCCTCCCTAACAGCACTGTGGGTGTACCTACACCACAGGGACAAAATCCTGGAACTCCCTCCCTAACAGCGCCGTGGGTGTACCTACACCACAGGGACAGCAACGGCTCAAGAAGGCGGCTCACCACCAACATCTCAAGGGGCAATTAGTGATGGGGCAACAAATGCTGGGCCCAGCCAGTGACACCCATATGCTATGCATGAACCTTTTTTTACAAAAATCCTTACGCGATCGAATTGAGGTGCGGGTCACTCAATCGTCGGGTGTCAGAATAGGCTTGACAGGCTGTTGCTACTTCAAAGTGTTTATCTGAATGAGATGCTGGAATACGTTCAGCTGCACTGATAAAGGAGGGACCCTGATGCATTCGAGGTTTGCCGGCTGTTAGTAGGGGGAGACACTGGACAAAACGCAAAGCTTTTAACTCTGTAGCAACCGATGATTTATTGGTGCTTACCTCTAATAGTTAAAGGTAGAATCTCACTCACTTCGGAGGTCACCTCTCTCCCGGTATCTGTGCTTGATAGTGACAGGTGTCATTCCCTGCATCCCTGACTTTCACGTTCCCAACTGCAAAGCTGCAGTTATGTTCACCTCTGCCCGGATTCAGGGAGCGGAGGGGGGCGGCGGGCTGGCTCCCCTGTGGGTAGCATGTCTTTGCCGCGTACTCCTTTGGGGTCACGCGTCTCACGGTCGTTGATTCCCCTTCCAAGAGGAAGGGCAGGCTTGGGAAACGCATCTACAGGTCCAGCCACAAGGGTGGGGGGGGGGGGGGAGAAAAGAAAACTAACAGAAACTGCTCAATGTCAAGTCGTACAGGCAAGTTATTCCAACAGATTTTGCAGTCGATTCACCTTATCTCACCCAGCAACTTCAATCTTCAGCTCCCTGAGGAAATTTGGCCAAACCTGATTTCTTCAGACTTACCACTTGCGTCTACAGTGTCAAGACTACACAATAACTACAGGCCGGGTGGTATCGCTAAATAAAAGAGACATGCCGTCAAAGCTTTTTGCCTTGCACTCATCAGGACTGAATGGCAAGAATATCAAACTCATAGAGAACAACGATTTGTACTGCATGAGAAGAGTGCACTGATTAGTGCGCATGTGGACTCTGATTGGTCGAGGCATTGCCGTGGATAATACGGAGACTATGGAGACGATGCTATGAGGCAGTAGTGACACGAGTGCTACTCTTCACGAGCAGGATGCTGACATCAAGCCAAGGTGATGTTCTGCCCTCCACTCCACGATGCCCACAGCTACTGGACAAGTCGAATGCCAGCTTGATAGATCCTAACTTTTATTTGCGTGTTTTGAAACGTGGAGGGTGGCTACTGAGCAGAGACAGAGGAGTCAGCTGACGAACTCTTAACAAAAACAATAAAACATTTATCCAAGGAAAAAATATGAACTATATTACAATACTCCTTCACCCACACCTATAACTTTTGCACAGATATTCAGATTCATTAGAGTAACACAAATTACAAACGCTATACTATACAATAATGTTCACATAAAGTACACAGTCCATGTAAACCAATCTGTGGTCAGATACACCGCACTCTGAAACCAAGTGACAAGTGACACCCCAAACAGATCTCTCCTCATCTCCCACCCCGCCACAAAACCACTGTAAGCCAACTGGTCTCACTGAAATCCGTCTTTCACACGAGGGTTTCTTCTCTCCGGTCTTGAAGAACTCACCTTGGAATCTTCTCCTGAATCACATTTTCGCTCAGACTCCTTTCTCGAGGGTCCACCTCCAAGTTTTTGAACCCTCCTTCCAATGTCCCTCTCCCCTGGATCGCTACGTCTAATCAAGCCTGGCCTTCCACTCACCCTCTCTTTCATATACTCAGCCATTCCAACAGAGCACCACTGCTCCACAGGCCCATGGTAAAGAGTTATAAGCCTTCAGCTGTCCCCTTGGATCTTCTGGCTCCTCACAAGCCTATTTTGCTTCAAGCCAGCATCCTGCAGAGTTGTCCCTTTAAGCATGGAACCTTACTCTGCTCCTCACTGTTAACATCACTGAAGAGGACCTTTTCCACATTCCTGTCCTTGGACTTAACTTAAATGTTTTCTTGAAGCCTTTCCCTTTTTTCCTTCAGGACCTGCTCCCTGCAGTTCCCTCTCCCTGTAGACTGCTGACAACTTGATATCTCGCTTGAGATCCAGAACTCACTCAACCTTCTGTTACTTTAACTTTAGAGCAACTCATCTAAGATCCTTACACTTACATTCCTCAGTGACCTGCTAATATGTCCAGCGAGAGAGAGATTTCAACTGCTTCCCTTCACCTTAGAGCACAATCACCAACTGAATTCAAACTGCTTTTTGTTTCTCTGTGTCTGTGGGCCCTCTGTTGCTAGGCTACAGCCTAGTTTTTTTCTACTTCAAGAGTCATAAAACCTCATTAGAGTGCTGGTGCACAAACAAACCCATGGACTTCAAGCAACATTCTTTAAAGTGGAACTAGACCCAGATTCCACCCTTGTAACCCTTAAATAAAACATATAACTTACTTAAACCTAAATCTATAACTTAAACTTAAAGGTTTAGCTTATTCCTGACACTCACAAATAAAATACAGCTCACTTAAACGATATACAGTTCCTAACGACACAAATGACTAATGCAGTATATGAATTTCACTGCTGGCTTGATGCCAAGCATGCAGGTTGTATGCCCCAATGACTGGTGGATCGTATCAAACAGAGCTTCCCATCGACTGCTTGCAACGAGCGAGGTACTGGCTGCACACAACCAGCCCTTGCTTGCAAATCTCAGAACCTAGCGTGCAACCTGAGGTGTCATTTTGCAATCGGACAGCACTTACTTAGCAATCCCGACAGTGTTGAGAATTTCACAAGCAGACATTTTAAGGTTCCCAGTCAGGTTCTCAGTGCGGCTCATTTATGCGTGCTAGAAGTCACACATATTTACACACAGGGCCCTGTCTTCCGCAGGCAGAAATAAAAGTCCACGTATTGCAGCTTTCTCAACTAAACAGTAGCTTGAGAGGTAGCCATTTCTTGGTGAATTCCCCATGGCAATGCATTGGCCAATCAGTGTCGACCTACCTGGTTTGAAATTAAACAAAAGCTTGGCAGTTAACTGCTCCCTGCTGCATTCTCCATGCCAATACCTCCAACAACCAGAGTCCAATTGCCAAACAATCAGCACTCTCCTCTCATGCAGTATAAATTGTTGTTTGCTTTCCGATTTGGTATAGTTGCGAGTCTCTCCTGACAGGAGCAAGGCTAAAACCCTTTGGCAGCAAAGGTCAGCTAATCGCTCGGTCCACCTAGGCGCCTTTACATTTTGCTTTTCTCCTTTTAACACCCCCCCCCCCCCCCGACCGATGCAACCATTTCCTCCTTAACTGATTCCAGAAATGTCACCTTCGTTGTGCTAACCAGGATTCCGACTCATATCACTGTACACAGCGTAGACGGAAGCGATTTAGCTCACTCTGTCCCTTAGGAACCTAACAAACGGGTAGCACAGATGAGTCTGCAAACCCTGTCTCCCCGCTCCACTCCTCCCCCTTATCAGATACATATCCAATCCGCTTGCAGGGAGATGGTGTGGAGCGGGAACATCACTGGTTTTCTAACCTGGAGCTTCTGGGGGAGGCGGGGGGGGAAGGGGGTGGGGGGTACACAGGTACAAATCCCAACATGGCAGCTGGTTAGTACATAAATCCAAATTATTATGATTACTTTTTTAAAAAACCTGAAATACCAGAGCTCGTCTCAGTAATGGTGACCACGGATGTACCACCGATTGTTGTGAAAACGCCTGCGGTCTGTCCGCAAGAATGACCCAAACCTCCCTGTCGCTTGCCATTTTAACACTCCACCCTGCTCTCTTGCCCACATGTCTGTCCTTGGCTTACTGCATTGTTCCAGTGAAACCCAACGCAAACTGGAGGAACAACACCTCATCTTCCGACTAGGCACTTTACAGCCTTCCGGACTGAATATTGAGTTCAACAACTTTAGATCATGAAGTTGTCCTCCATCCCCACCCATTTCGCTGGCCCTCTATCCAGCTCCACCTGTCTCTCCCCCGCCTCCACCATTAAACAGTATAAATTCCATCACACGTTTACTTCTCTTTAGCTCTGAAGAAGAGTCATACGGATCCCGAAACGCTAACTCTCTCTTCTCCACTGATGCTGTCAGGGCCTGCTGAGTCTTTTTCCAGCAATTTTTTGGGTCTGTTTCAGATTTCCAGCGTCTGCAGCACTTTGCCTTCATCTTCGCTGTTGAAAACAAACCCATCTGGTTCACCGATGTCCTTCGAGGAACGAAACCAGCCCGGCCTTACTCGCTCTGGCCCGCAAGTGACTCCAGACCCACAGCGATGTGTGGCTGACTCTTCCCGTCAGTTCGACGGCCAATTGGGGATGGGCAGCGAGTACCACTCACACCCCTTGGGAAGACATTATTCAGTCTGCTTCCAAACAGCGCTTTCCATGTGTCACGGGTTGTATAAATCCCCCCCTCTGGGAGCGAGGGGCAGTTGGGTTTACATTTTCCATCGTTTGTTCCCTTTCGCGGGGCAGATAAGGGTCAAGCCTATGTGCGCCTGGAGTCACATGTACAAACTTGGAAACATAGCAACTAGGAGCAGGAGTAGGCCATTCAGCCCTTCGGGCCTGCTCCACCATTCGACATGATCATGGCTGACCCTCCATCTCAATGCCACACTCCTGCTCTCTCCCCTTGAAGCCTTTAGAGTCTAGGGAACTACCCATTCCCTTCTTAAATATATTCACTGACTTGTCCTCCACAGCCCTCTGCGGTGGAGAATCCCACTGGTTCACCACTCTCTGAGCGAAGAGGCTTCTCCTCATCTCAGTACTAAATGGCCTACCGTGTATCCTGAGACTGTGACCCCCCTGTTCTAGACGCCACCCCCCCCACCCCCCCAGCCAGAGGTAACATCAACCCTGCATCCAGTCTGTCCATCCCTGTCAGAATTTTGTACCTTTTCACTGACACCTCCTCTCATTCTTCTAAACTCCAGTGAACACGGGCCTAGTCGGCCTAGTGTCTCCTCATAACGACAATCCTGCCATCCCAGGAATCAGTCTGGTGAACATTCACTGCCCTCTGTCTATGGCAAGAACGTCCTTTCTTAGGTAAGGAGACCAGAACTGCACACAATGCTCCAGCTGTGGTCTCGCCAAGGCCTAGTACAGCTGCAGTAAGCCGTCCCAGGTAACCACAGGATATTTGAACCCAACTGGGGATTAGTGAACTTCGTGTCTTTTTGATATAGCAACCAGTGATTATTTTATAGCTTTTAATTGCAGGTTTGCTAAATAATTGAATTTGGCAGGAGTTAAACCCATGTGAGGAAGGTTTGAGGACTCTGGGTCTATACTCAGTGGAGTTTAGAAGGATGAGGGGGGATCTGATTGAAACTTACAGAATACCGAAAGGCCTGGATAGAGTGGACGTGGGGAAGATGTTTCCATGAGTAGGAGAGACTAGGACCCGAGGGCACAGCCTCAGAGTAAAGGGAAGACCTTTTAGAACAGAGATGAGGAGAAACTTCTTTAGCCAGAGAGTGGTGAATCTATGGAATTCATTGCCACAGAAGGCTGTGGAGACCAGGTCATTAAGTGTATTTAAGACCGAGATAGATAGGTTCTTGATTGGTGAGGGGGTCAAAGGTTACGGGGAGAAGGCGGGAGAATGGGGGGTTGAGAAACTTATCAACCATGACTGAATGGCGGAGCAGACTCGATGGGCCGAATGGCTTAATTTCTGCTCCTATGTCTTATGGTCAAGGGAGAGGGGTCGCCCATTCGACCCCTCCACACGCCTTGCCGTGTGTCCGATCTTGACTGTTTGCCTTTATTTCATGGGGTGGTGGGGGGTGGTGGGGGGGGTGGGGGGGGGTGGGGTGGTGCACCCTGGGCTTCTCTGTCAAGGCCCTGATTGCCCCTTCAGGGCGGAGTGACCGGCTCAGGCCACCTCGGAGGGCAGTTAGGAGTCAACCACCTTGCTGAGGGCCTGGGGTCACGTGTAGGCCAGAACCGGCTAAGGGTGGCAGACCTCCTTCCCTCGAGGACGTTGGTGAATCCGGTTCGGGTTTGACCGCAATTTTCAGGAGGTCGGCCGTCGTCGGCAGCAGCTTCCACTCCGAATTTTGGTAAGGGAATGTGCCGTGGTCGAATTTGGCCCCATTTCCCTCGAGCATTAGCCTGGACTTTTGACTTACTCGCTCCGGGATATAAGACCATGAGACACAGGAGCAGAAATGAGGCCATTCGGCCCATCGAGTCTGCTCCGCCATTCAATCATGGCTGATAAGTTTCACAACCCCATTCTCCTGCCTTCTCCCCGTAACCTTTGATCCCCTTACCAATCAAGAACCTATCTATCTCGGTCTGAAATACACTCAATGACCCGGCCTCCACAGCCTTCTGTGGCAATGAATTCCATAGATTCACCACTCTCTGGCTAAAGAAGTTTCTCCTCATCTCTGTTCTAAAAGGTCTTCCCTTTACTCTGAGGCTGTGCCCTCGGGTCCTAGTCTCTCCTACTCATGGAAACATCTTCCCCACGTCCACTTTATCCAGGCCTTTCAGCTTTCACTGCCCCTCCCTGATTATCCCCCCCCCCCCCCCCGCCCTCGGTAACTGGCCTGCTCGCTAGGCCATTTCAGAGTCAAGCCCGTGGCGGTGTGTCACACCCGGGCTGGACCAGAGCAGGACAGGATTTGAAGGGGGGTTTTTTTTTTTTTCCCGATTGAATTCGAATTCCACCATCTGTTGCGGGACACGTTTTTATTTACGTGAGGGGGTTTCTTTCTCTTTAAAATTTATTTGAATAAAAGCTTGAGGAGACCTCATCCTGCCCGTGGATCGGGTTTCCGAAAAATAAAAACCAGGAAAGTCCCTCGGGCTTTTTCGCCTGCGCTCCCAGATTGCAGGAAGGAGGTAGTTAGCTGTGGAGAGGGAGTGCGCAGGAGGTATACAAAGAATAGCGCCAGGGTTAGAAAAGAGTAGCTACGAGGAGGGATTGGATAGGTTGGGGTTATCTTCCTTGGAACAGGGAAGGCTGGGGAGGTGACTCGATGGAGGTGTACAAAACTATGAGGGGAATCGATAGAGGGGACAGGGTAAAATGGTTTCCCTTGGCGGAGAATTCAAGAACCAGGGGGGGTGCGTAGATTCAAGATTAGCGGCTGAAGGTGTAGCGGTGGTGGGGGTGTACATGAGGGAGAACTGTATTTACGCAGAGGGTAGTGGGTGTCTGGAAATCGCTGCCCAAGTTGATGGTGGAGGCAGAAACTCCAAACCCTTTTAAATCGTACCTGGATCTGCACCTTTTGCGCTATAAGCTGCAGGGCTAAGGGTCGGGTGCAGGAAGCGGGGGATTAGAAAGGGCGCCTGGGGGTGTCCAAGGGCTGGCATGGACAAGGTGGGCCGAATGGCCTCCTTCTGTGCCCTAACTTTTCCACGGTTCTACTACAACAGGGACTATAATGACCTGAATTAGTTCCTCGATGGCCTTGAGAGGCCTGTTTGAAGATCGGGGGACACGCAGCCGACTCTTGCGCGCGCCCACCTTTGAGATGGCGCAGTGACATGGTGGGGGGGGTGGTGGGGGGAGAGGGGGGCACGTTCCTGGCACCATCGCCCATCATTTTAAGCGTGTCAGGTCCCACACCACATGTCCTGGAGCCTCAGCATGAGAGGGGTTGAGGAGGGCCGGTTATAAACCACCCCGGGGAGGGCCGTCCGCGCAAAACCCTCCGCTTCCCACCCTGCCCCCGGTTTTAACCTGCAGCTCGGCCGGAGTTAAGAACCCCGCCCGGTTTCCAACCGACCGCCCCCGATCTGCGCCTGTTCCTCGCTCGCCAGGGGAGTTGAAATCGGTTCCCCAATCCCTCTCTTCACCAGTGTGCGAGACGTGGGCCCCGCACTTATTGCCCTCCCCTAACTGCCCCTTGGCAGCTGGCCGGCTTGCTAGGCCATTTCAATGCCAACCACGTTGGCTGTGTGGGTCTGGAGTCACGCGTAGGCCAGACCGGGTAAGGATGGTCAGATTTCCTTCGCTAAAGGGCATTAGTGAACCAGATAAGACCATTGGACTTAGGAGCAGAAATGAGGCCAATCGGCCCATCGAGTCTGCTCCGCCATTCAATCATGGCTGATAAGTTTCTCAACCCCATTCTCCTGCCTTCTCCCTGTAACCTTTGACCCCCTCACCAATCGAGAACCTATCTATCTCGGTCTTAAATACACTCAATGACCCAGCCTCCACAGCCTTCTGTGGCAATGAATTCCATAGATTCATCACTCTCTGGCTAAAGAAGTTTCTCCTCATCTCTGTTCTAAAAGGTCTTCCCTTTACTCTGAGGCTGTGCCCTCGGGTCCTAGTCTCTCCTACTAATGGAAACATCTTCCCCACGTCCACTCTATCCAGGCCTTTCAGTATTCTGTAAGTTTCAATCAGATCCCCCCCTCATCCTTCTAAACTCCACCGAGTATAGACCCAGAGTCCTCAAACGTTCCTCATATGTTAAGCCTTTCATTCCTGGGATCGTTCTCGTGAACCTCCTCTGGACCCTCTCCAGGGCCAGCACATCCTTCCTGAGATACGGGGCTCACAATATTCCAAATGTGGTCTGACCAGAGTAAAAACCCATCAGACCATATGGGGTTTTTACACCAATCGACAATGGTTTCGTGGCCACCGTTAGACATTTAACTCCCAGTTTTCCCAATTATTGAACTCGGATTTCATCATCAGTCATGGTGGGACTTGAACCCGGGTCCCCAGAGCATTACCCTTGTGGGTACCGCTTGGAATGGACGATAGGGGAGGTTCTTGTGGAGCAGTGGGTGGTGTCCCTAGTTTGGAGCATCCATCCCTGTTCCAGGTCTGGATGCTGATCAGAATGTGCATAGGAATGTTGATAATCGAACTGTAACTATGCCCATGTTAGGTTCTAAGTGTAGGCTTGTGGTTAACCAGGCCTGATGGTGGGTGCGGTGCCCACCGACATGTTAGTGACCTGTCCAGTGGAACCAGGCTTACACACACCTGCTGGGTCTGCCTCATGTGACTTCAGAGCAGGGGTTGACGATAGAGGGACGCTCCTGTGACTGAAAGTCTGTTCCCAGTGGAGTTCCGAAAGCCTCGGTTTTGGGGCCCTTGCTGTTGGTGGTGTACGTCAATGAATTGGACTTCTATAAGATCGGGAAGTTTGTGGATGACACGAAAATTGGACGGGTGGTAAATATTGAGGAGGATAGACGTAAGCAGGAGGGTATCAATGGACGGCTCAGGTGGGCAGAGCAGTGGCAAATGCAATTCAACCCGGTAAAAGTGTGAGGTAATGAACTTGTGGAGGGATAACAAGGCAAGGGGTTGCACTATGAATGGGACGGCCCTAGGAAATACTGAAGATCAGAGGGACCTTGGTGTACATATCCACAGATCCCTGAAGGCAGCAGGGCAGGTAGATTAGGTGGTTAAGAAGGCACATGGGATACTTGCCTTTATTAGTCGCGGTGTAGAATACAAGAGCAGGGAGGTTGTGCTGGAACTGTATGAAACGCTGGTTAGGCCACAGCTGGAGTACTGGGTGCAGTTCTGGTCACCACATTATAGGATTGCGCTGGAGTGGGTGCAGGGGAGATTCACCAGGATGTTACCCGGGCTGGAGGGTATGAGCTATGAGGAAATATTGGATAGGCTGGGGTTGCTTTCGTTGGAGCAGTGAAGGTTGAGAGGGGACCCGATAGAGGTGTATAAGATTATGAGGGCCATAGATAGGGTGGATAGGAAGGGACTTTTTCCATTAGTAGAGGGGTCAAATAGATTTAAGGTAGAAGGCTAAGAGGGGGGTTGGGGAGAATTTATTTTTCACCCAGAGGGAGGCGGGAGTCTGGAACTCACCGCCTGAAAGGGTGGCTGGGTCAGAAACCCTGGTACCATTGAAGAAGTATTTAGATATTCACTTGTGTCGCCATAGCCTCCAGGGCGTTGGGTTAAGCGCTGGGCAATGGGATTGGCGCAGTCAGGTCTTTGTTGACTGGTGTGGATACGATGGGCTGAATGGCCTCCTTCTTTGCTGCGGATATCTAGGAGTCTATGGGTCACGCAAGCGCAGGAAGAGAAGGATTCGAGATTGATCAGGATGGCACTTCACTGACAATGGCAGAAGAAAATATATCAGCAAGGGACAATGAGTGCTAACACCCAATACACCTTTATACTCTTTGTTCCTCCATGGGATTTGGATGCCCCTGGTAAACCAGTGTTTAGTTGCCCTTCCCTAATTGCCCTTTGAACTGCCTGCCTTGCTAGAGCCCTTTCTCAGGGGGGCAGTTAAGATCCAACCGCTTTACCACGTGGGTCCACATTCGTTCATGGGGTGTGGGTGTCTCCGGCTAGGCTAGCATTTGTTACCCGTCCCTACTTGCCCCTGAGTGAGCGTCTTGCCCGGGCCATGTCAGAGGGCAGTTAAGAGGCAACCACAAAGACTGTATAGGCCGGGGTAGCTTTCCTTGGAGCAGCGAAGGTTGAGAGGGGACCTGGTAGAGGTGTATAAGATTGTGATGGGCATAGATGGGGTGGAGAGGAAGGGACTTTTTTTCCCCGTGAGTAGAGGGGTTAATAATCAGGGGGGCATTGATTTAGGGTAAGAGATAGGAGGCTAAAGGGGGGAGTTGAGGAAAATTGCTTTGACCCAGAGGGTGGTGGGAGTCCGGAACTCACTGCCGCAAAGGGTGGTTGAGTCAGAAACTCTCTTGTGGGTCTACATTCATTGGTGGGATGTGAGAGCCGCTGGCTGGGGCAGAACTTATTGCCCATCCCTAATTGTCCATTGAGAAGGTGATGGGTGAGCTGCCTTCTTGAACCGCTGCAGCCCCTGTAGAGTGGGTACACCCACAGTGCTGTTAGGGATGGAGATCCAGGATTTTGTCCCTGTGGTGTAGGTACACCCACAGTGCTGTTAGGGAGGGAGTTCCAGGATTTTGTCCCTGTGGTGTAGGTACACCCACAGTGCTGTTAGGGAGGGAGTTCCAGGATTTTGTCCCTGTGGTGTAGGTACACCTACAGTGCTGTTAGGGAGGGAGTTCCAGGATTTTGTCCCTGTGGTGTAGGTACACCCACAGTGCTGTTAGGGAGGGAGTTCCAGGATTTTGTCCCTGTGGTGTAGGTACACCCAGAGTGCTGCTAGGGAGGGAGTTCCAGGATTTTGTCCCTGTGGTGTAGGTACACCCACAGTGCTGTTAGGGAGGGAGTTCCAGGATTTTGTCCCTGTGGTGTAGGTACACCCAGAGTGCTGCTAGGGAGGGAGTTCCAGGATTTTGTCCCTGTGGTGTAGGTACACCCACAGTGCTGTTAGGGAGGGAGTTCCAGGATTTTGTCCCTGTGGTGTAGGTACACCCACAGTGCTGTTAGGGAGGGAGTTCCAGGATTTTGTCCCTGTGGTGTAGGTACACCCACAGTGCTGTTAGGGAGGGAGTTCCAGGATTTTGTCCCTGTGGTGTAGGTACACCCACAGTGCTGTTAGGGAGGGAGTTCCAGGATTTTGTCCATGTGGTGTAGGTACACCCACAGTGCTGTTAGGGAGGGAGTTCCAGGATTTTGTCCCTGTGGTGTAGGTACACCCACAGTGCTGTTAGGGAGGGAGTTCCAGGATTTTGTCCATGTGGTGTAGGTACACCCACAGTGCTGGTAGGGAGGGAGCTCCAGGATTTGTCCCTGTTGTGTAGGTACACCTAAAGTGCTGGTAGGGTGGGAGTTCGAGGATTTTCTACCTGTGGTGTAGGTACACCGAAGGTGCTGTTAGGGAGGGTGTTCCAGGATTTTGCCCCTGTGGTGTAGGTACACCTAAAGTGCTGTTAGAAAGGGATCTCCAGGATTTTTTCCATGTGGTGTAGTGACTCCCGCAGTGCTGTTAGGGACGGAGTTCCAGAATTTTTTTTGTGGTGTAGGTACACCCACAGCGCTGTTAGGGAGGGAGTTCCAGGATTTTGTGCCTGTGGTGTAGGTACATCCACAATGATGTTAGGGAGGGTGATCCACGATCTTGTCCCTGTGTTGTAGGTACACCAACAATGCTGTTGGGGAGGGAGTTCCAGGATTTTGTCCCTGTGGGGAAGGTACACTCACAGTGCTGGTAGGAAGGGAGCTCCAGGAAATGTCCCTGTCGTGTAGCTACACCTACAGTGCTGGTAGGGTGGGAGTTCCAGGAATTTCTCCCTGTGGTGTACGTACACCCACAGTGCTATTAGAGAGGGACTTCCAGGAATTTGTCCCTGTGGTGTAGGTACACCCACAGTGCTGTTTGGGAGGGATTTCCAGGATTTTGTCCATGTGGTGTAGGTACATCCACAGTGCTGTTAGGGAGGGAGTTCCCGGATTTTGTCCCTGTGGTGTAGGTACACCCACAGTGCTGTTAGGGAGGGTGTTCCAGGATTTTGTCCCTGTGGTGTAGGTACACCCACAGTGCTGTTAGGGAGGGAGTTCCAGGATTTTGTCCCAGTGGTGTAGGTACACCCACAGTGCTGTTATGGAGGGTGTTCCAGGATTTTGTCCATGTGGTGTAGGTACACACACAGTGCTGTTAGGGAGGGAGTTCCAGGATTTTGTCCCTGTGGTGTAGGTACACCCACAGTGCTGTTAGGGAGGGAGTTCCAGGATTTTGTCCCTGTGGTGTAGGTACACCCACAGTGCTGTTAGGGAGGGAGTTCCAGGATTTTGTCCCTGTGGTGTAGGTACACCCACAGTGCTGTTAGGGAGGGAGTTCCAGGATTTTGACCCAGTGACAGTGAAGGAACGACCGATATATTCCCAAGTCAGGATGGTGAGTAACTTGGAGGGGAACTTCCAGGTGGGGGTGTTCCCATGTGTCTGCTGCCCTTGTCCTTCTAGATGGTAGTGGTCGTGGGTTTGGAAGGTGCTGTCGAAGGAGCCTTGGTGAATTCCTGCAGTGCATCTTGTAGATGGTACACACACTGCTGCTACTGTGTGTCGGTGGTGGAGGGAGTGAATGTTTGTGGATGGGGTGCTGATCAAGCGGGGCTGCTTTGTCCTGGATGGTGTCGAGCTTCTTGAGTGTTGTGGGAGCTGCAACTCACCCAGGCAAGTGGGGAGTATCCCATCACACTCCTGACTTGTGCCTTGTGGATGGTGGACAGGCTTTGGGGGAGTCAGGAGGTCAGGTACTCCTGCAGAATTCCTAAGTGCGTGTGTTCTAATCCTTGCCCAACGTTCAGCTGCACCGAGCACATGAACCCAGTGTTTGAGCAGAGAATTGGGGCAATGCCTGAGAAATCTGTCCCTGTCGATGTCACACGTTATCACATACAGCTGGATAAAAGTCCGGTATTTTCAATTGGAAATTGACTCTCTGGATCAGCTACAACGAACCAAGACTAGAAACTCAACTTCCACTAAACCGTCATTGTTCAATATTGGTAAGAGTGCTGACAGGAATCTCCCCTGTGCTCTGGGGATCAGGGCACAAATCCCAAATCACAGCAGATGGTGGAACTTTAAATCCAATAAAAGTCCGGAATGAAGAGTCTGATGATGACACTATTGTCGATTGTTGGAAAACCCCAACTGGTTCACCAACGTCCTTCAGGGCAGGACCTCTTGCCTGGCCTGGCCTTAATGTGCCCCCAGACCCCATAAGACCATAAGACATAGGAGCAGAAGTTATGCCATTCATGCCCATCGAATCTGCTCCGCCATTCAATCATGGCTGACGAGCCGTGGACCCACAGCAATGGGGTTGGTTCTTTAAATGCCCTGTGAACAAGACGCCATGAGGGATGGGCAATCAATGGTGGTCCAGCCAGAGACGCCCGCATCCCACGAAGGAATAATTCTTTCTTTAAGAAATAGAACCGTGCGGGCGTTCACCTGAAACGTTTCCAGTCACCGGGTTACTGCTGTAGGCCGAACTGGACCGATGCCCGGACCTCTGGATTTGCGACTGGGACAAGGCAAAACGAGGCGACTAAACCCGCAGCAGCCGAACTTGTTGGAGCAAGGGAAGAGAATCTCCAAACGCGCAATCCCAGGTCGGCCAATCTGACCAAAATGGGAACAAGGCACGAGGGGTTATTCCTGGACGTACAAGTAGCAGGAGGGGCCTTGAATTTGTACAGGGACCTGCTCAGGCCTCACTTGGTCCGCAGTCCGAGTCTTCATGCTCCAGGCAAGGACACAGAAGCGCCAGAGGAATCACCGAAACTGCGAGACCCTTTGCTATTCGTTCGCTGGATGTGGGAGTCGCAGGCTAGGCCAACATTCACCCCACCCATAATCTAATTGCCCCTTGAGAAGGTGCCGGGCAGCTGCCTCCTTGAGTCCCTGCAGTGTCCCTCCAAATCACTCACCACCCTGACTTGGAAATATAATGTCCATTCTCTCACTGTCGCTGTGTCAAAATCCTGGAACTCCATCCCTAACAGCACTGTGGGTGTACCTACACCACAGGGACAAAATACTGGATTTTGTCCCTGTGGTGTAGGTGCGCCCACAGTGCTGTTAGGGAGGGAGTTCCAGGATTTTGTCCCTGTGGCCTAGGTACACCCACAGTGCTTTTAGGGAGAGAGTTCCAGGATCTTGTCCCTGTGGTGTAGGT
This sequence comes from Isurus oxyrinchus, assembly GCA_026770705.1. Taxonomy (NCBI): domain Eukaryota; kingdom Metazoa; phylum Chordata; class Chondrichthyes; order Lamniformes; family Lamnidae; genus Isurus; species Isurus oxyrinchus. The sequence goes on along the minus strand of JANJGN010000531.1, from coordinate 191,431 downwards.
ACACCCACAGTGCTGTAAGGGAGGTAGTACCAGGATTTTGTCCCTGTGGTGTAGGTACACCCACAGTGCTGTTAGGGAGGGAATTCCAGGATTTTGTCCCTGTGCTGCAGGTACACCCACAGTGCTGTTAGGGAGGGAGTTCCAGGATTTTGTCCATGTGGTGTAGGTACACCCACAGTGCTGTTAGGGAGGGAGTTCCAGGATTTTGTCCCTGTGGTGTAGGTACACCAACAGTGCTGTTAGGGAGGGAGTTCCAGGATCTTTTCCCTGTGGTGTAGGTACACCCACGACGCTGTTCGGGAGGGAGTTCCAGGATTTTGTCCGTGGTGTAGGTACACTCACAATGCTGTTAGGGAGGGAGTTCCAGGATCTTTTCCCTGTGGTGTAGGTATACCCACAGCGCTGTTAGGGAGGGATTTCCAGGATTTTGACCCAGATACATTGAAGGAACAGCCGATGTATTTCCAAGTCAGGATTGTGAGTGGCAGGCAATGAGATCGCGTCTGATTTCTGGTCCACCGCATGTTTGGGAGACCTTTGGATCCACTACTCTCACTACCCTAGCTCCAAACGGAAAAGTGCATGCTGGCAATCTGACTCGGACTCCCGGAGTGAAGTGTAAACAGCCGAAGCCCACACTTGTGAACGCGCTTTCACTCCCCAGTTCCCTGGTGTTTCTGATCTCTACACCCACGTCGGCCACCTTTTCAGGTATCTGGGAGGCTTACGTTCTCCTCAATCTGAAATTGGTGTACAAACAAGCACATGCATATGTCTATGGTTGAAAAGAGACACTCTGTGAGGTTTTTCATCTTGCACGCATCAGGACAGATCTACAAGAATGCCAAACCGCAAAGGGAACAACAATTTATACTGCATGGGAAGAGCAATGCTGATTTGTTTGGAAAGTGGTCGAGGCATTGCCATGGGGATTGCAGCAAGGATCAGTTAACTGCCAAGCTTTTATCTGGATTCAAACCAATCAGGTCAACTGTGATTGGTCAAGGCACCGACCCGGGGAATGAAGCAGAGAATGGCTGGCCCACCGAGCTTTGATTTAGCGGAACAGGGCGTAATGTGTGGGCCTGCCCTTTTCCGTTTGTCACGGGGTCCTGAATATGAATGTATGCCGCTTCTAGCAAGTTTGAGTGAGCCTCTTTGTGGATCTGACTGACGACCCTCGATTGGTTGCCAGATTAATCCTTGTCGCAATCAGGATTGCTCGGTAAGTGCTGTCCGATCGCAGAATCACCCTCAACGCTGGGCGCTTATGTTTTGAGCTTTGCGAGCAGAGTTGGCTGCCTGTGGCAGGTACTTTGCCTGTTGTGAACAGACAAAAGGGACGTGTCGGTTTTGATAGAGTCCAGTCTTCGCGGCGCTGCGTACCTGACATCACATGGGCACCGAACCCTGCATGCCGCATGGCTCATTTGCGTGGCCAGCAGAACATCTTTTTGGCTCGATGGCGGCACCATGTTGGCAGAGTATGACTTGGCATTTCCTCTGAGGTTTGGCATTCTTGTGGGGCCAGACCTGATGAGTCCAAGACACAGCATTTTGACAGCATGTCTCCTTTCTTAGCCATTAACATGCGGTTATACTTCAAAAGGTGGAACAATGCTACGCGGATAAATAAATAGGGTTTGGGGATGTTGGGGTGCTCATTCAAAGGGCTAGGAAAGGCCCGGTGGGCTGAATGGCCCCCCCTTGTGAGCTCCACATTACCGCATTTGCACTGTCCAACCAAGGATTCACACTTACACGCCACAGTCACCAGAACCCTCTCGCTCAAGGTTGAGTTGACTATTCGTCCATGAGAGGCCAGCCCATAATGGCAGCTGTAGTGACCCCGTTGAGCGCCGGGGCGGTGAAGGTCGCGGCACTCCTGCTCTCGCTCGAAAGCTTGAAAGAAAAGGGATCCTCCCCGTCCACGCTGCTGAGGTAGAACCCGGTCACGGAGTAGTGGGGGTGCGTGGCGCACTTAATTCCAACCATCTCACTGGGTAGGAAGCTCCCCGGTGAACGGCTTAGAGAGATGGAGGGCGGAGGTGGATATCTGTAAATGCAAAGAAGAGGTGAGTCGGTGTCGTTGCCCATTCCTAATTGCCCCTTGAGAAGGTTGCCCATCCCTAATTGTCCCTTAAGAAGATTTCCTGTCTCTAATTGCCCCTTCGGAAGGTTGCCCGTGCCTAATTGTACATTGAGAATGTTTCCTGTCCCTAATTGCCCCTTGAGAAGGTTGCCCATCCCTTGTTGCCCCCAGGGAAGTTTGCCCATTCCTAATTGCCCCTTGAGAAGGTTGCCTGTCCCTAATTGACCGCTAGAATGTTGTCCATCTCTAATTTCCAAATGAGAAGGTTGCCTGTCCCTAATTTCCTCTTGAGAAGGTTGCCCATCCCTAATTGCCCCTTGTGGTGGTGCTGAGCTGCCTTCTTCAGCCACAGCAGTCGCTGTGGTGCAGGTAAACCCACAGTGCTGTTAGGGAGGGAGTTCCAGGATTTTGTCCCTGTGGTGTAGGTACACCCACAGTGCTGTTAGGGAGGGAGTTCCAGGATTTTGTCCCTGTGGTGTAGGTACACCCACAGTGCCGTTAGGGAGGGAGTTCCAGGATTGTGTCCCTGTGGTGTAGGTACACCCACAGTGCTGTTAGGGAGGGAGTTCCAGGATTTTGTCCCTGTGGTGTAGGTACACCCACAGTGCTGTTAGGGAGGGAGTTCCAGGATTTTGTCCCTGTGGTGTAGGTACATCCACAGTGCTGTTAGGGAGGGAGTTCCAGGATTTTGTCCCTGTGGTGTAGGTACACCCACAGTGCTGTTAGGGAGGGAGTTCCAGGATTTTGTCCCTGTGTTGTAGGTACACCCACAGTGCTGTTAGGGAGGGAGTTCCAGGATTTTATCCCTGTGGTGTAGGTACACCCACAGTGCTGTTAGGGAGGGAGTTCCAGGATTTTGTCCCTGTGGTGTAGGTACACCCACAGTGCTGTAAGGGAGGGAGTTCCCGGAATTTGTCCCTGTGGTGTAGGTACACCCACAGTGCCTTTAGGGAGAGAGTTGCAGGATTCTGTCCCTGTGGTGTAGGTACACCCACAGTGCTGTTAGGGAGGGAGTTCCAGGATTTTGTCCCTGTGGTGTAGGTACACCCACAGTGCTGTAAGGGAGGGAGCTCCCGGAATTTGTCCCTGTGGTGTAGGTACACCCACACTGCTGTTAGAGAGGGAGTTCCAGGATTTTGTCCCTGTGGTGTAGGTACACCCACAGTGCTGTTAGGGAGGGAGTTCCAGGATTTTGTCCATGTGGTGTAGGTACACCCACAGTGCCTTTAGGGAGAGAGTTGCAGGATTCTGTCCCTGTGGTGTAGGTACACCCACAGTGCTGTTAGGGAGGGAGTTCCAGGATTTTGTCACTGTGGTGTAGGTACACTCACAGTGCTGTTAGGGAGGGTGTTCCAGGATTTTGTCCCTGTGGTGTCGGTACACCCACAGTGCTGTTAGGGAGGGAGTTCCAGGATTTTGTCCCTGTGGTGTAGGTACACCCACAGTGCTGTTAGGGAGGGAGTTTCAGGATTTTGTCCCTGTGGTGTAGGTACACCCACAGTGCTGTTAGGGAGGGAGTTCCAGGATTTTGTCCCTGTGGTTTAGGTACGCCCACAATGCTGTTGGGGAGGGAGTTCCAGGATTTTGATCCAGCGGCCTTGAAGGAGCAGCCGATGTTTTTCCAAGTCAGGGTTGTGAGTGGCAGGCAATGAGATCGCGTCTGATTTCTGGTCCAACACGTCTTCGGGAGAAGGTTGGATCCACTACTCTCACTACCCTAACTCCAAACAGAAAAGTACATGCTGGTAATCTGACTCGGACTCCCTGAGTGAAGTGTAAACAGCCGAAGCCCACACTTGTGTACGCGCTTTCACTCTCCAGTTCCCTGGTGTTTCTGATCTCTACACCCACGTCGGCCACCTTTTCAGGTATCTGGGAGGCTTACGTTCTCCTCAATCTGAAATTGGTGTACAAACAAGCACATGCATATGTCTATGGTTGAAAAGAGACACTCTGTCGAGGCTTTTCATCTTGCACGCATCAGGACAGATCTACAAGAATGCCAAACCGCAAAGGGAACAACAATTTATACTGCATGGGAAGAGCAATGCTGATTTGTTTGGAAAGTGGTCGAGGCATTGCCATGGGGATTGCAGCAAGGATCAGTTAACTGCCAAACTTTAATCTGGATTCAAACCAATCAGGTCGACTGTGATTGGCCAAGGCACCGACCCGGCGAATGAAGCAGAGAATGGCTGGCCCTCCGAACTTTGATTTAGCGGAACAGGGCGTACTGTGTGGGCGTGCCCTTTTCCGTTTGTCACGGGGTCCTGAATATGAATGTATGCCATTTCTAGCAAGAGTGCGTGAGCCTCTTTGTGGATCTGACTGACGACCCTCGATTGGTTGCCAGATTAATCCTCGGCGCAATCAGGATTGCTCGATAAGTGCTGTCCGATCGCAGAATCAGCCTCAGCGCTGGGCGCTTACGTTTTGAGCTTTACGAGCGTGGGTTGGCTGCCTTTGGCAGGCACTTTGCCTGTTGTGAACAGACAAAAGGGACGTGTCGGTTTTGATAGAGTCCAGTCTTTGGGGCGCTGCGTACCTGACATCACATGGGCACCGAACCCTGCATGCCGCATGGCTCATTTGCGTGGCCAGCAGAACATCTTTTTGGCTCGATGGGGGTGTCATGTTGGCAGAGTATGACTTGGCATTTCCTCTGAGGTTTGGCATTCTTGTGGGGCCAGACCTGATGAGTCCAAGACACAGCATTTTGACAGCATGTCTCCTTTCTTAGCCGTTAACGTGCGGTTATACTTCAAAACGTGGAACAATGCTACGCGGATAAATAAATAGGGTTTGGGGATGTTGGGGTGCTCATTCAAAGGGCTAGGAAAGGCCTGGTGTGCTGAATGGCCCCCTCTTGTGAGCTCCACATTACCGCATTTGCACTGTCCAACCAAGGATTCACACTTACACGCCACTGTCACCAGCACCCTCTCGCTCAAGGTTGAGTTGACTATTCGGCCATGAGAGGCCAGCCCATAATGGCAGCTGTAGTGACCCCGTTGAGCGCCGGGGCGGTGATGGTCGCGGCACTCCTGCTCTCGCTCGAAAGCTTGAAAGAAAAGGGATCCTCCCCGTCCACGCCGCTGAGGTAGAACCCGGTCACGGAGTAGTGGGGGTGCGTGGCGCACTTAATTCCAACCGTCTCACCGGGTAGGAAGCTCCCCGGTGAACGGCTTAGAGAGATGGAGGGCGGAGGTGGATATCTGTAAATGCAAAGAAGAGGTGTGTCGGTGTCGTTGCCCATTCCTAATTGCCCCTTGAGAAGGTTGCCCATCCGTAATTGTCCCTTAAGAAGATTTCCTGTCCCTAATTGCCCCTTCGGAAGGTTGCCCGTCCCTAATTGTCCCTTGAGAATGTTTCCTGTCCCTAATTGCCCCTTGGGAAGGTTGCCCATCCCTTGTTGCCCCCAGGGAAGTTTGCCCGTTCCTAATTGCCCCTTGAGAGGTTGCCTGTCCCTAATTGACCGCGAGAATGTTGTCCATCTCTAATTTCCAAATGAGAAGGTTGCCCATCCCTAAATGCCCCTTGAGAAGGTTGCCTGTCCCTAATTTCCTCTTGAGAAGGTTGCCCATCCCTAATTGCCCATTGTGGTGGTGCTGAGCTGCCTTCTTCAGCCACAGCAGTCGCTGTGGTGTAGGTACACCCACAGTGCTGTTAGGGAGGGAGTTCCAGGATTTGTCCCTGTGGTGTAGGTACACCCACAGTGCTGTTAGGGAGGGAGTTCCAGGATTTTGTCCCTGTGGTGTAGGTGCTCCCACAGTGCTGTTAGGGAGGGAGTTCCAGGATTTTGTCCCTGTGGTGTAGGTACACCCACAGTGCTGTTAGGGAGGGAGTTCCAGGATTTTGTCCCTGTGGTGTAGGTACACCCACAGTGCTGTTAGGGAGGCAGTTCCAGGATTTTGTCCCGGTGGTGTAGGTACACCCACAGTGCTGTTAGGGAGGGCGTTCCAGGATTTTGTCCCTGTGGTGTAGGTACACCCACAGTGCTGTTAGGGAGGGAGTTTCAGGATTTTGTCCCTGTGGTGTAGGTACACCCACAGTGCTGTTAGGGAGGGAGTTCCAGGATTTTGTCCCTGTGGTTTAGGTACGCCCACAATGCTGTTAGGGAGGGAGTTCCAGGATTTTGACCCAGCGGCCTTGAAGGAGCAGCCGATGTATTTCCAAGTCAGGGTTGTGAGTGGCAGGCAATGAGATCGCGTCTGATTTCTGGTCCACCACGTGTTCGGGAGAAGGTTGGATCCACTACTCTCACTACCCTAGCTCCCTAATTGCCCCTTGAGATGGTTGCCCATTCCTAATTGTCCCTTAAGAAGATTTCCCATCCCTAATTGCCCCTTCGGAAGGTTGCCCGTCCCTAATTGACACTTGAGAATGCTCCCGTCCCTAATTACCCCTTGGGAAGGTTGCCCATCCCTTGTTGCCCCCAGGGAAGTTTGCCTGTCCCTAATTGCCCCTTGAGAAGGTTGCCTGTCCCTAATTGACCGCGGGAATGTTGTCCATCTCTAATTTCCAAATGAGAAGGTTGCCCATCCCTAAATGCCCCTTGAGAAGGTTGCGTGTCCCTGCTTTCTCTTGAGAAGGTTGCCCGTCCCTAATTGCCCCTTGTGGTGGTGCTGAGCTGCCTTCTTCAGCCACTGCAGTGGCTGTGGTGTAGGTAATCCCACAGTGCTGTTAGGGAGGGAGTTCCAGGATTTTGTCCCTGTGGTGTAGGTACACCCACAGTGCTGTTAGGGAGGGAGATCCAGCATTGTGTCCCTGTGGTGTAGGTACACCCACAGTGCTGTTAGGGAGGGAGTTCCAGGATTTTGTCCCTGTGGTGTAGGTACACACACAGTGCTGTTAGGGAGGTAATTCCAGGATTTTGTCCCTGTGGTGTAGGTACACCCACAGTGCTGTTAGGGAGGGAGTTCCAGGATTTTGTCCCTGTGGTGTAGGTACACCCACAGTGCTGTTAGGGAGGGAGTTCCAGGATTTTGTCCCTGTGGTGTAGGTACACCCACAGTGCTGTTAGGGAGGGAGTTCCAGGATTTTGTCCCTGTGGTGTAGGTACACCCACAGTGCTGTTAGGGAGGGAGTTCCAGGATTTTGTCCCTGTGGTGACGGGTACACCCACAGCGCTGTTAGGGAGGGAGTTCCAGGATTTTGTCTCTGTGGTGACGGGTACACCCACAGTGCTGTTAGGGAGGGAGTTCCAGCATTGTGTCCCTGTGGTGTAGGTACACCCACAGTGCTGTTAGGGAGGGAGTTCCAGGATTTTGTCCCTGTGGTGTAGGTACACCCACAGTGCTGTTAGGGAGGGAGTTCCAGCATTGTGTCCCTGTGGTGTAGGTACACCCACAGTGCTGTTAGGGAGGGAGTTCCAGGATTTTGTCCCTGTGGTGACGGGTACACCCACAGCGCTGTTAGGGAGGGAGTTCCAGGATTTTGTCTCTGTGGTGTAGGTACACCCACAGTGCTGTTAGAGAGGGAGTTGCAGGATTTTGTCTCTGTGGTGTAGGTACACCCACAGTGCTGTTAGGGAGGGAGTTCCAGGATTTTGTCCCTGTGGTGTAGGTACACTCACAGTGCTGTTAGGGAGGGAGTTCCAGGATTTTGTCCCTGTGGTGTAGGTACACCCACAGTGCTGTTAGGGAGGGAGTTCCAGGATTTTGTCACTGTGGTGTAGGTACACCCACAGTGCTGTTAGGGAGGGAGTTCCAGGATTTTGTCCCTGTGGTGTAGGTACACCAACAGTGCTGTTAGGGAGGGAGTTCCAGGATTTTGTCCCTGTGGTGTAGGTACACCCACAGTGCTGTTCGGGATGGAGTCCAGGATTTTGTCCCTGTGGTGTAGGTACGCCCACAGCGCTGTTAGGGAGGGAGTTCCAGGATTTTGACCCAGCGACAAAATATATATATATTTCCAAGTCAGGATGGTGAGTGGCTTGGAGGGGAACTTCCAGGTGCTGGTGTTCCCATGTGTCTGCTGCCCTTGTCCTTCTAGATGGTAGTGGGTCGTGGGTTTGGAAGGTGCTGTCGAAGGAGCCTTGGTGAATTCCTTCAGTGCATCTTGTAGATGGTACACACACTGCTGCTACTGTGCGTCGGTGGTGGAGGGAGTGAATGGTTGTGGATGGGGTGCTGATCAAGCGGGGCTGCTTTGTCCTGGACGGTGTCGAGATTCTTGAGTGTTGTGGGAGCTGCACTCATCCAGGCAAGTGGGGAGTATCCCATCACACTCCTGACTTGTACCTTGTAGATGGTGGACAGGCTTTGGGGAGTCAGTAGGTGAGTTACTCTCCACAGGATTCCCAGCCTCTGACCTGCTCTTGTTGCCACAGTATTTATATGGCTGGTCCCAGTTCAGTTTCTGGTCAATGGTAACCCCCAGGATGTTGATAGTGGGGGGACTTCGCAATGGTTTTGTCACTGATTGGTGCAAAGTGATATATTTTAAGTGATGCTAGCTATTGTCCGGTTCTTGTGGCTGCCCTTTCAACAGTGCATTCGGGTGATGTTCACTTCAATGCCTCCAGCACACAGTGGAGGTGTCACAGTGCCTAAGATGTGAAAGAGTGACATCCTGTCACCATGAGCAGCGCCTCATGAAATCACAGACTCACAGAATCACTGTGGAGAAGAGACCCTTCGGCCCATCGAGTCTGCACCGACACGTGAGAAACACCTGACCTACCTCCCTAATCCCATTGACCTACACTTGGCCCCAGAGCCTTGAATGTTATGACATGCCAAGTGCTCATCCAGGTACTGTTTAAAGTGTGTGAGGCAACCCGCCTCCACCACCTTCCCAGGCAGCGCATTCCAGACCCTCACCACCCTCTGGGTAACAAAAGTTGTTCCTCACATCCCCCCTAAACCTCCTGCCCCTCACCTTGAACTTATGTCCCTTTCGTGACTGACCCTTCAACTAAGGGGAACAGCTGCTCCCTATCCACCCTGTCCATGCCCCTCATAATCTTGTACACCTCGATCAGGTCGCCCCTCAGTCTTCTCCGCTCCAACGGAAACAACCCAAGTCTATCCAACCTCTCTTCGTAACGTAAATGTTTCATCCCAGGCCACATCCTGGTGAATCTCCTCTGCACCCCCTCCAGTGCAATCACATCCTTCCTATAATGTGGCGACCAGAACCGCACACAGTACTCCAGCGGTGGTCTCACCAAAGTCCTATACAACTCCAACATGACCTCCCTACTGTTGTAATCTATGCCTCGATTGATCAAGGCCAGTGTCCCAAATGCCTTTTTCACCCTCCCCACTAACATACCCCTTCCGCCTCACCAGAGTTTAAGTAGAGGAGAACGGAAGACTTCATTACATGGACGCAGAACTGAGATAATCAAAGGGCTGGTAATTCACTAACCTGATACCGTCACTTCCAGATATCGTCACTGAGCGTCGAATTTTGCGAGCGTCCGGAGTTCTCGACCTGGTACGGACAGGTGTGACTGCCTTCGTTCAGTCTGCTGATGTTCTGGAATGTGAACATGGCAGAGTTGGGTGCCAGTACAGACAGCTCGTGAACCCCGTCTCTGTACAGGTGGAACCTCAGCTCCCCGAGACCGTCGGGCGCGTCGCATCTGATTCTCAAGCCGTGTCCCTGCAGGAAGGGCGTCGACAGGGCCCTCGCCGGAAATCGTTGGCCGCCCTGCCTGTTCTGAATGGTCAGCAAGGGCCAGAAAGCAAAGCATCGCCGATGAGACATTGAGCAAGGGGGACGCAGCATGCACGGTCGCGCAGGTAGGGGGTGAAGTTAGACGTGGGCTGGGCGTGGAGGAACATGGGGCGTTTGGAGCGGGAGGAGAGCATTCGGCCCTTCGGGTCTGCCTGCCAGCCCCTCGGTAAGGTCGTGGCTGACCTGAACCAACTTATGGTCTCAACTCTACTTTTCTGTCTGTTCTCCCATAACCCTTGACTCCCTCGGAAGTCTACCTCGCTCAGCCTTGAACATATTCCATGATCCAGCCTCCAATGATGTCTGTGGAAGAGAATTCCAAACACTGATGACCCTCTGGGAGAACCAGTACTTGAGTATTTGCGGGGAAAGCGGAGACAGTTTTGATTAAGCCTTTTCTCTTGCACTTATCAGGACAATTGAGATAATACCAGTGTCCGGGGAAACAACACATCTACGCTGTATAAGAAGAGAGTGTTGATTAGTTGGCACATGGGCTCTGATTGGCAGAGGGGTTGCGATGCAGAATGCACCAGTTGATGGTGACTGACAGCCAACTGCCGAGCATTGTTCGAAATTTAAACCAGGCAGCTTGACTGCGATGGGTCGAGGCGTTGCCCTGAGGAATGAACCAGTGAATGGCTGTCACTTCGTCTGTTTAGCTGGAGCAGGCGCAAAGCACAGGGCCCTGTGTATCAATATATTGCAGCTTTCAGCACATGCAAATGCACCACACCGCGAGCCCGACTGACAATCTTAAATGCGCTGTCAGCGTAATTCTTCGCACACCGAGGACTATTTAGCAAACGCCGTCCGATCGTGTAATCGCATCGAATGTTGGGGCACAGCGCTTTGAGGTTTTCCAAGCACGGGCTAGCTGGGTACTGTTTGCACTTTGCCCATTTGAGAGGGGCCAGCCACTCCCCGGGGCAATGTCTGGACCAATCAGAGTCGCGGTGCCAGGTGAACTAAATTTTGTTCGAGGCTTGGCAGTCAACTGGCAGTCGCCGTCAACTGGTGCGTTCCCCGTGGCAACGCCTCTGCCAATCAGATTCCACTCACCAACCAATCAGCGCTGTCTGCTCATACAGCATAAGGCATGTTGTTTCCCCATGACACTGGCATTTTCTTGCAAAGGGCTCCGATGAGTGCAAGACGAAAAGATTCGACAAAAGAGGTCTCCTTTCCTCACTGATACCTGAGGACAAATTCACCTCATCTCTTGCCTGAAAAGGAAGCCCTCTTATTCTTGAGCCGTAGCAGTTACACCAACCAACCCAATATTTTTCTGTTTGATCTTCACAAGCTTAACATTGGCTCCCCATCGTTTCATTTTAAGAGCCCACCACATTGCCGTGAGGCTGGGGGAGGTGGGGGCAGTGATAGCACAGTGTTATCCGGCCTCCATGTGACTCCAGACCCACAGCAATGTGGTTGACACTTAACAGCCCTCCGAACTAGAGATGGGCCTCACCAGCGATGCCCAAATCCCCTAAATAAATTGTAGAACGAGACCAGGTAAGGCTTCTGTTCCCTGAACGACATTTGGTGAAGCAGATGTTTTTTTTTTGATACACATTCGGCAAACCCCACAGTTTCGTGGTTACAGTAACTGAGGCTAGCTTTCCATTCCAGATTTATTTTTAATTAAGTGAAGTTGTTAATTAATTAAATTCAAATTCCACCCACTGCTGTGTGGAGGGGTGATGGGGGGGTGGTGGGGATTTGAACCTGTGTCCCCAGGTCACCAGCTAGACTGTCGGGATTACCATGAAGGCAAAATATTGCGGCTGTTGGAAACCTGAAGCAAGGCCAGAAAATGCTGGGGAAAGCTAAGCTGCGGGGGGGTGGGGGGGGGGTCCCTGACAACATCTGCGGAGAGAGAGAGAGAGACAGAGTTAACGTTTCGAGTCCGTCAGAGTTCTGAAGATGAGTCGTGCGGACTCGAAAGGTTAGTTTTGCTTTCCCTCGCTCCACAGGCGCTGTCGGACCTGCTGAGCTGCTACCAGCGATTTCAGTGGGGTTAGCATCCCGGTGACATGACCTCTACGCCACCTCCTTCAACAACTCTGGTGGCATCGGGACTGACGAGCGAGCGGAAGATGCATGTTCTACTATGCATCGAAGTCGAATATTACATCCTGGGGAGGTGGGGGGTATAGTGCTATTGTCACTGGGCTGGTATTCTAGAGATCCGGCATAACGCTCTGGGGACCCAGATTTCAACACCCGACAGCACAAGGTGAAATCTGAATTGAACTGGAAGTTTATGATCAGCACATTTGCGTTGTTGTAAAATAACCATCTGGTTCACTAATGCCCTTCGGGGAGGGAAATCTTCCACCCTTGCCTGGCCTGGCCTAAACGTGACTCCGGACCAACGGCAACCCGGTTGACTCTTAAATACCCTCTGAACAAGGGGTGGGCAATAAATGCTGGCCTACCCAGTGATGCCCACACCCCGTGCACAAAACACACGTCAGCAAGTGTGAAACTGTTCATTTTCGCAGTAAGAGTGAAAAAAGAAGCACATTATCTTAATGGGGAGAGGTTGCAGAGCTCTGAGGGGCAGAGGGATCTGGGTGTCCTAGTGCATGAATCGCAAAAGGCTAGTATGCAAGTGCAGCAAGTGATTAGGAAAGCTAATAGAATGTTACCTGGATTATTCCATACAGTGCAACGTGGGGAAGTGGGAGGTATTGCACTTTGGTATGAAGAATAGGGGCATAGACTACTTTCTAAATGGGGAGAGAATTCAGAAATCTGGAGTGCAAAGGGACTTGGGAGTCCTAGTCCAGGATTCTCTTAATGTTAACTTGCAGGTTGAGTCGGTAGTTAGGAAGGCAAATGCAGTGTTGGCATTTATTGCGAGAGGGCTAGAATATAAAAGCAGGGATGTGCTGCTGAGGCTTCATAAGGCTCTGGTCAGACCACATTTAGAATATTGTGAGCAGTTTTGGGCCCCGTATCTCAGGAAGGATGTGCTGGCCCTGGAGAGGGTCCAGAGGAGGTTCACGAGAATGATCCCTGGAATGAAAGGCTTAACATATGAGGAACGTTTGAGGACTCTGGGTCTATACTCGATGGAGTTTAGAAGGATGAGGGGGGGGATCTGATTGAAACTTACAGAATACTGAAAGGCCTGGATAGAGTGGATGTGGGGAAGATGTTTCCATGAGTAGGAGAGACTAGGACCCGAGGGCACAGCCTCAGAGTAAAGGGAGGACCTTTTAGAACAGAGATGAGGAGAAACTTCTTTAGCCAGAGAGTGGTGAATCTATGGAATTCATTGCCACAGAAGGCTGTGGAGGCCAAGTCATTGAGTGTATTTAAGACCGAGATAGATAGGTTCTTGATTGGTGAGGGGGTCAAAGGTTACGGGGAGAAGGCAGGAGAATGGGGTTGAGCAACTTATCAGCCATGACTGAATGGCGGAGCAGACTCGATGGGCCGAATGGTCTAATTTCTGCTCCTATGGTCTTATGGTCTTATAGTGCTGATGTCCTTATTTAAGGAAGGATGTACATGCGTTAGCAGCAGTTCAGAGAAGGTTTACCAGACTAACACCAGGAACGGGCGGGTTGTCTTACGAGGACAGGTTGGACAGACTAGGCTTGTAGCCGCTGGAGTTTAGAAGAGTGAAAGGTGACTCGACTGAAACCTTTAAGGCCCGAAGGGGTCTTGACAGGGTGGATGTGGAGAGGGTTTTTCCTCTAGTGGGAGAATCCAGAACGAGGGCTTTAACAATAAGGGGACGCCCATTTAAGACAGAGACGAGGGGAATTATATCTCACTCGGAGTCTTTGGGGCTCTCCCTCCAAAGGTGATGGAAGCAGAGCCTTTGAATATTTTTAAGGCCGAGCGAGATAGGTTCTTGAGTAACAAGGGTGTGGGGGGGCTGGGGGGGGGGGGGGGGGGCGAAAGGTTATCGGGGGGCGGGGGGAGGCAGGCCGGAATGTGGGGTTGAGGTGACAGTCAGGTCAGCCACGGCTTTATTGAATGGGGGAGCAGGTTCGAGGGTGGGGTGACCTACTCCCAACTCGTATGTCCGCCAGCTCGTGTGTAAGAATTTATTTGTTAAACTCCCTAAACACCGCCGCCCCTCCCCCCCCACCCTTCGTTTTTATTTAACGTTAGGATGCCCGCATTTGTTCGGCTGTGTGTGAACCTCCTGGAGGGGGCAGTGGTTGTAACGTAGCAGTTGAAAAATAGAGAGAGAGAGAGAGAGAGAGAGATTCAACTCACCTCGCACCGTTATGACCAGTGCGTCGCTCTGGGTCGATACAAAAGTGTCACCCGCGATTTCTAATTCGTAAACGCAGGTGCGGTTCCGTTGGTGGGTCCCGTTCGCTTCGGGGATAGTGAAAGTGGCACTGCCGTCGCTCGCTGGGGTGAATGCCAGCCTGCCAGTGGCAAGCGTGTCACCCTTGTAGAGGTACGTGGTCGTATCGGAGTAGGGAACCGGCGCCGTGCAGGTAAGGTTGAGGGTCTCTCCTCGTAAGAACGCGTTGCTTTTCTGGGGAGTTACCAGAGACGCCTTTGGCAGATAATCTGAGGGAGGAAGGGTGGTGGAGGAGTAGGGGGAGGAATTCGGTTAAGATGAGGGCAAACAACCGGTTGCAAGCACGCGCCTCGGTCCACCTGCTGGATTTTGATGGAAAGCACTCAGCAAAACAAAGCCACCCGCGTTCGCCAAGCGCCCTTAGGGAAGCAGAGCAGACCAACGTGCACCCGCACCCCCCCCAACCGCCGAGATTCAGCCCCCTCCACCCTACCCCCGCCCCCCCCCCCCAACTCCGTACGACCACCCCTCCTTCGTCCAGACTCCAGGGTGAACGGGCTCCAAACCTGATCAACCTTCCCCATGGCGGGGCATACGCCTTCACCCCCAAGAATCCGAACCTGCTCAGGTCCGCTTCCAGCGCAAGGGCGCCCTTCTTTGAACCACGGGAGCAGAACTGTGCACAGTGCTCTGACTTCCGTTACCCACTCCCTCCAACGCTCCTGTCCTCCACTTTGATGCGTCCTTAGGGCCCAGTCTGTAACCCGTTTTGTTGCCGGTGAGCACATTCTGCTAACTGACCTTCGTGCCGCTATTCACACCTGCTTCAGTCTTTAGCGCTCCCTTTGCCTTGTGCCTTTGTCAAACCTCTCCTGAGCTCCCCGCCTCCCCTCTGCCTATCCTTGACTTCCCATATTAGCCCCCAGCTGCCGCCGTGGCGCAATGGTATCGTCCCTCGACCGGTACCCGCGCGTGGACCCTCAGAGCATTCCTGCCACTGTGGCCAGATTGGACCTCAATCGAAAATCGAAGTGGTGACCACAACCTCTGCCGCGAGAACAGTTAAAACCCCCGGCCTGGTTCGGTTTTGGGGAGGGAATCTGCCACCCTTACCCGGTCTGGTCTACACGTGACTCCAGACCCACAGCCGCTCGTAGATACTCTCTGAACAAGGGGCAATTCCAGGGATGGGCAATAAATGCCGGCCTAGCCAGCGAGGCTCACATCCCGGTGAGTGAGGGAAAGCCCCCGTCTTGTTTCTGCTTCCCTTTAGCCCTGAATAAGACTCGCAACTCTGCGTCCCTCCCCACAGACCCCCCCACCACCCCCCCACCCCCCCCCCGCTGAGTTCTGACCAACGCTTTGTTGAGCTCGCTGGAGGGTCACGTTCCACCTGCCGGGCGTGGAATCTTACCTGCGTTGCAGGCAACCCCAGCGTGTTCACCGCCGCTGCGAGTCCTCTCTCCCCAGGCCTCGGAGGGGCAGTCCCCACAGGGAGAGAACTCGGTCCCGCCGCAGTGGGCGAACCCCCAGCAGCGCCAGCCGCGTCCCTCGCTCGAAGGGGGGGTCAGCTCCTCCTCAAAGCCGCAGCCCAGCTGGCGACAAACCACCGCGGCGTCCCACGGGTCCCGGCCGCTCCCGCGGATCGGGCCCCACCGCTTCCTGTAGTTCGACGTCCGCCCTCCCCCAGCGGCAGCCAGCCACGGTACCCAACCTCAGCTGCAATCGGTCTGCATCAAGACAAGGGGAGGTACTTAAGGCCCAGTGGTTTTGCAGGGCCCATTTCAAGACGGCGCAGAGCGCCTTCGAACCACAGAACCACCACAGCACAGAGAAAAGGCCACTCGGCCCTTCTCGCCTGTGCCGAAATATCCTTCCGCCAATCCCATCGACCTGCGCCCAGTCCGCAACCCTCCGGACCTCTCCCATCCATGTATCCATCCAATTTATCCTTAAAACTTAAGCGATTTCAATCTGTCAATCCAGATACCCAGCGCAATGTGCAGGGGGCATCAGGTTTCAAATAATGGTGGGGCGGGGTGGTGGGGAGGGGGCGTTGGTGAATCTCATAGAAACCTATAAAAGTCTAACAGGACTGGACAGGGTAGATGCAGGAAGGATGTTCCCGATGGTGGGGGGAGTCCAGAACCAGGGGTCACAGTCTGAGGATACGGGGTAGACCATTTAGGACTGAGATGAGGAGAAATGTCTTCACCCAGAGAGTGGTGAGCCTGCGGAATTCACTACCACAGAAAGTAGTTGAGACCAAAACATTGTATGTTTACAAGAAGGAGTTGGATATAGCTCTTGGGGCGAGAGGGATCAAAGGTTATGGGGAGAAAGTGGGAGCAGGCTATTGAGTTGGATGATCAGCCTTGATCATAATGAATGGGGGAGCAGGCTCGAAGGGCCGAATGGCCTCCTCCTGCTCCTAGTCTCTCTGTTTCTCAATCCCACCCTGGCAGGTTGAATTCAATAAAGAATCTGAGTTCAACGTTTCAGGTGAACCACGGTCGGATTGTTGGAAAAACCCATCTGGTTCGCTGAGAGCCACCTTCAAGGGAGGGAGTCTGCTCTCCTCACCCGGTCTGGCCTACACGTGACTCCGGACTCAACGCAATTGCGTTCGCCTCTTAGCTTACCCCCCCCCCACCCCCCCCCATTGAACAACGGACGCTAGCCCAGCCAGCGATGTAGCTAATCCCTGCCCAGCGGCCAAGAGCGAGGAACGGTTAAGTGGCGTTGACTGGATGCGGTCGTGGGATAAATACTGGCCCCCAGCACCACACCGGTACTGCCCCCTGTTCCCCCCGCTACGTGCCCCACCCTCCAACCCCACCTCCGGTGGGTAGAGCAGGCCAGGCCTAAGTTGAAGGCCGCAGCCAAGCCTGGCACCTCTGGCAGTGCTAGTGCCAGCAGTGCCCACTCGCCCTTCTCCGCTCCCGTCCGTGCAGCGAGCCTGGACCAGGCAACCTTCTGCCCGTACGCCCACACCAATGAGGAGCAGGAGTGAGGCCACTCAGCCCCTCGAGCCACTTCGTAGTAATATTTAAACCAGATGGATTTTGATAAACAGATCCACATAGCAGCAAAGTTTGACGGCAGCAACACCCTGGAGTAACAGGTTGTTCACATCAATAAGACCAGGGCTGATCCGACTGCCACCTCGACCCCGCGTTCCTGCCAGCAACCTTTCACCTCACCGCTAATCAAGAATCTATCCACCCCGGCCTTCAAGATATTCCAAGGCCCCGCTTCCACCGCCTCTTGGGGAAGAAGATTCCAAAGAGTCACGACCCTCTGAGTGAAAGAATTCTCCCCACCTCTGTCTTAAGTGAGCGACCCCCTTATTTTGAAAACGTGTCCCCTTGTTCTCGGTTCTCCCCCAAGAGAAAATACCCGCCCTGGGCAGGTAGTGGTACTGTCACCGGACTGATAACGCAGAGATTCCGGTTCATAATCCCGCCAACTTGAGTTCGATAAACATCTGGGATGAAAAGTCCAATGGTGGACCGTTGTTAGAAAAGGACCCACCCGGTTCACGAATGTCCTTCTGCCGTCCTTACCTGGCCTTGGCTTATATGTGACTCCAGACCCACAGCCACAGCTCTTAAATTTGGGATGGTCAATAGACGCTGGCCAGGCCAGTGATGCCCACATCCCCCAAATGATAAGGGGACCAGCACTGTCCACAATACTCCAGATGTGCTCTCACCAGTGCCCTGTACAACTGATGCTTGACCTCCCCACCTTCGGAATCAATTCACCTCCCAATAAATAACAGCCTTGCTAAGTACTCCCTTGCGGTGCTGTAAGGCAGAGAACTCGAGGGGATGTGACAGTTTTCACGCCCGTTTCACGTACGGAATTGTACATTTTTTGACATCGACTCGGTTGTGTAACGAATAGAGAACGGAAGGTAATTTTGTGTAAATATGACCAGATGTATTTGACACACCCTCGCAGATATATAACGGGGGGAGGAGGACCAAAAACGCAGTGGTTTCAGGAGCAGAGACGCCGGTAGTGTCTCTATTTCAACTGCAAATTCATGACTGGCGGTGGAGGGGTGGGGTGGGGGGGGGTGGTGGTGGGGTGTGTGTGTGTGTGTGTGTGGAGAAGAATGCAGGACAGGTAAGGAAAAGGTTCGGGAGTCCTGCGGGGTTTCAGGAGTTGAGGCGTGGAATCTAAAAGCGAGGCTATCGTGAAGAATTTTTGTAGGTCACCAGTTCAGACTCAGCCAGAGCATCGAGTCTAGTCCTGGGCTCTGTGCTTTTGGGAGGCATCAGAGAGAGAGAGAGAGAGAGAGCAGCAAAGATTCACGGGAATGGTCCCAGCGATGAGGAACTTCAGTCACGTGGATATATTGGGGAAGTTGGGACTGTTTTCCTTGGAGAAGAGATTTACGTTTATTTTTTATTTATATATGTATAAATTATTTTCACCCTTTCTTTACCTGTTATCCGCAGCCTCCCTCCACCACTAGATCCACTTGTTTCTATGCTGTGCATTCACACAGCGCTGACCCTTATTCTGCTATTAACACCTTCTTATCTTAACTTTATGCCGCTATCTGCACCTTCTTTAGTCTTTAACGCTACCCTTAACACTCCCTTTGTCTTGTGTCCGTGACATCTTTGTCAATCTCTCCTGAGCTCCCACCTAACCCTGACCTTCTCTCTTGTCCCACCTCCTCCACCCCCTCTTAAACAGTACAAAACCCAGCACATTCCTGCTTCTCTTTAGCTCTGTAGAAGAGTGGTATGGACCCCGAAACGCTAACTCTTGTTTCTCTCGCTGCCAGACCTGCTGAGCTATCCCCCCAACGTTTTCCACTTCCACGACACATCTAAGCTAATGGGTAAAAGGAGTACCGGAGACGTGAGGGGAAAGCCTTGCCATGTTGGGGTCTGGAATGCCCTTCCCCAGGGTGCTGTGGGAGGCATGCTCCATCGAGGCATTCAAGGGGGGAAATGGGATGGTTATCTGTAAGATGAAAATGCGCAAGGGCTGCGCCGGGGGGTGGTGGGTGGGGGGGGGGTGGTGGGTGGTGGGTGGCACTCGGTGAGTTGCTGCTTCAGAGGGCTAGTGTGGACGCGATGGGACGAATGGCCTCCTACTGTTCCACATCCGCTCGCCGAGTCTCTAGTCTTCCGTCGGGTGCGAATCACAGCCCCACCAAGGTTAGGGAAGTCAACAGTTGGCGTGACTTACCTGATAATATTACCTGTAATTGGTCAATGCACCATGAGGTGCGTAACTCCCCCAAGATGTTGGCCCGGTAACAGCAAGCGTAGTTCCCCTCGACTGACGCATTTATACGGGCGAGGGTAAAGTTGGCAGACTAAGCGCCAGACAAAGGTGGTTCCATGGCAACATGGTCCCCGCTGCCGTTGTTGTACAGGTAGAAATGGCTGATGGGAAAATCCGCAGGGGCTTCACCTACCAAGAGAATCGTTTCTCCGGGAAAAAAGTGCCAGAGCAGAGGCTTCCGTCGAAAGGAGTGGCTTGGGGAGGTGATCTGAAAGAGTTGGAGACAACATGGAATCACCAAGAGCTCACCCTGTCTCCCTTTTTTTTTTCTATGTAAAATAAAAATTTTCAACCTGGACAAAGACCTAATATAGGTTCAGCCTGTGACCCTCGAGCCAAAGGAGCTTTCCTGACAGTTTCGGGGAAACTTGTGCCTCGTTATCTCTGAGGAGTGACTGACAACCCCCCCCCTTGTGGGCTGCACAGGCCAGGTCCAAATAGAACCGTACAAAGGCCATCTGCATTTCACGACAAGGCCTGAAGAGTCACTGACAACCCCCCTTGTCGGCGGCACAGGCCAGGTCCAAAGAGAACTGTACAAAGGCCATCTGCATTTCGTGACATGGCCTGAAGAGTCACTGACAACCCCCCTTATCGGCGGCACAGGCCAGGTGCAAAAAGAACCGTACAAAGGCCATCTGCACTTCATGACATGGCCTCAAGAGTCACTGACAACCCCCCTTGTCGGCGGCACAGGCCAGGTCCAAAAAGAACCGTACAAAGGCCATCTGCATTTCATGACAAGGCCTGGCTGGCGGGAGCCAGCTCAGCTCCTCAGGCAAAGGCATCTGCCGACCTCACCCAGCCTGGCCTACGTGTGGCTGACTCCTAGCTGCCCCTCCGAAATGGCCGTGCAAGCCACTCAATTCAAGGGGCAATTAGGGACGGGCAACAAATGCTGCCCCTTGCCGGTGATGCCCGCATCCCCATGAAGGGATACGTTTCGTGGAAACGGGAGGGGAACAAATGGTCATTTAGGCTGACATGTTGAGATGAAATCCGGTGGGAGGAGGGTCGTGGACTGGTGGTGGGGGTGGGGGGGGGAAGGGTGAACACTGACATGGACAAGTTGGTGAGCTGCACACTGAATGAATTCGATGAGCGGCTTCCCTTAGCTGTTACCGTCACGTGGACCGTGTCGCTGCTCCTTGAGTTCACATAATTACCCCCCTATTTCCGTTTCATACAGACAAGTGCAATTCCAAATTAAGCCGGCGGAATAAAACCTTTCTCCTCCCCGCTGTAGGAGAAGCCGTCCCTCCCAGCGACCTCGCAATAGAACCTGGCGGTAGGATAGTACAGCGGAGCAGAGCAGCTGTGAAAACCATTCTCTCCTCTGATATACAGAGGGGGCGATCGGCTGACTTGGATCGATGCTTTGGCCGGACGATCTGTGAAAGTGGGATATACACAAACAATTTGGAACAACAGCGTGCCTCGTATACACACACACACACAAACACACATACATATATATATATTGCTGAAAAAAGAGACGTCGAAGCGTTTTCTCTAGCACTCATCAGGACACGTGGCAAGAGAACCAGCATAAGGGGCAAAACAACGATTTATACGTTCACCCCCTTAGTACTGGTGTCCTTGCCAGATTCCTGATGAGTCTCAGACAAAAAGGTTTGACATGTCCCTTTTATCAACAATACCCCAAGCTCTGCACCGTCAAACGATTATGCGGCGTTTACACACGGAAAAGGTATGCGAGGGGTGCCACACGGGAGTAATAATCAAACAAAAGGTACCACCGATCCACGGGCAAATGTCCGAAAGGGGGGCTTTTGTTCTGTCAAGGATGTTACTCCAAAGGAGCGCTTTCCTGGAGGATATAGAGACAGAGGCATTTTGACACGGTTTCGTTGCATTTGCTCATCATGGGATGGGGGTAGGCCAGCAATTAGAACCCATCCCTAGTTGCCCCTTGACAAGGCGGTGCTGAGCCGCCTTCTTGAGCCGCCGCAGCCCCTGTGGTGTAGGTACACCCACAGCGCTGTTAGGGAGGGAGTTCCAGGATTTTGTCCCTGTGGTGTAGGTACACCCACAGTGCTGTTAGGGAGGGAGTTCCAGGATTTTGTCGCTGTGGTGTAGGTACACCCACAGTGCTGTTAGGGAGGGAGTTCCAGGATTTTGTCCTTGTGGTGTAGGTACACCCACAGTGCTGTTAGGGAGAGAGTTCCAGGATTTTGTCGCTGTGGTGTAGGTACACCCACAGTGCTGTTAGGGAGGGAGTTCCAGGATTTTGTCCATGTGGTGTAGGTACACCCACAGTGCTGTTAGGAAGGGAGTTCCAGGATTTTGTCCCTGTGGTGTAGGTACACCCACAGTGCTGTTAGGGAGGGAGTTCCAGGATTTTGTCCCTGTGGTGTAGGTACACCCACAGTGCTGTTAGGGAGGGAGTTCCAGGATATTGTCCTGTATGGTGTAGGTACACCCACAGTGCTGTTAGGGAGGGAGTCCCAGGATTTTGTCCCTGTGGTGTAGGTACACCCATAGCACTGTTAGGGAGGGAAATCCCGGATTTTGTCCCTGTGGTGTAGGTACACCCACAGTGCTGTTAGGGAGGGAGTTCCAGGATTTTGTCCCTGTGGTGTAGGTACACCCACAGTGCTGTTAGGGAGGGAGTTCCAGGATTTTGTCCCTGTGGTGTAGGTACACCCACAGTGCTGTTAGGGAGAGAGTTCCAGGATTTTGTCCCTGTGGTGTAGGTACACTCATAGTGCTGTTAGGGATGGAGTTCCAGGATTTTGTCCCTGTGGTGTAGGTACACCCACAGTGCTTTTAGGGAGGGATTTCCAGGATTTTGTCCGTGTGGTGTAGGTACACCCACAGTGCTGTTAGGGAGGGAGTTCCAGGATTTTGACCTAGTGACAGTGAAGGAACGTCCGATATATTTCCAAGTCAGGATGGTGAGGGGCTTGGAGGGGAACTTCCAGGTGATGGTGTTCCCCATGCGTCTGCTGCCCTTGTCCTTCTAGATGGTAGCGGCTGTGGGTTTGGAAGGTGCTGTCTAAGGAGCTTTGGTGAGTTGCTGCAGTGCATCTTGTAGATGGTACACACACTGCTGCTACTGTGCGTCGGTGGTGGAGGGAGTGAATGTTTAAGGTGGTGGATGGGGTGTCAATCCAGCGGACTGCCTTGAAAGGATGCACTGATATATAATGCGATTATATATATCTTCCTGCATGTAAAATATATACGTTTATATATCTTCCTGTATTTGTGTGGTTGAAATATTTTTATATTCGTTCATGGGATGCAGGCAACACTGGCTCAGCCGGAGTTTACTGCCCACCCCAATTGCGCTTGTTGAGAGGGCATTTAAGAGTCAACCTGGGGGTCTGGAGTCACATGTGGGCCAGACCAGGTAAGGACAGCAGATTACCTTCCCTAATGGGCGTTAGTGAACCAGATGGGTTTTCACCCACCACTCCATTCCTCAGGGAAAGGCCTTGTCCAATCAGAGTCAAGTGGACTGCCTCAAATTTCAAACAGCACTTGCCTCAAATTTCAAACACTGCTTGGCAGTTAACAGTCAGTCACTATCAACTGGTGTAATCAGCAATGGGTTCATCGTCATCGTTAGACTTTCCCAATTCCAGATTTTTGTTGGATTTAAAGTCCACTGTGGTGGGATTAGAAGCTAGATCCCCAGAAAAATAGTGGATTATGATTCCGGTGATGAGTCCAGTGATAGGTCTACAGTGCCACTGCCTCCCCCAAATATATACATATATATATACTACATATATACATATACATATTATATCTATAATACATGTAAATGGATATATAATATGTGTGTGTTAATGCATCTGCTGTGCATATTATACACAAGCGTCCACACATTAAACAAAATTACATGAAAACTATTCCAAACCCGAAACAGTGCAGATTCTAAAAATCCGAAATGGGATAGGAAAATGCTGGAAATGCTCAGCAGATGAGGCAGTATCCGGGGAGCAGAAACAAGGATAGTAGAACTGGGAGCCGCTATCATCGCCGCTCATGGCACCAGGCTCATTGGCAAAGGGCATGTTGCCAACCAGATCAGCCAGCTTTGTGGGGCAGGATGGGAGCTGGTGAGCATGAAGCCTGGCAAGGATGAGATCGGCGCCATGGGGTTCGATTTACCCTGTTCCAGGAGCTGCACCCTCAGCCAACCTGTGGAGACAACACTGATGAAGTTCGACACCGTCCAGGACAAAGCAGCCCCGCTTGATCAGCACCCCATCCACAAACATTCACTCCCTCCACCACCGACGCACAGTAGCAGCAGTGTGTGTACCATCTACAAGATGCACTGCAGGAATTCACCAAGGCTCCTTCGACAGCACCTTCCAAACCCACGACCACTACCATCTAGAAGGACAAGGGCAGCAGACACATGGGAACACCACCACCTGGAAGTTCCCCTCCAAGTCACTCACCATCCTGACTTGGGAATATATCGGTCGTTCCTTCACTGTTGCTGGGACAAGATCCTGGAACACTCTCCCTAACAGCACTGTGGGTGTACCTACACCACAGGGACAAAATCCTGGAACTCCCTCCGTAACAGCACTGTGTGTGTACCTACACCACAGGAACAAAATCCTGGAACTCCCTCCCTAACAGCACTGTGGGTGTACCTACACCACATGAACAAAATCATGGAACTCCCTCCCTAACAGCACTGTGTGTGTACCTACACCACAGGGACAAAATCCTGGAACTCATTCCCTAACAGCGCTGTGGGTGTATCTACACCACAGGGACAAGATCCTGGAAATCACTCCCTAACAGCACTGTGGGTGTATCTACACCACAGGGACAAAATCCTGGAAATCCCTCCCTAACTGCACTGTGGGTGTACCTACACCACAGGGACAAAATCCTGGAACTCCCTCCCTAACAGCACTGTGGGTGTACCTACACCACAGGGACAAAATCCTGGAAATCCCTCCCTAACAGCACTGTGGGTGCACCTACACCACAGGGACAAAATCCTGGAACTCCCTCCCTAACAGCACTGTGGGGTGTACCTACATCACAGGGACAAAATCATGGAACTCCCTCCCTAACAGCGCTGTGGGTGTACCTACACCACAGGGACAAAATCCTGGAACTCCCTCCCTAACAGCACTGTGGGTGTACCTACACCACAGGGACAAAATTTTGGAACTCCCTCCCTAACAGCACTGTGGGTGTACCTACACCACACGGACAAAATCCTGGAACTCCCTCCCTAACAGCACTGTGGGTGTCCCTACACCACATGGACAAAATCCTGGAAATCCCTCTCTAACAGCACTGTTAGGTGTATTTACACCACAGGGACAAAATCCTGGAACTCATTCCCTAACAGCACTGTGGGTGTATGTACACCACAGGGACAAAATCCTGGAACTCCCTCCCTAACAGCACTGTTGGTGTACCTACACCACAGGGACAAAATCCTGGAAATCCCTCCCTAACAGCACTGTGGTGTACCTACACCACAGGGACAAAATCCTGGAACTCCCTCCCTAACAGCGCTGTGGGTGTACCTACACCACAGGGACAAAATCCTGGAACTCCCTCCCTAACAGCACTGTGGGTGTATGTACACCACAGGGACAAAATCCTGGAACTCCCTCACTAACAGCACTGTGGGTGTACCTACACCACAGGGACAAAATCCTGGAACTCCCTCAGTAACAGCACTGTGGCAGTATCTACACCGCATGGACAAAATCCTGGAACTCCCTCCCTAACAGCACTGTGGGTGTACCTACACCACACGGACAAAATCCTGGAACTCCCTCCCTAACAGCACTGTGGGTGTCCCTACACCACATGGACAAAATCCTGGAAATCCCTCTCTAACAGCACTGTTAGGTGTATTTACACCACAGGGACAAAATCCTGGAACTCATTCCCTAACAGCACTGTGGGTGTATGTACACCACAGGGACAAAATCCTGGAACTCCCTCCCTAACAGCACTGTTGGTGTACCTACACCACAGGGACAAAATCCTGGAAATCCCTCCCTAACAGCACTGTGGGTGTACCTACACCACAGGGACAAAATCCTGGAACTCCCTCCCTAACAGCGCTGTGGGTGTACCTACACCACAGGGACAAAATCCTGGAACTCCCTCCCTAACAGCACTGTGGGTGTATGTACACCACAGGGACAAAATCCTGGAACTCCCTCACTAACAGCACTGTGGGTGTACCTACACCACAGGGACAAAATCCTGGAACTACCTCCCTAACAGCACTGTGGGTGTACCTACACCACAGGGACAAAATCCTGGAACTCCCTCCCTAACAGCACTGTGGGTGTACCTACACCACAGGGACAAAATCCTGGAACTCCCTCCCTAACAGCACTGTGGGTGTACCTACACCACAGGGACAATATCCTGGAACTCCCTCCCTAACAGCACTGTGGGTGTACCTACACCACAGGGACAAAATCCTGGAACTCCCTCTCTAACAGCACTGTGGGTGTACCTACACCACAGGGACAAAATCCTGGAACTCCCTCCCTAACAGCAATGTGGGTGTACCTACACCACAGGGACAAAATCCTGGAACTCCCTCACTAACAGCACTGTGGGTGTACCTACACCACACGGACAAAATCCTGGAACTACCTCCCTAACAGCACTGTGGGTGTCCCTACACCACATGGACAAAATCCTGGAAATCCCTCTCTAACAGCACTGTGGGTGTACCTACACCACAGGGACAAAGTCCTGGAACTCCCTCCGTAACAGCACTGTGAGTGTACCTACACCACAGGGACAAAATCCTGGAACTCCCTCCCTAACAGCACTGTGGGAGTACCTGCACCACATGGACACTGTCCTGGAACTCCCTCCCTAACAGCACTGTGGGTGTACCTACACCACAGGGACAAAATCCTGGAAATCCCTCTCTAACAGCACTGTGGGTGTACCACTGACGAATATCTCAACGCTCCTGCTCTCTGTCGAATTGTAACTCCTTCCATCCCTTTGCGCTTGATACATGCAGGTGTAATTCCCCTTGTGAGAGCTGCTAGCGTCGGTGAGCTGCAAGGTGATGCTGCCCTTATTCTTCTGCACCCTGACAGGTGCCGTGTCCATTGGCTTCCCCATCTTATGAAGGTAGAAAGTGATGATCGGGCTGAAGATTTGCCCACTGCAAGTGATGTTGATGGTTTCGCCAGTAATGAACTGGCCAGTCCATCTAGTCAGGGTAATCCTAGGAGGTCGTGGACGGTCTGGATTTTAAACAGAAGATAGGGAACAAGGTGAGGTGACTGTTCAAGGAACACAAAGTACACAACGTAGATGTTTGTACACCAGGATTTGAGCTCCATAATCCAGGCCTACACTCCCCCCAGTGCCAGTACTGAGTGAGTGCTGCACTGTCAGAGGGAGATGTATATACTCCAGGATTTGTGTTCCATAATCCAGGCCCACACTCCCCCCGGTGCCAGTACTGAGGGAGTGCTGCACTGTCGGAGGGAGATGTATATACTATAGGATTTTAGCTCCATAATCCAGGCCGACACTCCCCCCGGGTGCCAGTACTGAGGGAGTGCTGCACTGTCGGAGGGAGAGGTATATACTCTAGGATTTGAGTTCCATAATCCAGGCCGACACTCCCCCCGGTGCCAGTACTGAGGGAGTGCTGCACTGTCGGAGGGAGATGTATATAGTCTCGGATTTGAGCTCCATAATCCAGACCGACACTCCCCCCGGTGCCAGTACTGAGGGAGTGCTGCACTGTCGGAGGGAGATGTATGTACTCTAGGATTTGAGTTCCATAATCCAGGCTGACACTCCCCCCGGTGCCAGTACTGAGGGAGTGCTGCACTGTCGGAGGGAGGTGTACATACTTCAGGATTTGACCTCCATAATCCAGGCCGACACTCCCCCCGGTGCCAGTACTGAGGGAGTGCTGCACTGTCGGAGGGAGATGTATATACTCTAGGATTTGAGTTCCATAATCCAGGCTGACACTCCCCCCGGTGCCAGTACTGAGGGAGTGCTGCACTGTCGGAGGGAGATGTATATACTCTAGGAGTTGAGCTCCATAATCCAGGCCGACACTCCCCCCCTGGTGCCAGTACTGAGGGAGTGCTGCACTGTCGGAGGGATATGTATATACTCTAGGATTTGAACTCCATAATCCAGGCCGACACTCCCCCCGGTGCCAGTACTGAGGGAGTGCTGCACTGTCAGAGGGAGATGTATATACTCTAGGTTTTGAGCTCCATTATCCAGGCCGACACTCCCCCCAGTGCCAGTACTGAGGGAGTGCTGCAC
Organism: Isurus oxyrinchus; assembly: GCA_026770705.1. Lineage (NCBI taxonomy): Eukaryota > Metazoa > Chordata > Chondrichthyes > Lamniformes > Lamnidae > Isurus > Isurus oxyrinchus. Next base: position 163,763 of record JANJGN010000531.1, on the reverse strand, counting down.
TGTTGGAGGTAGATGTATATACTCTAGGATTTGAGTTCCATAATCCAGGCTGACACTCCCCCCGGTGCCAGTACTGAGGGAGTGCTGCACTGTCGGAGGGAGATGTATATACTCTAGGATTTGAGTTCCATAATCCAGGCCGACACTCCCCCCGGTGCCAGTACTGAGGGAGTGCTGCACTGTCGGAGGGAGATGTATATACTCTTGGATTTCAGCTCCAAATCCAGGCCTACACTCACTCCAGTGCCAGTACTGAGGGAGTGCTGCACTGTCAGAGGGAGATGTATATACTCTAGGATTTGAACCCCATAATCCAGGCCGACACTCCTCCCAGTGCCAGTACTGAGGGAGTGCTGCACTGTCAGAGGGAGATGTATATACCCTAGGTTTTGAGCTCCATAATCCAGGCCGACACTCCCCCAGGTGCCAGTACTGAGGGAGTGTTGCACTGTCAGAGGGAGATGTATATACTCTAGGATTTGAGTTCCATAATCCAGGCCGACACTCCCCCCGGTGCCAGTACTGAGGGAGTGCTGCACTGTCGGAGGGAGATGTATATACTCTAGGATTTGAACCCCATAATCCAGGCCGACACTCCTCCCGGTGCCAGTACTGAGGGAGTGCTGCACTGTCAGAGGGAGATGTATATACCCTAGGTTTTGAGCTCCATAATCCAGGCCGACACTCCCCCAAATGCCAGTACTGAGGGAGTGTTGCACTGTCAGAGGGAGATGTATATACTCTAGGATTTGAGTTCCATAATCCAGGCTGACACTCCCCCCGGTGCCAGTACTGAGGGAGTGCTGCACTGTCGGAGGGAGATGTATATACTCTAGGAGTTGAGCTCCATAATCCAGGCCCACACCCCCCCCCGGTGCCAGTACTGAGGGAGTGCTGCACTGTCGGAGGGATATGTATATACTCTAGGATTTGAGTTCCATAATCCAGGCCGACACTCCCCCCGGTGCCAGTACTGAGGGAGTGCTGCACTGTCGGAGGGAGATGTATATAGTCGCGGATTTGAGCTCCATAATCCAGGCCGACACTCCCCCCGGTGCTAGTACTGAGGGAGTGCTGCACTGTCGGAGGGAGATGTATATACTCTAGGATTTGAGCTCCATAATCCAGGCCGACACTCCCCCCGGTGCCAGTACTGAGGGAGTGCTGCACTGTCGGAGGAGACGTCCTTGAGAGGAAATTAAACCGACGACCCCATCCACCCCCGGAGGTGGAGAAACATCCCACAACGCTTGGTCAGGAGGGGCGAACATGCATTCCCCACCTTTGGCAGGGACCAACCCCAGCGCCTGAAACACACAGTCAGCGAAGCAGATTGCCTGGGCATTTTACATTGCCCTTTGCGGGAGCTTGCTGTACGCAATTTGGCGGGCGCAGCCGCTAACGGACTGCGGCCAGCGCCCACCGACCCGGCACAGGGACCGTGAAAGGGCGCCGGCGCATCTCACCTACGCATTCCGCGTGAACGTCGCATGCTATTGGCGAACTCCTGTACGCTGGGTGAGGGCAACGCCAGAGGGCGTTCTCGGAGCCATTGCAGGGACCCAGGTTCGTGACCACCAGCCCAGTCCCTCGCGCGTAGCCGGCATTGTAGGAGGCATTCGCGAACCCCCAACTCAGGGACCTGCAGACAACCTCGGCGTAGGGTAGGTGCCAGTAAATGTTACACAGCCTGCTCCAGCGTCCATTGTAATAGATCTCGACTCTCCCAGAGCATGAGTCAGCACCCCCGGTCAACCTCAAGCCCATGTCACCTGGAAAACAGTAAGAGCAAAGTCCAGGGGTTAAGAAATCATCGAGGACAGTGGGTCAATTGGACAGTATTGGGTTGCCGGCGTATTACACGCCCTGCCAGGGTTCTCAGTCATTCAGAAGAGTTACCATTGACCAGAACGTGAAATGGAGTAACATTCACACCACACAAGTGCCAGGCAATGACCATCTCCAACAAGAGAGAATCTAACCAACACCCCTTCTGACGTTCAATAGCATTACCCTCACTGAATCCCCCACTATCAACATCCTGGGGGTTACCATTGACCAGAAACTGAACTGGGACCAGTCATATTAACACTGTGGCTACAAGAGCAGGTCAGAGGCTGGGAATCCTGCAGAGAGTAACTCACCTCCTGACTCCCCCAAAGCCTGTCCACCATCTACAAGGCACAAGTCAGGAGTGTGATGGAATACTCCCCACTTGCCTGGATGAGTGCAGCTCCAACAACACTCAAGAAGCTCGACACCATCCAGGACAAAGCAGCCCCGCTTGATCAGCACCCCATCCACAAACATTCACTCCCTCCACCACCGACGCACAGTAGCAGCAGTGTGTGTACCATCTACAAGATGCACTGCAGGAATTCACCAAGGCTCCTTCAACAGCACCTTCCAAACCCACGACCACTACCATCTAGAAGGACAAGGGCAGCAGACACATGGGAACACCACTACCTGGAAGTTCCCCTCCAAGTCACTCACCATCCTGACTTGGAAATATATCGGCCATTCCTTCACTGTCGCTGGGTCTAAACCCTGGAAATCCCACCATAACAACACTGTGGGGGAACCTACACCACAGGGACAAAATCCTGGAACTCCCTCCCTAACAGCACTGTGGGTGTACCTACACCACAAGAACAAAATCCTGGAATTCCCTCCCTAACAGCACTGTGGGTGTACCTACACCACAGGGACAAAATCCTGGAACTCCTTCCCTAACAGCACTGTGGGTGTACCTACACCACAGGGACAAAATCCTGGAACTCCCTCCTTAACTGCACTGTGGGTGTACCTACACCACAGGGACAAAATCCTGGAATTCCCTCCCTAACAGCAGTGTGGTTGTACCTACACCACAGGGACAAAATCCTGGAACTCCTTCCCTAACAGCACTGTGGGTTTACCTACACAACAGGGACAAAATCCTGGAACTCCCTCCCTAACAGCACTGTGGGTGTACCTACACCACAGGAACAAAATCCTGGAACTCCCTCCCTAACAGCACTGTGGCTGCACCTAAACCACATGGACAAAATCCTGGAACTCCCTCCATAACAGCACTGTGGGTGTACCTGCACCACAGGGACAAAATCCTGGAACTCCCTCCCTAACAGCACTGTGGGTGTACCTACACCACAGGAACAAAATCCTGGAACACCCTCCCTAACAGCACTGTGGGTGTCCCTACACCACAGGGACAAAATCCTGGAACTCCCTCCCTAACTGCACTGTGGGTGTACTTACACCACAGGGACAAAATCCTGGAACTCCCTCCCTAACAGCACTGTGGGTGTATCTACACCACAGGGACAAAATCCTGGAACTCCCTCCCTAACAGCACTGTGGGTGTACCTACACCACAGGGAAAAAAACCTGGAACTCCCTCCCTAACAGCACTGTGTGTGTACCTACACCACAGGGACAAAATCCTGGAACTCCCTCCCTAACAGCACTGTGGGTGTACCTACACCACATGGACAAAATCCTGGAACTCCCTCCCTAACAGCACTGTGGGTGTACCTACACCACAGGGGACAAAATCCTGGAACTCCCTCCCTAACAGCACTGTGGGTGTACCTACACCACAGGGGACAAAATCCTGGAACTCCCTCCCTAACAGCACTGTGGGTGTACCTACACCACAGGGACAAAATCCTGGAACTCCCTCCCTAACAGCACTGTGGGTGTACCTACACCACAGGGACAAAATCCTGGAACTCCCTCCCTAACAGCACTGTGTGTGTACCTACACCACAGGGACAAAATCCTGGAACTCCCTCACTAACAGTGGCTCAAGGAGGTAGCTCATCACCACCTTGTCAAGGGGGCAATTAGGGATGGGCAACAAATCCTTTCCTAGCTGGTGATGGCCACATACGGTGAATGATTAAATAAAAAAATTGCTTGTTTAATTTCTCCTTTAATACATCTACACCATTCAGCTCAACCCCTCCCTGTGGTAGCGAGTTCCACATTCTCCCCACCCTCTGGAGTTTCTCCTGAATTCCCCATCGGGTTTCCTGCTGATTGCCTTATATTGATGGTCTCTCATTCTACTCTTCCCAATAATATTCTCTCTCTATCCACTCGATCAAAACCTTCGAGAATTTGGAACTGCTCGATTAGGTCACCCCATCAGCCTCTTTTTTTGATGAGAGTGGAGGCTGATCGAATCAATCCTTCTCCCATATTTATTCCCACACATTTCTGATACCACCTTTACAAATCTGCTCCATTCCATCTCCAGTTCCTTGGTATCCATTTATATATGACGCGGACTGGAACTGCGCACTGTTTACTTGTGTCACACATCAAGGCTTTGAAGGCAGCGGAGAGGGTGCAGCCAAGGTTCATGAAAATGGTTCCAGAGAGGAAGGGCTTCAGCTGTGAAGACAGATTAGAGGCGTTTGGGACTGTACTCCTTTGAAGAGAGAAGGTTGAGAGGAGATTCGATCGAGGTGTTCAAAATCGGGAGGGGTCCGGGACAGAGTAGAGAGGGAGAAACTGTTCCCATCGGAGGAAGGGTCGAAGGCACAGGTTTGAAATGATCCTCGAACGAAGCAGAGGTGAGAAGAGGAGAAACCTTCTTACGCAGCCCGTGGGTTAGGAGCTGGAATGCGGTGACTGGGCGTGTGGTGGAGGCAGGATCAGTCAAGGCGTTCGGAAAGGGATTAGACCACTGTCTGAGGAAAAATGTGCAGAGAGAGAGAGAGAGAGAGAGAGAGAGAGAAACAGAGACTTAAAAAAGCTGCTCCCTATCCAGCCTGTCCAGAGGGCAAGAGAGAGAGAGAGACAGACAAGGCAGGCGAGATGGAGAGATTGGCAGAGAGAGACAGAAGGAGGTGCTGAGAGAGAGGCATGGGGAGAAAGGGACAGACAGAGCTAGACTGACTTGGAGAGAGAACGGGAGAGGCATAAAGAGACAGGGAGAGAGAGCGACAAAAAGAGAGACAGAAAGAGACAGAAAGAGGCAGTGAGAGAAAGAGAGAACGAGACAGAAACAGGGAGGCAGAGAGAGGGAGAAAGACAAAAAGAGAGAGAGAACGAGACAGAGAAAGAGAAACAGAGACAGAGAGCGAGACAGAGAGACAGAGAGAGAGAGGCAGAGAAAGAGATACAGAGACAGAGAGCGAGACAGAGAGACAGAGAGAGAGGCAGAGAAAGAGAAGCAGAGACAGAGAGCGAGACAGAGAGAGAGAGAGAGGCAGAGAAAGAGAAACAGACAGAGAGAGAGACAGTGACAGAGAGAGAGAGAGGCAGAGAAAGAGAAGCAGAGACAGAGAGACAGAGAGAGAGAGAGAGGCAGAGAAAGAGAAACAGACAGAGAGAGAGACAGTGACAGAGAGAGAGAGAGGCAGAGAAAGAGAAGCAGAGACAGAGAGACAGAGAGAGAGAGAGAGAGAGAGGCAGAGAAAGAGAAGCAGAGACAGAGAGCGAGACAGAGACAGAGAGAGAGGCAGAGAAAGAGAAACAGAGACAGAGAGCGAGACAGAGAGACAGAGAGAGAGGCAGAGAAAGAGAAACAGAGACAGAGAGCGAGACAGAGAGAGAGAGAGAGGCAGAGAAAGAGAAACAGACAGAGTGACAGTGACAGAGAGAGAGAGAGGCAGAGAAAGAGAAGCAGAGACAGAGAGCGAGACAGAGACAGAGAGAGAGGCAGAGAAAGAGAAACAGAGACAGAGAGACAGAGAGAGAGACAGAGAGAGAGGCAGAGAAGGAGAAACAGAGACTGAGAGCGAGACAGAGAGAGAGAGAGAGGCAGAGAAAGAGAAACAGACAGAGAGAGAGACAGTGACAGAGAGAGAGAGAGGCAGAGAAGGAGAAACAGACAGAGAGAGAGACAGTGACAGAGAGAGAGAGAGGCAGAGAAAGAGAAGCAGAGACAGAGAGACAGAGAGACAGAGAGAGACAGAGAGAGAGGCAGAGAAAGAGAAACAGAGACAGAGAGACAGAGAGAGAGAGAGAGGCAGAGAAGGAGAAACAGAGACTGAGAGCGAGACAGAGACAGAGAGAGAGGCAGAGAAAGAGAAACAGAGATAGAGAGCGAGACAGAGAGAGAGAGAGAGGCAGAGAAGGAGAAACAGAGACTGAGAGCGAGACAGATACAGAGAGAAAGAGGCAGAGAAAGAGATACAGAGACAGAGAGCGAGACAGAGAGAGAGAGAGAGGCAGAGAAAGAGAAACAGACAGAGAGAGAGACAGTGACGGAGAGAGAGAGGGGCAGAGAAAGAGAAGCAGAGACAGACAGAGAGAGAGAGAGAGAGAGAGGCAGAGAAAGAGAAACAGAGACAGAGACAGAGAGAGAGAGACAGAGAGAGAGGCAGAGAAAGAGAAACAGGGATAGAGAGCGAGACAGAGAGAGAGAGAGGCAGAGAAGGAGAAACAGAGACTGAGAGCGAGACAGAGAGAGAGAGAGGCAGAGAAAGAGAAACAGACAGAGAGAGAGACAGTGACAGAGAGAGAGAGAGGCAGAGAAAGAGAAGCAGAGACAGAGAGACAGAGAGAGAGAGAGAGAGAGAGGCAGAGAAAGAGAAACAGAGACAGAGAGCGAGACAGAGACAGAGAGAGAGGCAGAGAAAGAGAAGCAGAGACAGAGAGACAGAGAGAGAGAGAGAGAGAGAGGCAGAGAAAGAGAAGCAGAGACAGAGAGACAGAGACAGAGACAGAGAGAGAGGCAGAGAAAGAGATACAGAGACAGAGAGACAGAGAGAGAGACAGAGAGAGAGGCAGAGAAAGAGAAACAGAGACAGAGAGACAGAGAGAGAGACAGAGAGAGAGGCAGAGAAAGAGATACAGAGACAGAGAGACAGAGAGAGAGACAGAGAGAGAGGCAGAGAAAGAGATACAGAGACAGAGAGACAGAGAGAGAGACAGAGAGAGAGGCAGAGAAAGAGAAACAGAGATAGAGAGCGAGACAGAGAGAGAGAGAGGCAGAGAAGGAGAAACAGAGACAGAGAGCGAGACAGAGACAGAGAGAGAGAGAGAGAGGCAGAGAAAGAGAAACAGAGAGACAGAAAGAGTCAGACAGAGAGAGAGAGAAGCAGAGACCCTACGGGGAGAAGGCAGGGGCAACCTGCCCTTTCTGTGCTGTAACGCTTCTTGTGATTCGGTACTAGCGCTGGAGTCCAGCCAGGGTTTTTAATACAGAGTTAGTATGTCAACTCTCTCTCTCTCTAAAGGAATGAAGGCTAGTATTCGGTTTGCTGCTCTTGCTGATTTGGGATGCAATGGTTAATCACACACACACACACACACACACACACACACAGTGCAGAAGAGGCCCTTCGGCCCATCGAGTCTGCACCAACACGTGAGAAACACCTGACCTACCTTCCTAATCCCATTGACCTACACTTGGCCCCATAGCCTTGAATGTTATGAGGTGCCAAGTGCTCATCCAGGTACTTTTTAAACGATGTGAGGCTAACCCGCCTCCACCACCCTCCTAGGTAGTGCATTCCAGCCCCTCACCACCCTCTGGGTAAAAAAGTTGTCCCTCACATGCCCCCCTAAACCTCCTGCCCCTCACCTTGAACTTATGTCCCCTCGTGACTGACCCTTCGACTAAGGGGAACAGCTGCTCCCTATCCACCCTGTCCATGCCCCTCATAATCTTGTACACCTCGATCAGGTCGCCCCTCAGTCTTCTCCGCTCCAACGGAAACAACCCAAGTCTATCCGACCTCTCTTCGTAACGTAAATGTTTCATCCCAGGCCACATCCTGGTGAATCTCCTCTGCACCCCCTCCAGCGCAATCACATCCTTCCTATAATGTGGCGACCAGAACTGCACCCAGTACTCCAGCGGTGGCCTCACCGAGGTAATGATTGGCGGGTTTGTATTCCGAGATCCCTTTTACCCCCTTCTCCCCCACCTCGACTTGCACCCTCCAAAGAGTGACCTCTCTGTCCATCACACCCTCATTGTGCCTTTTCTTCCTTTACTATGACAGTGGCTACTTTATTCTTCCTGGTCGACTGGCACGTGGGTCTCCATTTAACTGTGGATTGGGAAAGGTGGTTGAGGGGAGGCAGTAATATTGGGTTCGAAAGTTAACGTGCAGGGTGAAGCTGTCCTGAGACACAATCCTTTCTCCGCTGTCTCGAGGCAAGGTCCTAAAGTGAAAATTTGGAAAGCGGGCCTTGTAAAGGCTTGTGCACACGCCTGAGTTAAATTCTCTTTCCAATACTTCTGCCCCATTCTCTCTATCTCTCCCCCTTTCCCTCGCTCTGCCTCGCTCTATCTTTCCCTGCAAGTTGTGCGTCTCTCTCTCTCCCCCTCTTGCACTCCCTGTCTGTGTCTCTCTCACTCTCTCTCCCTGTCTCTTTCTCTCTCTATCTATCCCCCTCTCTCTCTCACACTCTGCCTTCCTGTACCTCTCCCCGCCTCTCCCTGTCTCTGTCTGTCCACGTCTCTCTCTCCTCTCTCTCTCAGTTTCTGTCTCTCTATCTCTCTCTCTCTCCATCTCTCATGTTTTCTCTCTCTCTATGCCTCTCCCTGTGTCTCATTCCTTCCCTTTCTCGACACGTCCTTCAACATCTCTGTCTCTTTCTGCCTATCTGCCTCTCTCTCTCTATGCCTGTCTCCTTCTTTCGCTCTGTTTCTGTCTCTGTCTGACTCTCACTCTTTCTGTCGTTCTCTTTCTCTCTCTCTCTATCTCTTTGTCTCTCTATTCCTTTCTATCTGTCTCTCTCTCTCTCTCCCTCTGTCACTCCCTCTGTCTCTATCTGTCGATGTCTTTCCCTGTTACTCTCACTCTCTCTCTGATCACTGTCTGCGGAACAAATCACAACCCTGGTGTCCTAATTGACCCTGAGTTGAGAGTCCATCACCGTATCCTCCCCATTACTCAGACCAACCACATCCATTTACATAACATCACCTGTCACCTGTCTCCACCCACCTTGATACCTCTGAACCTGACACCTTCTTGCCAAACTTGACCTGTGAAGGGTACAGTCGCCTCCTAGTTGGCACCAGTAAACCTGAAATCATCCGAGTGTCAGCGGCCCCGTTTCATAACTAGGTTCAAGTCCCATTCAGTCATCAGCCCCCACATTCAGTCACCAGCACTGGCTCCGCATCTGAGACTGTTACCATTCTCCATGGCCCCTCAGCCCCTCCCTCCCTATCTCTGCAACCTCCTCCAGCCCCTACAATTCTCATCCTCCTGTTCAAACCCCTCCCTCACCCCCTCCCTCCCTATCTCTGTAACCTCCTCCAGCCCCTACAATTCTCATCCTCCTGTTCAAATCCCTCCCTCACCCCCTCCCTCCCTATCTCTGTAACCTCCTCCAGCCCCTACAATTCTCACCATCCTGTGCAAATCCCTCCCTCACCCCCTCCCTCCCTATCTCTCTAACCTCCTCCAGCCCCTACAATTCTCATCCTCCTGTGCAAATCCCTCCCTCACCCCCTCCCTCCCTATCTCTGTAACCTCCTCCAGCCCCTACAATTCTCATCCTGTGCAAATCCCTCCCTCACCCCCTCCCTCCCTATCTACATAACCTCCTCCAGCCCCTACAATTCTCATCCTCCTGTTCAAATCCCTCGCCCCCCCCCCTCCCTCCCTATCTCTGTAACCTCCTCCAGCCCCGGCAATTCTCATCCTCCTGTTCAAATCCCTCCCTCACCCCCTCCTTCCCTATCTCTCTAACCTCCTCCTGCCCCTACAATTCTCACCCTCCTGTTCAAATCCCTCCCTCACCACCTCCCTCCCTATCTCTGTAACATACTCCAGCCCCTACAATTCTCATCCTCTTGTTCAAATCCCTCCCTCACCCCCTCCCTCCCTATCTCTGTAACCTCCTCCAGCCCCTACAATTCTCATCCTCCTGTTCAAATCCCTCCCTCACCCCCTCCCTCCCTATCTCTGTAACCTCCTCCAACCCCTACAATTCTCATCCTCCTGTTCAAATCCCTCCCTCACCCCCTCCCTCCCTATCTCTGTAACCTCCTCCAGCCCCTACAATTCTCATCCTCCTGTTCAAATCCCTCCCTCACCCCCTCCCTCCCTATCTCTGTAACCTCCTCCTGCCCCTACAATTCTCATCCTCCTGTTCAAATCCCTCCCTCACCCCCTCCCTCCCTATCTCCATCACCTCGTCCAACTGCAAGATCTCTCCAAGATCTCTTGCAAATCTGGACTCCTGCATGTTGCCAAGCTGAATGCACTATTGGTACCTGTGACTCCAGGTTCTGGGGACCCTTAGCTCTGTAGTTGGCTGTCGATATCTCTCCATTAGTGTGTCTACTCCTTCTAGTATCTGCTTAAATCCTAACTTTTTTGAGCAAGATTTAAGACACCTGCCCTCAAGTATTCTTTTTAACTCTTTCATGGAAATGGATGTTATCTACTTGGAACTTCCAGAAGACCTTTGACAAGGTGCCGCACAGGAGGCTGCTCAGTAGGATAAGAGCCCATGGTGTTACAGGCAAGGTACTAGCATGGATAGAAGATTGGCTGTCTGGCAGGAGGCAGAGAGTGGGGATAAGGGGGCCCTTCTCAGGATGGTGGCCGGTGACTAATGGAGTTCCGCAGGGGTCAGTGTTGGGACCACAACTTTTCACTTTATACATTAATGATCCAGATGAAGGAACTGAGGGCATCCTGGCTAAGTTTGCAGATGATACAATGATAGGTGGAGGGACAGGTAGTATTGAGGAGGTGGGGAGGCTACAGAAGGATTTGGACAGGTTAGGAGAATGGGCAAAGAAGTGGCAGATGGGATACAACGTGGGGAAGTGTGAGGTCATGCACTTTGGTATGAAGAATAGAGGCATAGACTATTTTCTAAATGGGGAGAGAATTCAGAAATCAGGAGTGCAAAGGGACTTGGGAGTCCTAGTGCAGGATTCTCTTAAGGTTAACTTGCAGGTTGAGTCGGGAGTTAGGAAGGCAAATGCAATGTTGGCATTTATTTCGAGAGGACTAGAATATAAAAGCAGGGATGTGCTGCTGAGGCTTTATAAGGCTCTGGTCAGACCACATTTAGAATATTGTGAGCAGTTTTGGGCCCCGTATCTCAGGATGGATGTGCTGGCCATGGAGAGGGTCCAGAGGAGGTTCACGAGAACGATCCCAGGAATGAAAGGCTTAACATATGAGGAACGTTTGAGGACTCTGGGTCTATACTCGATGGAGTTTAGAAGGATGAGGGGGGGATCTGATTGAAACTTACAGAATACTGAAAGGCCTGGATAGAGTGGACGTGGGGAAGATGTTTCCATTAGTAGGAGAGACTAGGACCCGAGGGCACAGCCTCAGAGTAAAGGGAAGGCCTTTTAGAACAGAGATGAAGAGAAACTTCTTTAGCCAGAGAGTGGTGAATCTATGGAATTCATTGCCACAGAAGGCTGTGGAGGCCAGGTCATTGAGTGTATTTAAGACCGAGATAGATAGGTTCTTGATTGGTGAGGGGGTCAAAGGTTACGGGGAGAAGGCAGGAGAATGGGGTTGAGAAACTTATCAGCCATGATTGAATGGCGGAGCAGACTCGATGGGCCAAATGGCCTAATTTCTGCTCCTATGGTCTTATGGTCTTATAAGAAGACCAAAACTGTGTGCAATACTGCAGGTGCGGTCTCACCAAGGCACCATATAACTGCAGCAAGACATCTTCGCTCCTGTACTCAATACTCCTCTTGCAATGAAGGCCAACATCCCATTTGCCTCCTTAGTCCTTTGCTATCCCTGCATGTCAGTGGCACATGAACAAGGAGGAGCCCCTGAGAAACTTTGGAATTCAACGCTCCCCAGTCACTCGCCAGTTGAGAAACACTTGCTGTGGGTGAACAAGAAAATACATGTGGGCCCTTTGTGGATCCAAGCACAAAAGCATTAAAAAGGAGCAAACCACACATTCCTGGTTCCATCTCCGTCTGTGGTCCCCAGGCTTAATCGCTTCAGCGTTGATAGTCACACCCGGTGCTTTTGCTCCATATTCATTCACGGGATGTGGGTGTCGCTGGCTGGGCCCAGCATTTATTGCCCACCCCTAAATGCCCCTTGAGAAGGTGGGGGTGAGCTGCCATCTTGAGCCGCTGCAGTCCCTGTGGTGTAGGTACATCCACAGTGCTGTTAGGGAGGGAGTTCCAGGATTTTGTTCCTGGTATAGGTACACCCACAGTGCTGTTAGGGAGGGAGTTGCAGGATCTTGTCCATGTGGTGTAGGTACACCCACAGTGCTGTTAGGGACGGAGTTCCAGGATTATGTCCCTGTGGTGTAGGTACACCCACAGTGCTGTTAGGGAGGGAGTTGCAGGATCTTGTCCATGTGGTGTAGGTACACCCACAGTGCTGTTAGGGACGGAGTTCCAGGATTTTGTCCCTGTGGTGTAGGTACACCCACAGTGCTGTTAGGGAGGGAGTTCCAGGATTTTGTCCCTGTGGTGTAGGTACACCCACAGTGCTGAAAGGGAGGGAGTTCCAGGATTTTGTCCCTGTGGTGTGGGTACACCCACAGTGCTGTTAGGGAGGGAGTTCCAGGATTTTGTCCCTGTGGTGTAGGTACACCCACAGTGCTGTTAGGGAGGGAGTTCCAGGATTTTGTCCCTGTGGTGTAGGTACACCCACAGTGCTGTTAGGGAGGGAGTTCCAGGATCTTGTCCATGTGGTGTAGGTACACCCACAGTGCTGTTAGGGAGGGAGTTCCAGGATCTTGTCCATGTGATGTAGGTACACCCGCAGTGCTGTTAGGGAGAGAGTTCCAGGATTTTGTCCCTGTGATGTAGCTACACCCACAGTGCTGTTAGGGAGGGAGTTCCAGGATTTTGTCCGTGTGGTGTAGGTGCACCCACAGTGCTGTTAGGGAGGGAGTTCCAGGATTTTGTCCGTGTGGTGTAGGTACTCCCACAGCGCTATTAGGGAGGGAGTTCCAGGATTTTGTCCCTGTGATGTAGGTACACCCACAATGTTGTTAGGGAGGGAGTTGCAGGATCTTGTCCATGTGGTGTAGGTACTCCCACAGTGCTGTTAGGGACGGAGTTCCAGGATTTTGTCCCTGTGGTGTGGGTACACCCACAGCGCTGTTAGGGAGGGAGTTCCAGGATCTTGTCCATGTGATGTAGGTACACCCACAGTGCTGTTAGGGAGGGAGTTCCAGGATCTTGTCCATGTGGTGTAGGTACACCCACAGTGCTGTTAGGGAGGGAGTTCCAGGATTTTGTCCCTATGGTGTAGGTACACACACAGTGCTGTTAGGGAGGGAGTTCCAGGATTTTGTCCCTGTGGTGTAGATACTGTAGGAACGCCCTCCCTAACAGCGCAGTGGGCGTACCTACACCACAGGGACTGCTGCGGTTCAAGATGGCAGCTCACTCACCGCCTTCTCAAGGGGCATCTAGGGACGGGTAACAAATGCTGGTCTACCCAGCGACACCCACATCCCATGAGTGAATAACTGTAAAAAGACCTCAGCTTCTTAACCCTCCCCCACTCCCAAAGCCAATGAAAGCTCCCCCAGGCCCAGAATAGGGTGTGGCCTAACCCAGCTCTGTGAAGAGGTCATGCCCCCCATTAACCTCCTCTGACCATTTCCTGTGTCCCTTCGTGTGTGTCTAATGTTCTCTGTGCCCGGACCCAAGGCTGAGGGCGGGCGAGGAGCGAGTGTGGTAAGGGGGCTCGAGTTTAGTGGGCCCAGTGCCCCTCCCCTCCTCCACACCACCCGATAGCTGGACAACCCTCTTCCTCCCTACGCCCTTGACCATGAGGGTTAAGTTGCCCCCTCTTGCCAACCTAACCCGC
>JANJGN010000531.1:132500-142500 GCA_026770705.1 Isurus oxyrinchus | reverse complement strand
AATCCCTAGCCCTTACCCTAACCCTATCCCTAATCCTAACCCTAACCCTAACCCTAACTCTATCCCTATCTCTAACCCTAACCCTAAACCAAACCCTAAACCTAACCGTAACCCTATCCCTATCCCTAACATTAACCCTAACCCTAACACTAATCCCTAAGCCTAATCATAACGCTAAATCTAAACATAACCCTAAACCTAACACTAAATCTAACCCTAAACCTAACCCTAAACCTATCCCTAACTCTAAACCAAACCCTCACCCTCATCCGAACCCAAACACCCCAACCTAAGTCTAACACTAAGTCTAACACTAACCCAACCCTTAGCCTAACCCTAAACCGAGCCACAAGCCTAACTCAGTCTCCAAACCCTAACCCCAAACCTAACCTAACCACTAACCACAACCATAAACCTAACCCCAACCCTAACCCTATCCTTAACCCTATCCCTAACCCTATCCCTATCCCTAACCCTATCTCTAACCCTATCCCTAACCATAACCCTAACCCTAACCCTAACCCTAACTCTAACCCTAACCCTGGCCCCAATCCTAACCCTAAACCTAACCCAACCATTAACCCTGAACCTAACACTAACCCTAACATTAACGCTGAACCTAACTAACCCTAACTTTGACCCATATGCTAACCCTGATCCTAAGCCTAGCCCCAAGCACCATCCAAAACTTAACCCTAATGCGAACCCGAACTCTGACCCTAATCGCAACCATAACACTAACCCTAGCCTCGACCCTCACCCCAATGGTGACCCCTAACCCTCACCCAAGCCCTAACCCTAACCCTAACCCGAACCTTGACCCTTACCCTACGCTGAAGCCTTATCCTGGCCCTTATCCTGACCAGGATCTTGACCCTAACCCTTGACCCAAACTCTAACCCTGACCTTGACCCCCACACACCCGACGCTAAATCTATCAGTCCGCTGAACCTTCACTGCACTCCCCTCCATGACAAGTATATCCATGGTCCACACTTCACCCTGTCAAACACACTTAACCTCCCAGGCGGCTGACTTACCCAGGACCGTAACGTCAACACCGGAGCATGGCGTCGAATTGCGGAGGGGCAATGCGCTGGACACCTGGTACAGCCAGAGGTAGGTCCCAGAGGCGTTGGCACTCACGTTGGCGAGGTTGAACGTGGTGCTGCCGCTTGAGTTGGTCGCCAGCTCGGGGCTGAAACAGGAGAGGGCCCCCGCCTTACACAGACGGAAGACGCCCCCCCCCGGCTGGCAGGCTCTCGGCCAGGCAGGTGATCCCGATCGTCTCGCCCAGGATGTAGCGGCCGGAGGGCCTGTCCGCGGCGATGCATGCTCTCCCGGGAACGCCTGGCGAAAAGAGGAAGAGGCGGAGTGAGAGCGGGCAAGCCTCAAGCACACAGCAGAGGCCCAACTCCTGCGATACAGAAACAACGGGCGCACCAGACAGAGCCAGGGGGCACCGGGGTGAGGGTTTGAAGAGAAACAGCAGACGTGAGACCTTGAAGACAGACCAACACCCCTCCAAACCTCCGCTCCTGGTTCCAGCACTGAGGGAGTGCTGCACTGTCGGAGGGAGATGTATATACTCTAGGGTTTGAGGAACAGGAACAGGAGGAGGCCCATTCAGCCCCTTCTCGAGCCTGTTACACAGGAACAGGAGGAGGCCCATTCAGCCCCTTCTCGAGCCTGTTACACAGGAACAGGAGGAGGCTCCATTCAGCCCCTTCTCGAGCCTGTTACACAGGAACAGGAGGAGGCTCCATTCAGCCCCTCGAGCCTGTTACACAGGAACAGGAGGAGGCCCATTCAGCCCCTTCTCGAGCCTGTTACACAGGAACAGGAGGAGGGCCATTCAGCCCCTTCTCGAGCCAGTTACACAGGAACAGGAGGAGACCCATTCAGCCCCTTCTCGAGCCTGTTACACAGGAACAGGAGGAGGTCCATTCAGCCCCTTCTCGAGCCTGTTACACAGGAACAGGAGGAGGCCCCATTCAGCCCCTTCTCGAGCCTGTTACTCAGGAACAGGAGGATCCCATTCAGCCCCTTCTCGAGCCTGTTACACAGGAACAGGAGGAGGGCCATTCAGCCCCTTCTCGAGCCTGTTACACAGGAACAGGAGGATCCCATTCAGCCCCTTCTCGATCCTGTTACTCAGGAACAGGAGGATCCCATTCAGCTCCTTCTCGAGCCTGTTACACAGGAACAGGAGGAGGGCCATTCAGCCCCTTCTCGAGCCTGTTACACAGGAACAGGAGGAGGCCCATTCAGCCCCTTCTCGAGCCTGTTACACAGGAAAAGGAGGAGCCCATTCAGCCCCTTCTCGAGCCTGTTACACAGGAACAGGAGGATCCCATTCAGCCCCTTCTCGAACTGTTACACAGGAACAGGAGAAGCCCATTCAGCCCCTTCTCGAGCCCGTTACACAGGAACAGGAGGAGGCCCATTCAGCCCCTTCTCGAGCCTGTTACACAGGAACAGGAGGAGGCCCATTCAGCCCCTTCTCGAGCCTGTTACACAGGAACAGGAGGAGGCCCATTCAGCCCCTTCTCGAGCCTGTTACACAGGAACAGGAGGAGGCCCATTCAGTCCCTTCTCGAGCCTGTTACACAGGAACAGGAGGATCCCATTCAGCCCCTCAAGTCTGTTACACAGGAACAGGAGGAGGCCCATTCAGCCCCTCGAGTCTGTTACATAGGAACAGGAGGATCCCATTCAGCCCCTCAAGTCTGTTACACAGGAACAGGAGGAGGGCCATTCAGCCCCTTCTCGAGCCTGTTACACAGGAACAGGAGGAGGCCCATTCAGCCCCTTCTCGAGCCTGTTACACAGGAACAGGAGGATCCCATTCAGCCCCTTCTCGAGCCTGTTACACAGGAACAGGAGGAGGCCCATTCAGCCCCTTCTCGAGACTGTTACACAGGAACAGGAGGAGGCCCATTCAGCCCCTGGAGTCTGTTACACAGGAACAGGAGGAGGCCCATTCAGCCCCTTCTCGAGCCTGTTACATAGGAACAGGAGGATCCCATTCAGCCCCTCGAATCTGTTACACAGGAACAGGAGGAGGCCCATTCAGCCCCTTCTTGAGCCGGTTACACAGGAACAGGAGGAGACCCCATTCAGCCCCTTCTCGAGCCTGTTACACAGGAACAGGAGGAGGTCCATTCAGCCCTTTCTCGAGCCTGTTACACAGGAACAGGAGGAGGCCGTTCAGCACCTTCTCGAGCCTGTTACACAGGAACAGGAGGAGGCCCATTCAGCCCCTTCTTGAGCCTGTTACACAGGAACAGGAGGATCCCATTCAGCCCCTTCTCGAGCCTGTTACACAGGAACAGGAGGAGGCCCATTCAGCCCCTCGAGCCTGTTACACAGGAACAGGAGGCCCATTCAGCCCCTTCTCGAGCCTGTTACACAGGAACAGGAGGAGGTCCATTCAGCCCCTTCTTGAGCCTGTTACACAGGAACAGGAGGAGGTCCATTCAGCCCCTTTTCGAGCCTGTTACACAGGAACAGGAGGAGGCCCCATTCAGCCCCTTCTCGAGCCTGTTACACAGGAACAGGAGGAGGCCCATTCAGCCCCTTCTCGAGCCTGTTACACAGGAACAGGAGGAGGCCCATTCAGCCCCTTCTCGAGCCTGTTACACAGGAACAGGAGGATCCCATTCAGCCCCTTCTCGAGCCTGTTACACAGGAACAGGAGGAGGCCCATTCAGCCCCTTCTCGAGCCTGTTACACAGGAACAGGAGGAGGCCCATTCAGCCCCTTCTCGAGCTTGTTACACAGGAACGGGAGGAGGGCCATTCAGCCCCTTCTCGAGCCTGTTACACAGGAACAGGAGGAGCCCATTCAGCCCCTTCTCGAGCCTGTTACACAGGAACAGGAGGAGGTCCATTCAGCCCCTTCTCGAGCCTGTTACACAGGAACAGGAGGATCCCATTCAGCCCCTTCTCGAGCCTGTTACACAGGAACAGGAGGAGGCCCATTCAGCCCCTTCTCGAGCCTGTTACACAGGAACAGGAGGAGGCCCATTCAGCCCCTTCTCGAGCCTGTTACACAGGAACAGGAGGAGGCCCATTCAGCCCCTTCTCGAGCCTGTTACACAGGAACAGGTGGAGGCCCATTCAGCCCCTTCTCGAGCCTGTTACACAGGAACAGGAGGAGGCCCATTCAGCCCCTTCTCGAGCTTGTTTCACAGGAACAGGAGGAGGCCCATTCAGCCCCTTCTCGAGCCTGTTACACAGGAACAGGAGGAGGCCCATTCAGCCCCTTCTCGAGCCTGTTACACAGGAACAGGAGGAGGCCCTGTTACCTGGAATGAAACATTTAAGTTACGAAGAGAGTTTGGATAGACTTGGGTTGTTTTTGTTAGAGCAGAGAAGACTGAGGGGCGACCTGATCGAGGTGTACAAGATTATGAGGGGCATGGACAGGGTGGATAGGGAGCAGCTGTTCCCCCTTAGTTGAAGGGTCAGTCACAAGGGGGCATAAGCTCAAGGTGAGGGGCAGGAGGTTTAGGGGGGATGTGATGAACAACTTTTGTTACCCAGAGGGTGGTGAGGGTCTGGAATGCGCTGCCTGGGAGGGTGGTGGAGGCGGGTTAGCCTCACATCCTTTAAAAAGTACCTGGAAGAGCACTTGGCACCTCACAACATTCAAGGCTCTGGGGCCAAGTGCTGGTAAATGGGGTTAGGTAGGTAGGTCAGGTGTTTCTCACGTGTCGGTGCAGACTCGATGGGCCTAACTCCTTGAAAAGATATACTGTTTTGGTCTCAACTACTTTCTGTGGTAACGAATTCCACAGACTCACCACTCTCTGGGTGAAGACATTTCTCCTCATCTCAGTCCTAAATGGTCTACCCCATATCCTCAGACTGTGACCCCGGGTTCTGGACTCCCCCCACCATCGGGAACATCCTTCCTGCATCTACCCTGTCCAGTCCTGTTAGAATTTTATAGGTTTCTATAAGATCCCCCCCTCATTCTTCTGAACTCCAGTGAATATAATCCTAACCAACTCAATCTCTCCTCATATGTCAGTCCCACCATCCCAGGAATCAGTCTGGTAAACCTTCGCTGCTCTCCCTCTATAGCAAGTACATCCTTCCTCAGATAAGGAATCAGTCTGGTAAACCTTCGCTACACTCCCTCTATAGCAAGTACATCCTTCCTCAGATAAGGAATCAGTCTGGTAAACCTTCGCTACACTCCCTCTATAGCAAGTACATCCTTCCTCAGATAAGGAATCAGTCTGGTAAACCTTCGCTACACTCCCTCTATAGCAAGTACATCCTTCCTCAGATAAGGAATCAGTCTGGTAAACCTTCGCTGCTCTCTCTCTATAGCAAGTACATCCTTCCTTAGATAAGGAATCAGTCTGGTAAACCTTCGCTACACTCCCTCTATAGCAAGTACATCCTTCCTCAGATAAGGAATCAGTCTGGTAAACCTTCGCTGCTCTCCCTCTATAACAAGTACATCCTTCCTCAGATAAGGAATCAGTCTGGTAAACCTTCGCTACACTCCCTCTATAGCAAGTACATCCTTCCTCAGATAAGGAATCAGTCTGGTAAACCTTCGCTGCTCTCCCTCTATAGCAAGTACATCCTTCCACAGATAAGGAATCAGTCTGGTAAACCTTCACTACACTCCCTCTATAGCAAGTACATCCTTCCTCAGATAAGGAATCAGTCTGGTAAACCTTCGCTGCTCTCCCTCTATAGCAAGTACATCCTTCCTCAGATAAGGAATCAGTCTGGTAAACCTTCGCTACACTCCGTCTATAGCAAGTACATCCTTCCTCAGATAAGGAATCAGTCTGGTAAACCTTCACTACACTCCCTCTATAGCAAGTACATCCTTCCTCAGATAAGGAATCAGTCTGGTAAACCTTCGCTACACTCCCTCTATAGCAAGTACATCCTTCCTCAGATAAGGAATCTGTCTGGTAAACCTTCGCTGCTCTCCCTCTATAGCAAGTACATCCTTCCTCAGATAAGGAATCAGTCTGGTAAACCTTCGCTGCTCTCTCTCTATAGCAAGTACATCCTTCCTCAGATAAGGAATCAGTCTGGTAAACCTTCGCTACACTCCCTCTATAGCAAGTACATCCTTCCTCAGATAAGGAATCAGTCTGGTAAACCTTCGCTACACTCCCTCTATAGCAAGTACATCCTTCCTCAGATAAGGAATCAGTCTGGTAAACCTTCGCTGCTCTCCCTCTATAGCAAGTACATCCTTCCTCAGATAAGGAATCAGTCTGGTAAACCTTCGCTACACTCCCTCTATAGCAAGTACATCCTTCCTCAGATAAGGAATCAGTCTGGTAAACCTTCGCTACACTCCCTCTATAGCAAGTACATCCTTCCTCAGATAAGGAGACCAGTACTGCACACAATATTCCAGGTGTGGTCTCACCAAGGCCCTGTACAACTGCAGCAAGACATCCCTGTTCCTGTACTCGAATCCTCTCACTATGAAGGCCAACATACCATTTGCCTTCTTTACCGCCTGCTGCACCTGCATGCTTACCTTCAGCGACTGGTGTACAAGGACACCCACGTCTCGTTGCACATTCCCCCCTCTCAATTTATAGCCATTCAGATAATAATCTGCCTCCCTGTGTTTGTTACCAAAGTGGGTAACCTCACACTGATCCACATTATGCTGCATCTGCCATGCATTTGCCCACTCACTCAGCTTGTCCAAATCACACTGAAATATCTCTGCATCCTTCTCACAGATCACCCTCCCACCCAGCTTTGTGTCATTCTCTCTCTCCCTCTCAGTCTCACTCTCTGTCTGTCTCTCACTCTCTTTCTCACTCACTCTGCCTGTCTCTCACTCTCTCTCTTCCTCTCACTCTCTCTCAATCCCTCTCAATCTCTCTCCCTCCCTCTCATTCTCTGTCTATCTCTCACAGTCTCTCTCAAACACGTTTTCCATCTGTCTCACTCTGTCGGTCTCACTCTCTCTCTCTGTTTCTTACTCTCTCTCTCTCTGTCTCTCTCTCTCCTGGCCTCACTCTCTCTCTCTCTCGCTCTCTGTCTCTCTCCCTGTCTCTCTCTCTCTCTCTATCTTACTCTCTCACTTTCTCTCTGTCCCTCTCGCTCTCACTCTCTCTCTCTCTCTCTCTCTGTCTCTCTCTATCTCTCTCCCT
Source organism: Isurus oxyrinchus (assembly GCA_026770705.1). Classification (NCBI taxonomy): domain Eukaryota; kingdom Metazoa; phylum Chordata; class Chondrichthyes; order Lamniformes; family Lamnidae; genus Isurus; species Isurus oxyrinchus. Next base: position 135,344 of record JANJGN010000531.1, on the reverse strand, counting down.
CCCTTGCTCTTTCCCTCTCCCTTTCTGTACTTGTTAGGAAATAGAGATAGTTTAAATAAGTTATATTGGTATTTATGGGCGTTAGGAATGAATTTTAGCTTTAAAGTTTAAGTTTAATTTGTATTTCTGTATCTGTGAGTTAAGGAACTGTCAGATGGAGTTCTGGCTTCACTTTAAAAAGGTGCTTGCATTTCTAGTGAGTGTTTACAAATTAAGAAGTTAACACAAGACTAGAATCGGGCTGTTGCCTAGCAACAGGAGTCGTGAGAGGCCGGTCCCTCCCACAAACACACAGAAAAATTAAAGAAACAGCAGCTTCAAGCAGTTTGAAGCCAGGACTCCAGAGAGACTGGGCAGCTGCAGATTTTCCGAAAGAACCAATAGGGTCCCAAGGCCAAAGGAGTGAGATGGAAACAGGGGAAAGTCCCAAGCAGACTTCCTAGTCAAATCAAGGCCAGGAACCTGGAACAAGTCCTGTTAATGAAGTTAAGAGTGAGGGGCAGAGAGATAGGTTCCAAGCTTCATACTTAAAGAGACAAAAGCTGCAGAAAGCAGATTTAAAGCGAGAGCAGCTTGCAAGAGACGAAAAGGTCCAAAGAGACAACTGAAGGTCTGTGACTCCTTGCTATGGGCATATGAAGCAGTGGTACTGTTGACGGCTGAGATGGTGAGAGAGAGTGCATGGAAGACAGCTTGACTGCATGTGGAGACCCAGGGAAGAGGAACATCAGAAGGAGAGTTCAAAACCCAGGAGGACCCTGAATCCTTGTGGAAGGCATCTGAGAGAAAGCGTCAGTTTGGGAGAAGATTCCAAGGTGAGGTCTTGGAGACTGGAGATTAGAAACCCTTGTGTGAAAGATAGAGTTCAGCGAGACTGGTTAGCACATGGTGTGTCAAGCGCCTGGGGGAGTTGAGGAGAGATCCACAGCATCTGGTTAAGGTGGAATCTGTCACTTGGTTTCAGAGCGTAGTGTGTCTGAGCACAGAATGCCTATAGTTACATGGACTGTGCATTTACTGTGGACACTAGAGTATAAGATAGCTTTTGTAACTTGTGTTATCCTTACATATCTGTATATATCTGTAGAGGTAGAGTTGTGGGTGAAGGAGTGTTGTAATATAGTTCATCTTTCCTTGTTGAGTAAGTGCTTTATTCTTTTATTAAAAGTTCACCAGCGGACTCCTGTGACTCTGTTCAGTAACTACTCCCCACGTATCTAAACAAACAAATACAGCTTCAGATCTATTAAACTGGGCTGCACTCTGGGATCAGGCTTGTCCAGGGGTAACCTCAGCTGGGGATCAGAACAGTAGCTCCCTCTCTCTCTCTCACTCTCTCTTTGTCTCTCTCTCTCTCTCTCACACACACACACACATTTTCTCTTTACTAACCTCTTTCCCTCTCTCTCTCTCTGTCTCTCTGTCCCTCTTACTCTCTCTCTGTTCCTCTCTTTCCCTCTCTCTCTGTCTCTCTCTCTCTCTCACACACACACACACTTCCTCTTTACTTACCTCTTTCACTCTCTCTCTCTGTCGCTCTGTCCCTCTGACTCTCTCTCTCTCTGTTCCTCTCTTCCCCTCGCTCTCTCTTTATCTCTCTTTGTCCCTCTCATTCCCTCTGTCTCTGTCTCTCACTCACTCTCTCTCTCTAGCCCACTCTGCCTCCCTGTCCCTCACTCTCCCTCTCTCTCACTCTGCCTCTCTCTCTGTCTCTCTCTCACTCTCTCTCTCTCTTTGCCTCACCCTCTCTCTTTCTCATTTGCTCTTTCTCTCTCTCTCTCTCTGCGTATCTCTCCCTCCTGGTCTCTCTCTGTCTCTTGTTCAGTCTCTCTGTCTGTCCCTCTCTCTCTCTCTATCCCTCTCTCTCACTGTCTGTCACTCTCCCTCTGTGTCCCTCTCTCTCTCTCTCTCTGTCTCTCTCTCTCTGTCTCTCTTTGTCCCTCTCTCTCTCTCTCTGTCTCTCTCTCTCTGTCTGTCACTCTCTCTCTCTATCCCTCTCTCTCTCTGTCTGTCACTCTCTCTCTCTCTGTCCATCTCTCTATCCCTCTCTCTCTCTGGCTGTCACTCTCTCTCTCTCTCTATCCCTCTCTCTCTCTCTCTCTCTGTCCCCCTCTCTCTCTCTCTGTCTGTCACTCTCTCTCTCTGTGGGTCTCTCTCTCTCTCTCTTTCTCTGTCTCTCTCTCTCTGTCCATCTCTCTCTCTATCCCCCTCTCTCTCTTTCTCTCTCTGTCCCTCTCTCTCTCTCTCTGTCTGTCACTCTCTCTCTCTCTCTGTGGGTCTCTCTCTCTCTCTGTCTCTCTCTCTCTTTCTCTGTCTCTCTCTCTCTGTGGGTCTCTCTCTCTCTCTGTCTCTCTCTCTCTGTCTCTGTCTCTCTCTCTGTCTCTCTCTCTGTCTGTCACTCTCTCTCTCTGTCTCTCTCTCTCTGTCTCTGTCTCTCTCTCTGTCTCTCTCTCTGTCTGTCACTCTCTCTCTCACTGTCCCTCTCTCTATCCCTCTCTCTCTGTCTGTCACTCTTTCTCTCGCTCTCTCTTTGTCTCACCCTCTCTCTTTCACATTTGCTCTTTCTCTCTCTCTCTGTGTATCTCTCCCTCCCAGTCTCTCTCTGTCTCTTGTTCAGTCTCTCTGTCTGTCCCTCTCTCTCTCTCTATCCCTCTCTCTCACTGTCTGTCCCTCTCTCTCTCTCTATCCCTCTCTCTCTCAGTCACTCTCTCTCTCTCTTTTTCTCTCTCTATCCCTCTCTCTCTCTCTGTGTGTGTCTCTCTCTCTGTCCCTCTCTCTCTCTCTCTCTCTCTGTCTCTCTCTCTGTCTCTCTCTGTCTGTCCCTCTCCCCCTCTATCCCTCTTT
>JANJGN010000531.1:0-127500 GCA_026770705.1 Isurus oxyrinchus | reverse complement strand
CTGTCTCTCATCCTCTTTCACTTCCCTCAATCTCTCTCTCACTCTCTCTCTCTCTCCGTCTGCCTGCAAGATTTGGCCTCAGTCAATTCCCACTCTCCCCCTGGGGTTGTGGCTTGCTCCCTCAGCCTTGGTCTGTCTCTCTCTCTCTCTCTGTCCCTCCGGCTGTCCCACTCTGAACCTCCCCGACTGTCGCTTTCCCTCTTTCACGGACCAGACCCAGCACCCCCTCCCCACCACCAACCACCCCCCCACCCCCCCACCCCCCACCCCACCACCCCCCCCCAACACCCCAGCGGGGCCTCGATCGTTAACCCCTGCCTCGACACGTGCCCGCTCGTGGAGACGAACCTTCGCAATCCGGGGTGCCTTCTGCCAGTGCGGGAACGGAGACAAATCCAGAAAACAAACAAGGGTGGTCAAGAGCCCAGGCCTCGTGTCCATCTCAGTGCTGATTCAAGTGTTGCAACAGGTTTATTAAAGACCGGACAAGGGGCGGAGTGGCGGGGAGGTAAAAACTGAGCACTTGCAATGGTTTCTTATCCCAATGAAAGAAAGGTGTGCATTTATGTAGCGCACTGTCCAAACGCAGGGCATTCGGATGACCGACATCCAATCACATACAGGCCGACACTGTTGTCATAGAGGACCAGTGGGCGCCGCACGTCACCCTTCCTTCGCAGCATTAACCTGGAGGACAAGTGCCTTGGCACCTCGTTCACAGGATGCACCATGCTTTTTGTTTTTCCCTTATTCGTTCATGGGGTGTGGGTATCGCTGACTAGGCCCATTCCTCCTATTCAGCGGGCCAGTACTGAGGGAGTGCTGCACTGTCGGAGGTGGATGTATATACTCTAGGATTTGAGCTCCATAATCCAGGCCGACACTCCCCTCGGTGCCAGTACTGAGGGAGTGCTGCACTGTCGGAGGTGGATGTATATACTCTAGGATTTGAGCTCCATAATCCAGACCGACACTCCCCCCGGTGCCAGTACTGAGGGAGTGCTGCACTGTCGGAGAGAGATGGATATACTCTAGGATTTGAGCTCCATAATCCAGGCCGACATTCCCCCCCGGTGCCAGTACTGAGGGAGTGCTGCACTGTCAGAGGGAGATGGATATACTCTAGGACTTGAGCTCCATAATCCAGGCCGACACTCCCCCCCGGTGCCAGTACTGAGGGAGTGCTGCACTGTCGGAGGGAGATGTATATATTCTAGGATTTGAGTTCCATAATCCAGACCGACACTCCCCCCGGTGCCAGTACTGAGGGAGTGCTGCACTGTCGGAGGGAGATGTATATACTCTAGGATTTGAGCTCCATAATCCAGGCCGACACTCCCCCCGGTGCCAGTACTGAGGGAGTGCTGCACTGTCGGAGGGAGATGTATATACTCTAGGATCTGAGCTCCATAATCCAGGCCGACACTCCCCCCGGTGCCAGTACTGAGGGAGTGCTGCACTGTCGGAGGGAGATGTATATACTCTAGGATTTGAGCTCCATAATCCAGGCCGACACTCCCCCCGGTGCCAGTACTGAGGGAGTGCTGCACTGTCGGAGGGAGATGTATATACTCTAGGATTTGAGCTCCATAATCCAGGCCGACACTCCCCTCGGTGCCAGTACTGAGGGAGTGCTGCACTGTCGGAGGCATTTTAAGGATTCACATATAGGCCACACCAGGTATGAAAAGCAGATTCCCTTCCCTCAACGAAGCAGATAGGTTATGACAACGATCCTTCCATAGGCATCGCCAGGTGTTTAACTGCAGACTTCGTATCGAGTCTGTTGGCCGTGGTGAGACTGGAACCCTGGTCCCCAGAGTGAGACCGTGCAATGCTAGCCCAGTGCCACTTCGCCACTGCCCCCGATGGGGAGGGGAAACCCACAAGTTAACTGCCCCTCCCCTCACAGGGCCTGTGTGACGTTTACTTCACTTAGGAGGGAAGACAGGGTCCGTGGTTAATGTATCACCTCCGACAGTGCAGCACTCCCTCAGTACTGGCACTGGGGGGAGTGTCGGCCTGGATTATGGAGCTCAAATCCTAGAGTATATACATCTCCCTCCGACAGTGCAGCACTCCCTCAGTACTGGCACCGGGGGGAGTGTCGGCCTGGATTATGGAGCTCAAATCCTAGAGTATATACATGTACCTCCGACAGTGCAGCACTCCCTCAGTACTGGCACCGGGGTGCCGGGGGGGGGGGCAGTGTCGGCCTGGATTATGGAGCTCCTGTGTCCAGAGTCGTCTCTGGAGTCAGGGTTAGCAGCTGAGCCGAACAGTTGGAGTTCTGCTTAATTGCAGCACACGAAGACAAGTGGTAACTCGGTGTGAATATTCGAGCAGGAGCAGTGGGCTGGTGATTCGGTGTGTCCCAGTCAGGAAGCTGCACCTAGCCAAACGGACAATGATCCGAACTCTGCTTGTGTTCTGTGCATAACCCAATCCAGGGGACGAGAAATACTTATAACCTTGCAATTTTTTTACTGTGGTGCCTGTAAACCTGGGCTGGCGGAGAGAGCTGGTGATATTGCAGGGTTCTGGTCTTCGTATCCCCCTCGGTTAGACCACACTCGGAGCACCGTGTAGAGTTCCAGTCTCTGTATCCCCCTCGGTTAGACCACACTTGGAGCACTGTGCACAGTTCCGGTCTCCGTATCCCCCTCGGTTAGACCACACTCGGAGCACCGTGCACCGTTCCGGTCTCCGTATCACTCGGTTAGACCACACTCGGAGCACCGTGCACAGTTCCCGTCTCCGTATCCCCCTCGGTTAGACCACACTCGGAGCACCGTGCGCCATTCCGGTCTCTGTATCCCTCGGTTAGACCACACTCGGAGCACCGTGCACAGTTCCGGTCTCCATATCCCCCTCGGTTAGACCACACTGGGAGCACCGTGCACCGTTCCGGTCTCCGTATCCCCCTCGGTGAAACCACACTCGGAGCACTGTGCACAGTTCCGGTCTCCGTAACCCCCTCGGTTAGACCACACTCGGAACACCGTGCACAGTTCCGGTCTCCGTATCCCCCTCGGTTAGACCACACTCGGAGCACCGTGCGCCATTCCGGTCTCTGTATCCCTCGGTTAGACCACACTCGGAGCACCGTGCACAGTTCCGGTCTCCATATCCCCCTCGGTTAGACCACACTGGGAGCACCGTGCACCGTTCCGGTCTCCGTATCCCCCTCGGTGAAACCACACTCGGAGCACTGTGCACAGTTCCGGTCTCCGTAACCCGCTCGGTTACACCACACTCGGAACACCGTGCACAGTTCCGGTCTCCGTATCCCCCTCGGTTAGACCACACTGGGAGCACCGTGCACAGTTCCGGTCTCCGTATCCCTCGGTTAGACCAACTCGGAGCACCGTGCACCATTCCGGTCTCCGTATCCCTCGGTTAGACCACACTGGGAGAACCGTGCACAGTTCCGGTCTCCGTATCCCCCTCGGTTAGACCATACTGGGAGCATCGTGCACAGTTCCAGTCTCCGTATCCCCCTCGGTTAGACCACACTGGGAGCACCGTGCACAGTTCCGGTCTCCGTATCCCTCGGTTAGACCACACTCGGAGCACCGTACACAGTTCCGGTCTCCGTATCCCCCTCAGTTAGACCACACTCGGAGAACCATGCACAGTTCCGGTCTCCGTATCCCTCGGTTAGACCACACTGGGAGCACCGTGCACAGTTCTGGTCTCTGTATCCCCCCTCGGTTAGACCACACTTGGAGCACCGTGCACAGTTCTGGTCTCCGTATCCCTCGGTTAGACCACACTGGGAGCACCGTGCACAGTTCCGGTCTCCGTATTCCTCGGTTAGACCACACTCAGAGCACCATGCACAGCTCCGGTCTCCGTATCCCCCTCGGTTAGACCACACTCGGAGCACCGTGCACAGTTCCGGTCTCCGTATCCCCCTCGGTTAGACCACACTGGGAGCACCGTGCACAGTTCCGGTCTCCGTATCCCTCGGTTAGACCACACTCGGAGCACTGTGCACAGTTCCGGTCTCTGTATCCCCCTTGGTTAGACCACACTGGGAGCACCGTGCACAGTTCCGGTCTCCGTATCCCCCTCGGTTAGACCACACTGGGAGCACCGTGCACAGTTCCGGTCTCCGTATCCCCCTCGGTTAGACCACACTGGGAGCACCGTGCACAGTTCCGGTCTCCGTATCCCCCTCGGTTAGACCACACTGGAAGCACCGTGCACAGTTCCGGTCTCCGTATCCCCCTCGGTTAGACCACACTGGGAACACCGTGCACAGTTCCGGTCTCCGTATCCCTCGGTTAGATCACACGGGGAGCACCGTGCACAGTTCCGGTCTCCGTATCCCTCGGTTAGACCACACTGGGAGCACCGTGCACAGTTCCGGTCTCCGTATCCCCCTCGGTTAAACCACACTCGGAGCACCGTGCACAGTTCCGGTCTCCATATCCCACGGTTAGACCACACTGGGAGCACCGTGCACAGTTCCGGTCTCCGTATCCCCCTCGGTTAGACCACACTCGGAGCACCGTGCACAGTTCCGGTCTCCGTATCCCCCCTCGGTTAGACCACACTGGGAGCACCGTGCACAGTTCCGGTCTCCGTATCCCCCTCGGTTAGACCACACTGGGAGCACCGTGCACAGTTCCGGTCTCCGTATCCCTCGGTTAGACCACACTGGGAGAACCGTGCACAGTTCCGGTCTCCGTATCGCTCGGTTAGACCACACTGGGAGCACCGTGCACAGTTCCGGTCTGTGTACCCCTCGGTTAGACCACACTGGGAGCACCGTGCACAGTTCCGGTCTGTGTACCCTTCGGTTAGACCACACTGGGAGCACCGTGCACAGTTCCGGTCTCCGTATCCCCCTCGGTTAGACCACACTGGGAGCACCGTGCACAGTTCCGGTCTCCGTATCCCCCTCGGTTAGACCACACTCGGAGCACTGTGCACAGTTCCGGTCTCCGTATCCCTCGGTTAGACCACACTGGGAGCACCGTGCACAGTCCCGGTCTCCGTATCCCTCGGTTAGACCACACTGGGAGCACCGTGCACAGTTCCGGTCTCCGTATCCCCCTCGATTAGACCACACTGGGAGCACCGTGCACAGCTCCGGTCTCCGTATCCCCCTCGGTTAGACCACACTGGGAGCACCGTGCACAGTTCCGGTCTCTGTATCCCCCCTCGGTTAGACCACACTCGGAGCACCGTGCACAGTTCCGGTCTCCGTATCCCCCTCGGTTAGACCACACTGGGAGCACCGTGCACAGTTCCGGTCTCCGTATCCCCCTCGGTTAGACCACACTGGGAGCACCGTGCACTGTTCCGGTCTCCGTATCCCTCGGTTAGACCACACTGGGAGCACCGTGCACAGTTCCGGTCTCCATATCCCTCGGTTAGACCACACTCGGAGCACGGTGCACAGTTCCGGTCTCCATATTCCCTCGGTTAGACCACACTGGGAGCACCGTGCACAGTTCCGGTCTCCGTATCCCCCTCGGTTAGACCACACTGGGAACACCGTGCACAGTTCCGGTCTCCGTATCCCCCTCGGTTAGACCACACTGGGAGCACCGTGCACAGTTCCGGTGTCCGTATACCCCTCGGTTAGACCACACTGGGAGCACCGTGCACAGTTCCGGTCTCCGTATCCCCCTCGGTTACACCACACTGGGAGCACCGTGCACAGTTCCGGTCTCCGTATCCCTCGGTTAGACCACGCTGGGAGCACCGTGCACAGTTCCGGTGTCCGTATCCCCCTCGGTTAGACCACACTCAGAGCACCGTGCACAGTTCCGGTCTCTGTATCCCTCGGTTAGACCACACTGGGAGCACCGTGCACAGTTCCGGTCTCCGTATCCCTCGGTTAGACCACACTGGGAGAACCGTGCACGGTTCCGGTCTCCGTATCCCTCGGTTAGACCACACTGGGAGCACCGTGCACAGTTCCGGTCTCCATATCCCTCGGTTAGACCACACTGGGAGCACTGTGCACAGTTCCGGTCTCCGTATCCCTCGGTTAGACCACACTGGGAGCACCGTGCACGGTTCCGGTCTCCGTATCCCCCTCGGTTAGACCACACTGGGAGCACCGTGCACAGTTCCGGTCTCCGTATCCCCCTCGGTTAGACCACACTGGGAGCACCGTGCACAGTTCCGGTCTCCGTATCCCCCTCGGTTAGACCACACTGGGAGCACTGTGCACAGTTCCGGTCTCCGTATCCCTCGGTTAGACCACACTGGGAGCACCGTGCACGGTTCCGGTCTCCGTATCCCTCGGTTAGACCACACTGGGAGCACCGTGCACAGTTCCGGTCTCCATATCCCTCGGTTAGACCACACTGGGAGCACCGTGCACAGTTCCGGTCTCCGTATCCCTCGGTTAGACCACACTGGGAGCACCGTGCACGGTTCCGGTCTCCGTATCCCCCTCGGTTAGACCACACTGGGAGCACCGTGCACCGTTCCGGTCTCCGTATCCCCCTCGGTGAAACCACACTCGGAGCACCGTGCACAGTTCCGGTCTCCGTATCCCCCTCGGTTAGACCACACTGGGAGCACCGTGCACAGTTCCGGTCTCCGTATCCCTCGGTTAGACCAACTCGGAGCACCGTGCACCATTCCGGTCTCCGTATCCCTCGGTTAGACCACACTGGGAGAACCGTGCACAGTTCCGGTCTCCGTATCCCCCTCGGTTAGACCATACTGGGAGCATCGTGCACAGTTCCAGTCTCCGTATCCCCCTCGGTTAGACCACACTGGGAGCACCGTGCACAGTTCCGGTCTCCGTATCCCTCGGTTAGACCACACTCGGAGCACCGTACACAGTTCCGGTCTCCGTATCCCCCTCAGTTAGACCACACTCGGAGAACCATGCACAGTTCCGGTCTCCGTATCCCTCGGTTAGACCACACTGGGAGCACCGTGCACAGTTCTGGTCTCCGTATCCCCCCTCGGTTAGACCACACTTGGAGCACCGTGCACAGTTCTGGTCTCCGTATCCCTCGGTTAGACCACACTGGGAGCACCGTGCACAGTTCCGGTCTCCGTATTCCTCGGTTAGACCACACTCAGAGCACCATGCACAGCTCCGGTCTCCGTATCCCCCTCGGTTAGACCACACTCGGAGCACCGTGCACAGTTCCGGTCTCCGTATCCCCCTCGGTTAGACCACACTGGGAGCACCGTGCACAGTTCCGGTCTCCGTATCCCTCGGTTAGACCACACTCGGAGCACTGTGCACAGTTCCGGTCTCTGTATCCCCCTTGGTTAGACCACACTGGGAGCACCGTGCACAGTTCCGGTCTCCGTATCCCCCTCGGTTAGACCACACTGGGAGCACCGTGCACAGTTCCGGTCTCCGTATCCCCCTCGGTTAGACCACACTGGGAGCACCGTGCACAGTTCCGGTCTCCGTATCCCCCTCGGTTAGACCACACTGGGAGCACCGTGCACAGTTCCAGTCTCCGTATCCCCCTCGGTTAGACCACACTGGGAACACCGTGCACAGTTCCGGTCTCCGTATCCCTCGGTTAGATCACACGGGGAGCACCGTGCACAGTTCCGGTCTCCGTATCCCTCGGTTAGACCACACTGGGAGCACCGTGCACAGTTCCGGTCTCCGTATCCCCCTCGGTTAAACCACACTCGGAGCACCGTGCACAGTTCCGGTCTCCATATCCCACGGTTAGACCACACTGGGAGCACCGTGCACAGTTCCGGTCTCCGTATCCCTCGGTTAGACCACACTGGGAGCACCGTGCACAGTTCCGGTCTCCGTAACCCCCTCGGTTAGACCACACTGGGAGCACCGTGCACAGTTCCGGTCTCCGTATCCCCCTCGGTTAGACCACACTCGGAGCACCGTGCACAGTTCCGGTCTCCGTATCCCCCCTCGGTTAGACCACACTGGGAGCACCGTGCACAGTTCCGGTCTCCGTATCCCCCTCGGTTAGACCACACTCGGAGCACCGTGCACAGTTCCGGTCTCCGTATCCCCCCTCGGTTAGACCACACTGGGAGCACCGTGCACAGTTCCGGTCTCCGTATCCCTCGGTTAGACCACACTGGGAGAACCGTGCACAGTTCCGGTCTCCGTATCGCTCGGTTAGACCACACTGGGAGCACCGTGCACAGTTCCGGTCTGTGTACCCCTCGGTTAGACCACACTGGGAGCACCGTGCACAGTTCCGGTCTGTGTACCCCTCGGTTAGACCACACTGGGAGCACCGTGCACAGTTCCGGTCTCCGTATCCCCCTCGGTTAGACCACACTGGGAGCACCGTGCACAGTTCCGGTCTCCGTATCCCCCTCGGTTAGACCACACTCGGAGCACTGTGCACAGTTCCGGTCTCCGTATCCCTCGGTTAGACCACACTGGGAGCACCGTGCACAGTCCCGGTCTCCGTATCCCTCGGTTAGACCACACTGGGAGCACCGTGCACAGTTCCGGTCTCCGTATCCCCCTCGATTAGACCACACTTGGAGCACCGTGCACAGCTCCGGTCTCCGTATCCCCCTCGGTTAGACCACACTGGGAGCACCGTGCACAGTTCTGGTCTCTGTATCCCCCCTCGGTTAGACCACACTCGGAGCACCGTGCACAGTTCCGGTCTCCGTATCCCCCTCGGTTAGACCACACTGGGAGCACCGTGCACAGTTCCGGTCTCCGTATCCCCCTCGGTTAGACCACACTGGGAGCACCGTGCACTGTTCCGGTCTCCGTATCCCTCGGTTAGACCACACTGGGAGCACCGTGCACAGTTCCGGTCTCCATATCCCTCGGTTAGACCACACTCGGAGCACGGTGCACAGTTCCGGTCTCCATATTCCCTCGGTTAGACCACACTGGGAGCACCGTGCACAGTTCCGGTCTCCGTATCCCCCTCGGTTAGACCACACTGGGAGCACCGTGCACAGTTCCGGTGTCCGTATACCCCTCGGTTAGACCACACTGGGAGCACCGTGCACAGTTCCGGTCTCCGTATCCCCCTCGGTTACACCACACTGGGAGCACCGTGCACAGTTCCGGTCTCCGTATCCCTCGGTTAGACCACGCTGGGAGCACCGTGCACAGTTCCGGTGTCCGTATCCCCCTCGGTTAGACCACACTCAGAGCACCGTGCACAGTTCCGGTCTCTGTATCCCTCGGTTAGACCACACTGGGAGCACCGTGCACAGTTCCGGTCTCCGTATCCCTCGGTTAGACCACACTGGGAGAACCGTGCACGGTTCCGGTCTCCGTATCCCTCGGTTAGACCACACTGGGAGCACCGTGCACAGTTCCGGTCTCCATATCCCTCGGTTAGACCACACTGGGAGCACTGTGCACAGTTCCGGTCTCCGTATCCCTCGGTTAGACCACACTGGGAGCACCGTGCACGGTTCCGGTCTCCGTATCCCCCTCGGTTAGACCACACTGGGAGCACCGTGCACAGTTCCGGTCTCCGTATCCCCCTCGGTTAGACCACACTGGGAGCACCGTGCACAGTTCCGGTCTCCGTATCCCCCTCGGTTAGACCACACTGGGAGCACCGTGCACGGTTCCGGTCTCCGTATCCCTCGGTTAGACCACACTGGGAGCACCGTGCACAGTTCCGGTCTCTGTATCCCTCGGTTAGACCACACTCGGAGCACCGTGCACAGTTCCGGTCTCCGTATCCCTCGGTTAGACCACACTGGGAGCACCGTGCACAGTTCCGGTCTCCGTATCCCCCTCGGTTAGACCACACTGGGAGCACCGTGCACAGTTCCGGTCTCCATATCCCTCGGTTAGACCACACTGGGAGCACCGTGCACAGTTCCGGTCTCCGTATCCCTTGGTTAGACCACACTGGGAGCACCGAGCACGGTTCCGGTCTCCGTATCCCCCTCGGTTAGACCACACTGGGAGCACCGTGCACAGTTCCGGTCTCCGTATCCCCCTCGGTTAGACCACACTGGGAACACCGTGCACAGTTCCGGTCTCCGTATCCCCCTCGGTTAGACCACACTGGGAGCACCGTGCACAGTTCCGGTCTCCGTATCCCCCTCGGTTAGACCACACTGGGAGCACCGTGCACAGTTCCGGTCTCCGTATCCCCCTCGGTTAGACCACACTGGGAGCACCGTGCACAGTTCCGGTCTCCGTATCCCTCGGTTAGACCACACTGGGAGCACCGTGCACAGTTCCGGTCTCCGTATCGCTCGGTTAGACCACACTGGGAGCACCGTGCACAGTTCCGGTCTGTGTACCCCTCGGTTAGACCACACTGGGAGCACCGTGCACAGTTCCGGTCTGTGTACCCCTCGGTTAGACCACACTGGGAGCACCGTGCACAGTTCCGGTCTCCGTATCCCCCTCGGTTAGACCACACTGGGAGCACCGTGCACAGTTCCAGTCTCCGTATCCCCCTCGGTTAGACCACACTGGGAGCACCGTGCACAGTTCCGGTCTCCGTATCCCTCGGTTAGACCACACTGGGAGCACCGTGCACAGTTCCGGTCTCCATATCCCTCGGTTAGACCACACTCGGAGCACGGTGCACAGTTCCGGTCTCCATATTCCCTCGGTTAGACCACACTGGGAGCACCGTGCACAGTTCCGGTCTCCGTATCCCCCTCGGTTAGACCACACTGGGAGCACCGTGCACAGTTCCGGTCTCCGTATCCCCCTCGGTTAGACCACACTGGGAGCACCGTGCACAGTTCCGGTGTCCGTATCCCCCTCGGTTAGACCACACTGGGAGCACCGTGCACAGTTCCGGTCTCCGTATCCCCCTCGGTTACACCACACTGGGAGCACCGTGCACAGTTCCGGTCTCCGTATCCCTCGGTTAGACCACGCTGGGAGCACCGTGCACAGTTCCGGTGTCCGTATCCCCCTCGGTTAGACCACACTCAGAGCACCGTGCACATTTCCGGTCTCTGTATCCCTCGGTTAGACCACACTGGGAGCACCGTGCACAGTTCCGGTCTCCGTATCCCTCGGTTAGACCACACTGGGAGAACCGTGCACGGTTCCGGTCTCCGTATCCCTCGGTTAGACCACACTGGGAGCACCGTGCACAGTTCCGGTCTCCATATCCCTCGGTTAGACCACACTGGGAGCACTGTGCACAGTTCCGGTCTCCGTATCCCTCGGTTAGACCACACTGGGAGCACCGTGCACGGTTCCGGTCTCCGTATCCCCCTCGGTTAGACCACACTGGGAGCACCGTGCACAGTTCCGGTCTCCGTATCCCCCTCGGTTAGACCACACTGGGAGCACCGTGCACAGTTCCGGTCTCCGTATCCCCCTCGGTTAGACCACACTGGGAGCACTGTGCACAGTTCCGGTCTCCGTATCCCTCGGTTAGACCACACTGGGAGCACCGTGCACGGTTCCTTTCTCCGTATCCCTCGGTTAGACCACACTGGGAGCACCGTGCACGGTTCCGGTCTCCGTATCCCTCGGTTAGACCACACTGGGAGCACCGTGCACAGTTCCGGTCTCCATATCCCTCGGTTAGACCACACTGGGAGCACCGTGCACAGTTCCGGTCTCCGTATCCCTCGGTTAGACCACACTGGGAGCACCGTGCACGGTTCCGGTCTCCGTATCCCCCTCGGCTAGACCACACTGGGAGCACCGTGCACAGTTCCGGTCTCCGTATCCCTCGGTTAGACCACACTGGGAGCACCGTGCACAGTTCCGGTCTCCGTATCCCCCTCGGTTAGACCACACTGGGAGCACCGTGCACAGTTCCGGTCTCCATATCCCTCGGTTAGACCACACTGGGAGCACCGTGCACAGTTCCGGTCTCCATATCCCTCGGTTAGACCACACTCGGAGCACCGTGCACAGTTCCGGTCTCCGTATCCCCCTCGGTTAGACCACACTGGGAGCACTGTGCACAGTTCCGGTCTCCGTATCCCTCGGTTAGACCACACTGGGAGCACCGTGCACAGTTCCGGTCTCCGTATCCCCCTCGGTTAGACCACACTCAGAGCACCGTGCACAGTTCCGGTCTCCGTATCCCTCGGTTAGACCACGCTGGGAGCACCGTGCACAGTTCCGGTCTCCGTATCCCCCTCGGTTAGACCACACTGGGAGCACCGTGCACAGTTCCGGTCTCCGTATCCCCCTCGGTTAGACCACACTGGGAGCACCGTGCACAGTTCCGGTCTCCGTATCCCCCTCGGTTAGACCACACTGGGAGCACCGTGCACGGTTCCGGTCCCCTTTGGGTAAGTAACTTGGTTCGAAAGCGACTGTGAATCCTTACCCCTGGAATTACATTCAGTTTAGTAGCTTGAAAATAAAACCCTTGCGAGCACTAAAAATGACTCAAGAACTTGCCACCCGATCTGAAGGAAACGATTGGTTCACTGCTTTGAGGGCGAAGGCTGCCATTGTAGAATATCTTCAGTGAAGATGTGACTCCCAGCCCCACACCAACACATATCAATGCCCAAACCTCTGGGGAGTGTGCCAGCAATCTGTCCAGCTGTATGTGTGTGAAGGAAGCCTTCCAGGTCATTGGGAAATAAGTGCCGCCCTTAACTGCAATGTCCACTTCACAACACCAAGTGAATGGAGATCAATTCTTTTTCCCACAGTTAAAAATTAATATACAGCAAAAGAGTAGCAGCAGTGTGTGTAACATCTACACGATGCACGGCAGCAACTCACCAAGGCTCCTTAGACAGCACCTTCCAAACCCCCGACCACGACCATCTAGAAGGACAAGGGCAGCAGACACATGGGGAACACCATCACCTGGAAGTCCCCTCCAAGTCACTCACCATCCTGACTTGGAAATATATCGGCCGTTCCTTCACTGTCACTGGGTCAAAATCCTGGAACTCGCTCCCTAACAGCACTGTGGGTGTACCTACACCACAGGGACAAAATCCTGGAACTCCCTCCCTAACAGCACTGTGGGTGTATCTACACCACACGGACAAAATCCAGGAACACCCTCCCTAACAGCACTGTGGATGTACCTACACCACAGGGACAAAATCCTGGAACTCCCTCCCTAACAGCACTGTGGGTGTACCTACACCACAGGGACAAAATCCTGGAACTCCCTCCCTAACAGCACTGTGGGTGTACCTACACCACACGGACAAAATCCTGGAACTCCCTCCCTAACAGCACTGTGGGTGTACCAACACCACAGGGATAAAATCCTGGAACTCCCTCCCTAACAGCGCTGTAGGTGTACGAACACCACAGGGACAAAATCCTGGAACTTCCTCCCTAACAGTGCCATGGGTGTACCTACACCACAGGGACAAAATCCTGGAACTCCCTCCCTAACAGCACTGTGGGTGTACCTACACCACAGGAACAAAATCCTGGAACTCCCTCCCTAACAGCACTGTGGGTGTACCTACACCACAGGAACAAAATCCTGGAAATACTTCCCTAACAGCACAGTGGTTGTACCTACACCACAGCGATTCAACATGGTGCCTCACCCTCACCTTCCCAAGGGGCAATTAGGGATGGGCAATAAATGCTGGGCCCAGCCAGCGACACCCACATCCCCTACAATTCTCCTCCTCCTGTTCAAATTCCTCCCTCACCCCCTCCCTCCCTATCTCTGTAACCTCCTCCAGCCCCTCCAATTCTCATCCTCCTGTTCAAATCCCTCCCTCACCCCCTCCCTCCCTATCTCTTTAACCTCCTCCAACCCCTCCAATTCTCATCCTCCTGTTCAAATCCCTCCCTCACCCCCTCCCTCCCTATCCCTGTAACCTCCTCCAGCCCCTACAATTCTCATCCTCCTGTTCCAATCCCTCCCTCTCCCTCCTCCCTCCCTATCTCTCTAACCCTCCGAGATCTCTGCGCTCCTACAATTCCGGCCTCTCCAGAATCCCCCTCCACCCTCCGATTTCCCATCGCCCCACCATTGGCGGCCGGGACTTTCTGGAGGTTCACCCTTAACTCAGGGACTCCCTCCCTGAAGGGGTCACTCTTTAGAAATGAGGGGTCGCCTCACTCTGTTCCTATTTCTATCGTTCTAAACCTCTCCTCCCACCCTCTCTCTCTCTCCTTCTCTCCCTCTCTTTCTGTCTGCCTGTCTCTCCTCACGTCAAATGCTCCTTCGAACCTCCCCCTTGGGCTGAGCTCTTGGACGCCGGTCCACGACTTCCCACCGCGCGGCTCAGAGTGAAACCACTGACCCCTCCGGCAACAATGCGGAGACCCCCGACCCCCGGGCAGGGGCACCCCGTGGATGGCGCTACGCCAGTGCGGGTTGTTGCTGGTCAGAGAATCGCAACCGCTGGGGTGAGGGGTTGGCGGGGGTTTTGGAGGGGGAGTGAACCTGTCACATTACTGAACAGCCACACAGCATCCAAAGTCCTGTCCCCTTCCCTCTCTGTGGCCTGTGATATATCTGTGTGTCCCAGATAAATAGATAGACCGGGAAGGAGGGAACTTCCATCTCGTGGTTCAATAACCTGGCGAACAATCTCCTTCCAACGGAAATCAGCTGCAGGGGGGCTGAACAATGAGCGACAGGGAAATAACTGCGTAAAAGCAATGGTCTAATCATGTGGCTTAAACCTCGGCCAGATATTCCAGCCTCTGTGGGACCGACAAACCCAGAGACTCTGGAAGGAAGGAGAACTCTACAGCACAGAGCAGGACACGTGGCACAAGTGATGCTCTGCGGCATTTATACTCCACAAGGCGTGGTCCATGTCCAAATGCAGCAAGAACTGGGCAATATCCAGGCTCGGGGCTGATAAGTGGTGAGTAACATTCACGCCACACAAGTGCCAGGCACTGACCATCTCCAACAAGACAGAGAACCCAACCATCGTCCCAAGACGTTCAATGGCATTTTACCATCACTGAATCCCCCATGATCAACATCCTGGGGGCTACCCTCCACAGGCAATGACCAACTCCAGTGAGAGAGAACCTAACCATCGCCCCCTTGACATTCAATGGCATTACCATCGCTCAGTCCCCCCACTACCAACATCTTGAGGGTTACCATTGACCAGGAACTGAACTGGGACCAGCCATATAAATAATGTGGCTACAAGAGCAGGTCAGAGGCTGGGAATCCTGTGGAGAGTAACTCACCTCCTGACTCCCCAAAGCCTGTCCACCATCTACAAGGCACAAGTCAGGAGCGTGATGGGATACTCCCCACTTGCCTGGATGAGTACAGCTCCCACAACACTCAAGAAGCTCGACACCATCCAGGACAAAGCAGCCCCGCTTGATCAGCACCCCATCCACAAACATTCACTCCCTCCACCACCGACGCACAGTAGCAGCAGTGTGTGTACCATCTACAAGATGCACTGCAGCAACTCACCAAGGCTCCTTCGACAGCACCTTCCAAACCCACGACCACTACCATCTAGAAGGACAAGGGCAGCAGATACATGGGAACACCAACACCTGGAAGTTCCCCTCCAAGTCACTCGCCATCCTGACTTGGAAAAATATCGGCCGTTCCTTCACTGTCGCTGGGTCAAAATCCTGGAACTCCCTTCCTAACAGTGCTGTGGGTGTACCTACACCACAGGGTCAAAATCCAGGAACTCCCTCCCTAACAGCACTGTGGGTGTACCTACACCACAGGGACAAAATCCTGGAACTCCCTCCCTAACAGCACTGTGGGTGTACCTACACCACAGGGACAAAGTCCTGGAACTCCATCCCTAACAGCACTGTGGGTGTACCTACACCACAGGGACAAAGTCCTGGAACTCCATCCCTAACAGCGCTGTGTGTGTACCTACACCACAGGGACAAAGTCCTGGAACTCCATCCCTAACAGCACTGTGGGTGTACCTACACCACAGGGACAAAGTCCTGGAACTCCATCCCTAACAGCGCTGTGTGTGTACCTACACCACACGGACAAAATCCTGGAACTCCCTCCCTAACAGCACTGTGGGTGTACCTACACCACAGGGACAAAATCCTGGAACTCACTCCCTAACAGCACTGTGGGTGTACCTACACCACAGGGACAAAATCCTGGAACTCCCTCCCTAACAGCGCCGTGGGTGTACCTACACCACAGGGACAAATTCCTGGAACTCCCTCCCTAACAGCACTGTGGGTGTACGAACACCACAGGGACAAAATCCTGGAACTCCCTCCCTAACAGCGCCATGGGTGTACCTACACCACAGGGACAAAATCCTGGAACTCCCTCCCTAACAGCACTGTGGGTGTACCCACACCACAGGGACAAAATCCTGGAACTCCCTCCCTAACAGCGCCATGGGTGTACCTACACCACAGGGACAAAATCCTGGAACTCCCTCCCTAACAGCACTGTGGGTGTACCTACACCACAGGGACAAAATCCTGGAACTCCCTCCCTAACAGCACTGTGGGTGTACCCACACCACAGGGACAAAATCCTGGAAATACTTCCCTAACAGCACAGTGGTTGTACCTACACCACAGCGATTCAACATGGTGCCTCACCCTCACCTTCCCAAGGGGCAATTAGGGATGGGCAATAAATGCTGGGCCCAGCCAGCGACACCCACATCCCCTACAATTCTCCTCCTCCTGTTCAAATCCCTCCCTCACCCCCTCCCTCCCTATCTCTGTAACCTCCTCCAGCCCCTACAATTCTCATCCTCCTGTTCAAATCCCTCCCTCACCCCCTCCCTCCCTATCTCTGTAACCTCCTCCAGCCCCTACAATTCTCATCCTGCTGTTCAAATCCCTCCCTCTCCCTCCTCCCTCACTATCTCTCTAACCCTCCGAGATCTCTGCGCTCCTACAATTCCGGCCTCTCCAGAATCCCCCCCCTCTCCGATTTCCCATCGCCCCACCATTGGCGGCCGGGACTTTCTGGAGGTTCACCCTTAACTCAGGGACTCCCTCCCTGAAGGGGTCACTCTTTAGAAATGAGGGGTCGCCTCACTCTGTTCCTATTTCTATCGTTCTAAACCTCTCCTCCCACCCTCTCTCTCTCTCCTTCTCTCCCTCTCTTTCTGTCTGCCTGTCTCTCCTCACGTCAGATGCTCCTTCGAACATCCCCCTTGGGCTGAGCTCTTGGACGCCGGTCCACGACTTCCCACCGCGCGGCTCAGAGTGAAACCACTGACCCCTCCGGCAACAATGCGGAGACCCCCGACCCCCGGGCAGGGGCACCCCGTGGATGGCGCTACGCCAGTGCGGGTTGTTGCTGGTCAGAGAATCGCAACCGCTGGGGTGAGGGGTTGGCGGGGGTTTTGGAGGGGGAGTGAACCTGTCACATTACTGAACAGCCACACAGCATCCAAAGTCCTGTCCCCTTCCCTCTCTGTGGCCTGTGATATATCTGTGTGTCCCAGATAAATAGATAGACCGGGAAGGAGGGAACTTCCATCTCGCGGTTCAATAACCTGGCGAGCAATCTCCTTCCAACGGAAATCAGCTGCAGGGGGACTGAACAATGAGCGACAGGGGAATAACTGAGTAAAAGCAATGGTCTAATCATGTGGCTTAAACCTTGGCCAGATATTCCAGCCTCTGTGGGACGGACAAACCCAGAGACTCTGGAAGGAAGGAGAACTCTACAGCACAGAGCAGGACACGTGGCACAAGTGATGCTCTGCGGCACTGATACTCCACAAGGCGTGGTCCATGTCCAAAGGCAGCAAGACCTGGACAATATCCAGGCTCGGGGCTGACAAGTGGCGAGTAACATTCACGCCACACAAGTGCCAGGCACTGACCATCTCCAACAAAACAGAGAACCAAACCATCGTCCCAAGACGTTCAATGGCATTTTGCCATCACTGAATCCCCCATGATCAACATCCGGGGGGCTACCCTCCACAGGCAATGACCAACTCCAGTGAGAGAGAACCTAACCATTGCCCCTTGACATTCAATGGCATTACCATCGCTCAATCCCCCCACTATCAACATCCTGGGGGTTACCATTGACCAGAAACTGAACTGGAACCAGCCATATAAACACCGTGGCTACAAGAGCAGGTCAGAGGCTGGGAATCCTGCGGAGAGTAACTCACCTCCTGACTCCCCAAAGCCTGTCCACCATCTACAAGGCACAAGTCAGGAGTGTGATGGGATACTCCCCACTTGCCTGGATGAGTGCAGCTCCCACAACACTCAAGAAGCTCGACACCGTCCAGGACAAAGCAGCCCCGCTTGATCAGCACCCCATCCACACACATTCACTCCCTCCACCACCGACGCACAGTAGCAGCAGTGTGTGTACCATCTACAAGATGCACTGCAGCAACTCACCAAGGCTCCTTCGACAGCACCTTCCAAACCCACGACCACTACCATCTAGAAGGACAAGGGCAGCAGATACATGGGGAACACCAGCACCTGGAAGTTCCCCTCCAAGTCACTCACCATCCTGACTTGGAAATATATCGGCCGTTCCTTCACTGTCGCTGGGTCAAAATCCTGGAACTCCCTTCCTAACAGTGCTATGGGTGTACCTACACCACACGGACAAAATCCTGGAACTCCCTCCCTAACAGCACTGTGGGTGTACCTACACCACAGGGACAAAATCGAGGAACTCCCTCCCTAACAGCACTGTGGGTGTACCTACACAAGCGACAAAATCGAGGAACTCCCTCCCTAACAGCACTGTGGGAGTACCTACACAAGCGACAAAATCCTGGAACTCCCTCCCTAACAGCACTGTGGGTGTACCTACACCACAGGGACAAAATCCTGGAACTCCCTCCCTAACAGCACCGTGGGTGTACCTACACCACAGGGACAAAATCCTGGAAATCCCTCCCAAACAGCACTGTGGGTGTACCTACACCACAGGGACAAAATCCTGGAACTCCCTCCCTAACAGCACTGTGGGTGTACCTACACCACAGGCACAAAATCCTGGAACTCACTCCCTAACAGCACTGTGGGTGTACCTACACCACAGGGACAAAATCCTGGAACTCCCCCCCTAACATCACTGTGGGTGTACCTACACCACAGGGACAAAATCCTGGAACTCCCTCCCTAACAGCACTGTGGGTGTACCTACACCACACGGACAAAGTCCTGGAACTCCGTCCCTAACAGCACTGTGGGTGTACCTACACCACAGGGACAAAATCCTGGAACTCCCTCCCTAACAGCACTGTGGTTGTACCTACACCACAGGGACAAAATCCTGGAACTCCCTCCCTAACAGCACTGTGGGTGTACCTACACCACAGGGACACAATCCTGGAACTCCCTCCCTAACAGCACTGTGGGTGTACCTACACCACAGGGACAAAATCCTGGATCTCCCTAACAGCACTGTGGGTGTACCTACACCACACGGACAAATTCCTGGAACTCCCTACCTAACAGCACTGTGCGTGTACCTACACCACAGGGACAAAATCCTGGAACTCCCTCCCTAACAGCACTGTGGGTGTACCTACACCACTGGGACAAAATCCTGGAACTCCCTCCCTAACAGCACTGTGGGTGTACCTACACCACAGGGACAAAATCCTGGAACTCTCTCCCTAACAGCACTGTGGGTGTACCTACACCACAGGGACAAAATCCTGGAACTCCCTCCCTAACAGCACTGTGGGTGTACCTACACCACAGGGACACAATCAAGCCTCTGATGTAGGACTCGAACCCATGACCTTTTTTGTCAGCAGGAGGCTTGTTACCATGGAGCCAAGTCTAACAACTCAAAGGCTTGGCAGACTGGGAAAGGGAAGGCCAAAAGGTTCACCTGACCGTCTCCTCCCTTCAACTTTATGAATGGGGTCAATAGGGTAGGCGCTCCAAATATTTGTTTATATTTGTTGAAGGGATGTGGGGTGTCGCAGGCTGGGCCCTGCATCTATTGCCCATCCCTAATTGCCCCTTGGGAAGGTGAGGGTGAGCTGCCTTCTTGAACCAGTGTGTGTGGTGTAGGTACACCCACAGTGCTGTTAGGGAGGGAGTTCCAGGATTTTGTCCCTGTGGTGTAGGTACACCCACAGTGATGTTAGGGAGGGAGTTCCAGGATTTTGTCCCTGTGGTGTAGGTACACCCACAGTGCTGTTAGGGAGGGAGTTCCAGCCAGCGACACCCCACATCTCGCGAACGTATGAAAAAGAGACGACCGTTGAGACACATACGGAGTAATATCTGCCCTGCCCTCTGCGGTCCTTTCACACTGCCGGTTGCTGATTCACATTTAATCCACATTCTTTCATGGGGTGTGGACATCGCTGGCTAGGCCCGAGTTCCTTGGCAATCCCTAGTTGCACCTTGAGCTGAATGGCTTGCCACCGTAGGACTGAGGAGCTGGAGTGAGGCCACTCAGCCCCGTCGAGCCTGTTCCGCCCTTCAGTAAGATCACGACTGATCCGACTGTAACCTCAACCCCACCCTCCCACCTTCCCTCTTCCCCCCCACCCCAATATCCTTTCCCCCCGCCCTTGTTATTCAAGAATCTACCTCGCTCAGCCGTAAAGACCTTCAGAGGCCTTGCCTTCCCATTAGCCAGCCGATGTGTTACCCACCAACGCCCCCCACCCCCCCCCCCCCCACCTCCTCAACAACGCCAGGAGCGTTTATTCCCCACGATAACTTTATCAAGGCCTTTGCGGTGTGGGCCTGGACCAGGTAAGGGGACCAGGGAGCTCTCCTTCCCCGAAGCGGACCTTCCTCACCCGGTTGGGTTCTGGACAACCACCGAGGATGGTTGTTGGGGTCACCGTGACTGAGGTGGGGGTAGGTTGGCCTCGAATCCGCCAGAGCACCAGCCTGGGCCTCCGGGTAGCGGAGTCCAGCCACACCACCGCGATGGCACCGCCTCTATATCCGTCCACCTCCCCACCCCGTCAGCCGGATGCCAGGAGAAGCCTGGCGTTCTTGAGTGGGACTCGTCGGATGGGGGAAGTCTTGGGGGGAGGGGGGTGGGGAAAGGGGGGGGAGGTCCCCGGAAGCCTGCCTCTGCCTCGAGTTGTGTCGAGAGGAGGCCAACACACAGCCACCCACCTCCCCAGAGGGGAACGCGTGCCCTCGATACAGAGGGCACACCCTCAACCCACCCTCAACCCACCACCCCCAACCTCCCGCCGAGGGTGGCGATGGTCTCCGCTCCAAGGGACCGCTCGGGGCCTTCTCCATCAGGCTGTGCCAAGGTCGGGGGAGGCCGATCGCCCCTTCCCACCTCCAGCTCCGGCTGGCATAAACCGGGGGGAGGGCAAAACCCCAGCGGGCGAGACTCACCCCCTCCCCAACCAACCCCCGGGCCGTCCCCTGGCACTGCCCGCTGCCCTTTAGCAAAGTGTGGGGTCCCGTGCTCAGTGCACATCCATTGCGGCTTAAGGCCGCGTCCAGGCCACATCGGAGCCTGAGGTTAGGCCCAGAGCCTCGTCCCCTCGTCGGGAGACGCTTGTCAAGCCGGGATTAATCAGGAGCTCTGGGCTACTGGGAAGGAAGGGGTAGAATTCTATAGACCCCCCTCCGTGTCGACCTCCTGCACTGCATGGACAACAAACCGGCTAGGGAGGTCGGAGGGTCAGTACTGAGGGAGTGCCGCACTGTCGGAGGCTCAGTACTGAGGGAGTGCTGCACTGTCGGCAGGTCAGTACTGAGGGAATGCTGCACTGACATAGGGTCAGTACTGAGGGAGTGCAGCACTTTCGGAGGGTCGGTACTGAGGGATTGTCGGACTGTCAAAAGGTCAGTACTGAGGGAGTGCCACGCTTTCGGAGGGTCAGTACTGAGGGAGCGCTGCACTGTCAGAGGGTCAGTACAGAGCAAGTGCCGCACTGTCGGAGGGTCAGTACTGAGGGAGTGCAGCACTGTCACAGTGTCAGTACTGAGGGAGTGCAGCACCATCAGAGGGTCAGTACAGAAGGAGTGCCACAATATTGGTGAATCAGTACTGAGGGAGTGCGGCACTGTCAGAGGGTCAGTATTACGGGAGTGCAGCACCGTCAGAGGGTCAGTACAGAGGGAGTGCCGCATTGTTGGAGGGTCAGTACTGAGGGTGTGGAACACCATCAGAGGGTCAGTAATGAGGGAGTGCAGAACTGTCAGAGGGTCAGTACTGAGGGAGTGCAGAACTGTCAGAGGGTCAATACTGAGGGAGTGCAGCACTGTCAGAGGGTCAGTACTGAGGGAGTGCCGTACTTTCTTTGAGTCAGTAATGAGGGAGTGCAGCACTGTCAGAGGGTCAGTACTGAGGGAGTGCAGAACTGTCAGAGGGTCAATACTGAGGGAGTGCAGCACTGTCAGAGTGTCAGTACTGAGGGAGTGCAGAACTGTCAGAGGGTCAGTACTGAGGGAGTGCAGAACTGTCAGAGGGTCAGTACTGAGGGAGTGCCGCACCGACAGAGGGTCAGTACTGAGGGAATGCCGCGCTTTCGGAGGGTCAGTACTGAGGGAGTGCCGCATTGTTAGAGGGTCAGTACTGAGGGAGTGCTGCACAGTCAGAGGGTCAGTGCTGAGCCAGAGCTGCACTGTCGGAAGGTCAGTACTGAGGGAGAGCTGCACTGTCAGAGGGTCAGTGCTGAGGGAGTGTCGCACTGTCAGAGGGTCAGTGCTGAGGGAGAGCCGCACTGTCAGAGGGTCAGTACTGAGGGAGTGCCGCACTGTCGCCGGTTCAGTACAGAGGGTGCACCACATTGTCGGAGGGTCAGTACTGAGGGAGAGCTGCACTGTCTGAGGGTCAGCACTGAAGGAGTGCCGCACTGTCAAAGGGTCAGTACTGAGGGTGCAACGCACTGTCGGAGGGTTAGTACTGAGGGAGTGCCGCACTGTCAGTGGGTCAGTACTGAGGGAGCGCCACACTGTCAAAGGGTCAGTGCTGAGGGAGGGCAGCACTCTCAAAGGAACAGTACTGGGTGAGTGCCACACTGTCAGAGGGTCAGTACTGAGGGATGTGCAGCACTGTCAGAGGGTCAGTACTAAGGGAGTGCCGCACTGTCAGAGGGTCAGTACTGAGGGAGTGCCGCACTGTCAGAGGGTCAGTACTAAGTGAGGGCCGCACTGTCAGAGGATCAGTACAGAGGAAGAGCTGCATTGTCGCAGCGTCAGTACTGAGGGAGTGCCGCACTGTCGGAGGGTCAGTACTGAGGGAGTGCTGCACTGTCAGAGGGTCAGTACAGAGGGAGTGCAGCACTGTCGGTGAGTTAGTACAGAGGGAGTGCAGCACTGTAAGAGGGTCAGTACAAGGGAAGTGTCACACTGTCGGAGGCTCAGTACTGAGAGAGTGCCGCACTGTCAGAGGGTCAGTACCGAGGGAGTGCAGCACTGTCAGAGGGTCAGTACTGAGGGAGTGCCGCACTTTCAGGGGGTCAGTTCTGAGGGAGTGCCACACAGTCAGAGTGTCAGTACTGAGGGAGAGCCGCACTGTCAGAGGGTAAGTGCTGAGAGAGAGCCGCACTGTCAGAGGGTCAGTACTGAGGGAGTGCCGCACTGTCGCCGGTTCAGTACAGAGGGTGCACCACATTGTCGGAGGGTCAGTACTGAAGGAGTGCCGCACTGTCAGAGGGTCAGTACTGAGGGTGCAACGCACTGTCGGAGGGTCAGTACTGAGGGAGCGCCGCACTGTCGGAGGGTCAGTACTGAGGGAGAGCTGAACTGTCGGAGGGTCAGTGCTGAGGGAGTGCCGCACTGTCGGAGGGTCAGTAATGAGGGTGCAACGCACTGTCGGAGGGTCAGTACTGTGGGAGCGCCGCACTGTCGGAGGGTCAGTACTGAGGGAGAGCTGAAATGTCGGAGGGTCAGTGCTGAGGGAGTGCCGCACTGTCGGAGGGTCAGTACTGAGGGAGTGCTGCACCGTCAGAGGGTCAGTGCTGAGCGAGAGCCGCACTGTCGAAGGGTCAGTACTGAGGGAGAGCTGCACTGTCAGAGGGTCAGTGCTGAGGGAGTGTCGCACTGTCAGAGGGTCAGTGCTGAGGGAGAGCCGCACTGTCAGAGGGTCAGTACTGAGGGAGTGCCGCACTGTCGCAGGTCCAGTACAGAGGGTGCACCACATTGTCGGAGGGTCAGTACTGAGGGAGAGCTGCACTGTCTAAGGGTCAGCACTGAAGGAGTGCCGCACTGTCAGAGGGTCAGTACTGAGGGTGCAACGCACTGTTGGAGGGTCAGTACTGAGGGAGTGCCGCACTGTCGGAGGGTCAGTACTGAGGGAGTGCCACACTGTCGGAGGGTCAGTGCTGAGGGAGTGCTGCACTGTCGGAGGGTCAGTACTGAGGGAGTGCCGCACTGTCGGAGGGTCAGTACTGAGGGAGCGCCGCACTGTCAAAGGGTCAGTACTGAGGGAGTGCAGAACTCTCAAAGGAACAGTACTGGGTGAGTGCCACACTGTCAGAGGGTCAGTACTGAGGGAGTGCCGCACTGTCAGAGGGTCAGTACTGAGGGAGCGCTGCACTGTCAGAGGGTCAGTACTGAGGGAGTGCAGCACTGTCAGAGGGTCAGTACTGAGGGAATGCAGCACTGTCAGAGGGTCAGTACTGAGGGCGTGCTGCACTGTCAGAGGGTCAGTGCTGAGGGAGAGCCGCACTGTCAGAGGGTCAGTACTGAGGGAGTGCAGCACTATCAGAGGGTCAGTGCTGAGGGAGAGCCGCACTCTCAGAGGGTCAGTACTGAGGTTGCAACGCACTGTCAGAGGGTCAGTACTGAGGGAGCGCCGCACTTTCGGAGGGTCAGCGCTGAGGGAGTGCCGCACTGTCGGAGGGTCAGTACTGAGGGAGTGCTGCACAGTCAGAGGGTCAGTGCTGAGCCAGAGCTGCACTGTCGGACGGTCAGTACTGAGGGAGTGCTGCACTGTCAGAGGGTCAGTGCTGAGGGAGAGCCGCACTGTCAGAGGGTCAGTATTGAGGGAGTGCCGCACTGTCGCAGGTTCAGTACAGAGGGTGCACCACATTGTCGGATGGTCAGTACTGAGGGAGAGCTGCACTGTCTGAGGGTCAGCACTGAAGGAGTGCCGCACTGTCAAAGGGTCAGTACTGAGGGTGCAACGCACTGTCGGAGGGTTAGTACTGAGGGAGTGCCGCACTGTCAGTGGGTCAGTAGTGAGAGAGCGCTACACTGTCAAAGGGTCAGTGCTAAGGGAGGGCAGCACTCTCAAAGGAACAGTACTGGGTGAGTGCCACACTGTCAGAGGGTCAGTACTGAGGGATGTGCAGCACTGTCAGAGGGTCAGTACTAAGGGAGTGCCGCACTGTCAGAGGGTCAGTACTGAGGGAGTGCCGCACTGTCAGAGGGTCAGTACTAAGTGATGCCGCACTGTCAGAGGATCAGTACAGAGGAAGAGCTGCATTGTCGCAGCGTCAGTACTGAGGGAGTGCCGCACTGTCGGAGGGTCAGTACTGAGGGAGTGCTGCACTGTCAGAGGGTCAGTACAGAGGGGGTGCAGCACTGTCGGTGAGTTAGTACAGAGGGAGTGCAGCACTGTAAGAGGGTCAGTACAAGGGAAGTGCCACACTGTCGGAGGCTCAGTACTGAGAGAGTGCCGCACTGTCAGAGGGTCAGTACCGAGGGAGTGCAGCACTGTCAGAGGGTCAGTACTGAGGGAGTGCCGCACTTTCAGGGGGTCAGTTCTGAGGGAGTGCCACACAGTCAGAGTGTCAGTACTGAGGGAGAGCCGCACTGTCAGAGGGTAAGTGCTGAGAGAGAGCCGCACTGTCAGAGGGTCAGTACTGAGGGAGTGACGCACTGTCGCCGGTTCAGTACAGAGGGTGCACCACATTGTCGGAG
The DNA here is from genome assembly GCA_026770705.1 of Isurus oxyrinchus. Taxonomy (NCBI): domain Eukaryota; kingdom Metazoa; phylum Chordata; class Chondrichthyes; order Lamniformes; family Lamnidae; genus Isurus; species Isurus oxyrinchus. The sequence continues at coordinate 101,864 of JANJGN010000531.1, read as the reverse complement.
GGTCAGTACTGAAGGAGTGCCGCACTGTCAGAGGGTCAGTACTGAGGGTGCAACGCACTGTCGGAGGGTCAGTACTGTGGGAGAGCCGCACTGTCGGAGGGTCAGCACTGAGGGAGAGCTGAACTGTCGGAGGGTCAGTGCTGAGGGAGTGCCGCACTGTCGGAGGGTCATTACTGAGGGAGAGCTGAAATGTCGGAGGGTCAGTGCTGAGGGAGTGCCGCACTGTCGGAGGGTCAGTACTGAGGGAGTGCTGCACCGTCAGAGGGTCAGTGCTGAGCGAGAGCCGCACTGTCGAAGGGTCAGTACTGAGGGAGAGCTGCACTGTCAGAGGGTCAGTGCTGAGGGAGTGTCGCACTGTCAGAGGGTCAGTGCTGAGGGAGAGCCGCACTGTCAGAGGGTCAGTACTGAGGGAGTGCTGCACTGTCGCAGGTTCAGTACAGAGGGTGCACCACATTGTCGGAGGGTCAGTACTGAGGGAGAGCTGCACTGTCTATGGGTCAGCACTGAAGGAGTGCCGCACTGTCAGAGGGTCAGTACTGAGGGTGCAACGCACTGTTGGAGGGTCAGTACTGAGGGACTGCCGCACTGTCGGAGGGTCAGTACTGAGGGAGTGCCGCACTGTCGGAGGGTCAGTGCTGAGGGAGTGCTGCAGTGTCGGAGGGTCAGTACTGAGGGAGTGCCGCACTGTCGGAGGGTCAGTACTGAGGGAGTGCCGCACTGTCGGAGGGTCAGTACTGAGGGAGTGCCGCACTGTCGGAGGGTCAGTACTCAGGGAGCGCCGCACTGTCAAAGGGTCAGTACTGAGGGAGTGCAGAACTCTCAAAGGAACAGTACTGGGTGAGTGCCACACTGTCAGAGGGTCAGTACTGAGGGAGTGCCGCACTGTCAGAGGGTCAGTACTGAGGGAGCGCTGCACTGTCAGAGGGTCAGTACTGAGGGAGTGCAGCACTGGCAGAGGGTCAGTACTGAGGGAATGCAGCACTGTCAGAGGGTCAGTACTGAGGGCGTGCTGCACTGTCAGAGGGTCAGTACTGAGGGAGTGATGCACTGTCAGAGGGTCAGTACTGAGGGAGTGCAGCACTGTCAGAGGGTCAGTACTGAGGGAGTGCAGCACTGTCAGAGGGTCAGTACTAAGTGAGGGCCGCACTGTCGGAGGGTCAGTACTGAGGAAGAGCTGCATTGTCGCAGCGTCAGTACTGAGGGAGTGCTGCACTGTCAGAGGATCAGTACTGAGGGAGTGCAGCACTGTCAGAGGATCAGTGCTGACGGAGTGCCGCACTGTCAGAGGGTCAGTACTGAGGGAGTGCAGCACTGTCAGAGAGTCAGTACTGAGGGAACGCTGCACTGTCGGAGGCTCAGTACTGAGGGAGTGCTGCACTGTCAGCGGGTCAGGACTGAGGGAACGCCACACTGTCGGAGGGCCAGTATTGAGCGAATGCCGCACTGTCGGCAGGTCAGTACTGAGGCAATGCTGCACTGACAGAGGGTCAGTACTGCGGGAGTGCAGCACCATCAGAGGGTCAGTACTGAGGGAATGCTGCACTGACAGAGGGTCAGTACTGAGGGAGTGCTGCACTGTCAGAGGGTCAGTACTGAGGGAGTCCCGCGCTTTCGGAGGGTCAGTACTGAGGGCGTGCTGCACTGTCAGAGGGTCAGTACTGAGGGAGTGCTGCACTGTCAGAGGTTCAGTGCTGAGGGAGTGCAGCACTGTCAGAGTGTCAGTACTGAGGGAACGCTGCACTGTCAGAGGGTAAGTGCTGAGGGAGAGCCGCACTGTCAGAGGGTCAGTACTGAGGGAGTGCCGCACTGTCGCCGGTTCAGTACAGAGGGTGCACCACATTGTCGGTGGGTCAGTACTGAGGGAGAGCTGCACTGTCTAAGGGTCAGCACTGAAGGAGTGCCGCACTGTCAGAGGGTCAGTACTGAGGGTGCAACGCACTGTTGGAGGGTCAGTACTGAGGGAGTGCCGCACTGTCGGAGGGTCAGTACTGAGGGAGTGCCACACTGTCAGAGGGTCAGTACTGAGGGAGTGCTGCACTGTCAGAGGGTCAGTACTGAGGGAGTGCTGCACTGTCAGAGGGTCAGTACTGAGGGAGTGCAGCACTGTCAGAGGGTCAGTATTGATGGAATGCAGAACTGTCAGAGGGTCAGTACTGAGGGCGTGCTGCACTGTCAGAGGGTCAGTACTGAGGGAGTGCTGCACTGTCAGAGGGTCAGTACTGAGGGAGTGCAGCACTGTCAGAGGGTCAGTACTGAGGGAGTGCAGCACTGTCAGATGGTCAGTACTAAGTGAGGGCCGCACTGTCGGAGGGTCAGTACTGAGGAAGAGCTGCACTGTCGCAGCGTCAGTACTGAGGGAGAGCAGCACTGTCAGAGGGTCAGTGCTGACGGAGTGCCGCACTGTCAGAGGGTCAGTACTGAGGGAGTGCAGCACTGTCAGAGAGTCAGTACTGAGGGAACGCTGCACTGTCAGAGGCTCAGTACTCAGGGAGTGCTGCACTGTCAGCGGGTCAGGACTGAGGGAACGCCACACTGTCGGAGGGCCAGTATTGAGCGAATGCCGCACTGTCGGCAGGTCAGTACTGAGGCAATGCTGCACTGACATTGGGTCAGTACTGCGGGAGTGCAGCACCATCAGAGGGTCAGTACTGAGGGAGTGCTGCACTGACAGAGGGTCAGTACTGAGGGAGTGCTGCACTGTCAGAGTGTCAGTACTGAGGGAGTGCTGCACTGTCAGAGGGTCAGTACTGAGGGAGTGCCGCGCTTTCGGAGGGTCAGTACTGAGGGAATGCTGAACTGACAGAGGGTCAGTACAGAGGGAGTGCCGCATTGTTGGAGGGTCAGTACTGAGGGTGTGCAACACTGTCAGAGGGTCAGTATTGAGGGAGTGCAGCACTGTCAGAGGGTCAGTACTGAGGGAGTGCCGCACATTCTTTGAGTTAGCACTGAGGGATTGCAGCACTGTCAGAGTGTCAGTACTGAGGGAGTGCAGCACTGTCAGAGGGTCAGTACTGAGGCAGTGCAGAACTGTCAGAGGGTCAATACTGAGGGTGTGCCGCACTGTCGGAGGGTCAGTGCTGAGGGAGTGATGCACTGTCGGAGGGTCGGTACAGAGGGAGGGCCGCACTGTCGGTGGGTCAGTAGTGAGGGAGTGCATCACTGTCAGAGGATCAGTACTGAGGGAGGGCAGCACAGACAGAGGGTCAGCACTGAGGGAGTGCAGCACTGTCAGATGGTCAGTACTGAGGGCGTGCTGCACTGTCAGACGGTCAGTACTGAGGGAGTGCTGCACTGTCAGAGGGTCAGTACTGAGGGAGTGCAGCACTGTCAGAGAGTCAGTACTGAGGGAACGCTGCACTGTCAGAGGGTAAGTGCTGAGGGAGAGCCGCACTGTCAGAGGGTCAGTACTGAGGGAGTGCCGCACTGTCGCCGGTTCAGTACAGAGGGTGCACGACTTTGTCGGAGGGTCAGTACTGAGGGAGAGCTGCACTGTCTAAGGGTCAGCACTGAAGGAGTGCGGCACTGTCAGAGGGTCAGTACTGAGGGTGCAACGCACTGTTGGAGGGTCAGTACTGAGGGAGTGCCGCACTGTCAGAGGGTCAGTACTGAGGGAGTGCAGCACTGTCGGAGGGTCAGTACTGAGGGAGTGCCGCACATTCTTTGAGTTAGCACTGAGGGATTGCAGCATTGTCAGAGTGTCAGTACTGAGGGAGTGCAGCACTGCCAGAGGGTCAGTACTGAGGGAGTGCAGAACTGTCAGAGGGTCAATACTGAGGGAGTGCCGCACTGTCGGAGGGTCAGTACTGAGGGAGTGATGCACTGTCGGAGGGTCGGTACAGAGGGAGGGCCGCACTGTCGGTGGGTCAGTAGTGAGGGAGTGCATCACTGTCAGAGGCACAGTACTAAGGCAGTGCAGCACAGACAGAGGGTCAGCACTGAGGGAGTGCAGCACTGTCAGATGGTCAGTACTGAGGGCGTGCTGCACTGTCAGAGGGTCAGTAGTGAGGGAGTGCTGCACTGTCAGAGGGTCAGTACTGAGGGAGTGCAGCACTGTCAGAGAGTCAATACAGAGGGAACGCTGCATTGTCAGAGGGTAAGTGCTGAGGGAGAGCTGCACTGTCAGAGGGTCAGTACTGAGGGAGTGCCGCACTGTCGCCGGTTCAGTACAGAGGGTGAACCACATTGTCGGAGGGTCAGTACTGAGGGAGAGCTGCACTGTCAAAGGGTCAGCACTGAAGGACTGCCGCACTGTCAGAGGGTCAGTACTGAGGGTGCAACGCACTGTTGGAGGGTCAGTACTGAGGGAGTGCCGCACTGTTGGAGGGTCAGTACTGAGGGAGTGCCACACTGTCGGAGGGTCAGTGCTGAGGGAGTGCCGCACTGTCGGAGCGTCAGTACTGAGGGAGTGCCGCACTGTCGGAGGGTCAGTACTCAGGGAGCGCCGCACTGTCAAAGGGTCAGTACTGAGGGAGTGCAGAACTCTCAAAGGAACAGTACTGGGTGAGTGCCACACTGTAAAAGGGTCAGTACTGAGGGAGTGCTGCACTGTCAGAGGGTCAGTACTGAGGGAGTGCCACACTGTCAGAGGGTCAGTACTGAGGGAGTGCCGCACTGTCAGAGGGTCAGTACTGAGGGAGTGCAGCACTGTCAGAGGGTCAGTACTGAGGGAGTGCAGCACTGTCAGAGGGTCAGTACTGAGGGAATGCAGCACTGTCAGAGGGTCAGTACAGAGGGCGTGCTGCACTGTCAGAGGGTCAGTACTGAGGGAGTGCTGCACAGTCAGAGGGTCAGTACTAAGTGAGGGCCGCACTGTCGGAGGGTCAGTACTGAGGAAGAGCTGCATTGTCGCAGCGTCAGTACTGAGGGAGTGCTGCACTGTCAGAGGATCAGTACTGAGGGAGTGCAGCACTGTCAGAGGATCAGTGCTGACGGAGTGCCGCACTGTCAGAGGGTCAGTACTGAGGGAGTGCAGCACTGTCAGAGAGTCAGTACTGAGGGAACGCTGCACTGTCGGAGGCTCAGCACTGAGGGAGTGCTGCACTGTCAGCGGGTCAGGACTGAGGGAACGCCACACTGTCGGAGGGCCAGTATTGAGCGAATGCCGCACTGTCGGCAGGTCAGTACTGAGGCAATGCTGCACTGACAGAGGGTCAGTACTGCGGGAGTGCAGCACCATCAGAGGGTCAGTACTGAGGGAATGCTGCACTGACAGAGGGTCAGTACTGAGGGAGTGCTGCACTGTCAGAGGGTCAGTACTGAGGGAGACCCGCGCTTTCGGAGGGTCAGTACTGAGGGCGTGCTGCACTGTCAGAGGGTCAGTACAGAGGGAGTGCTGCACTGTCAGAGGTTCAGTACTGAGGGAGTGCAGCACTGTCAGAGAGTCAGTACTGAGGGAACGCTGCACTGTCAGAGGGTAAGTGCTGAGGGAGAGCCGCACTGTCAGAGGGTCAGTACTGAGGGAGTGCCGCACTGTCGCCGGTTCAGTACAGAGGGTGCACCACATTGTCGGTGGGTCAGTACTGAGGGAGAGCTGCACTGTCTAAGGGTCAGCAATGAAGGACTGCCGCACTGTCAGGGGTCAGTACTGAGGGTGCAACGCACTGTTGGAGGGTCAGTACTGAGGGAGTGCCGCACTGTCGGAGGGTCAGTACTGAGTGAGTGCCGCACTGTCGGAGGGTCAGTGCTGAGGGAGTGCCGCACTGTCAGAGGGTCAGTACTGAGGGAGTGCCACACGGTCAGAGGGTCAGTACTGAGGGAGTGCTGCACTGTCAGAGGGTCAGTACTGAGGGAGTGCAGCACTGTCAGAGGGTCAGTACTGAGGGAATGCAGCACTGTCAGAGGGTCAGTAATGAGGGAATGCAGCACTGTCAGAGGGTCAGTAATGAGGGCGTGCTGCACTGTCAGAGGGTCAGTACTGAGGGAGTGCTGCACTGTCAGAGGGTCAGTACTGAGGGAGTGCAGCACTGTCAGAGGGTCAGTACTGAGGGAGTGCAGCAATGTCAGAGGGTCAGTACTAAGTGAGGGCCGCACTGTCGGAGGGTCAGTACTGAGGAAGAGCTGCACTGTCGCAGCGTCAGTACTGAGGGAGTGCTGCACTGTCAGAGGATCAGTACTGAGGGAGTGCAGCACTGTCAGAGGGTCAGTGCTGACGGAGTGCCGCACTGTCAGAGGGTCAGTACTGAGGGAGTGCAGCACTGTCAGAGAGTCAGTACTGAGGGAACGCTGCACTGTCAGAGGCTCAGTACTGAGGGAGTGCTGCACTGTCAGCGGGTCAGGACTGAGGGAACGCCACACTGTCGGAGGGCCAGTATTGAGCGAATGCCGCACTGTCGGCAGGTCAGTACTGAGGCAATGCTGCACTGACAGAGGGTCAGTACTGCGGGAGTGCAGCACCATCAGAGGGTCAGTACTGAGGCAATGCTGCACTGACAGAGGGTAGGTACTGAGGGAGTGCTGCACTGTCAGAGGGTCAGTACTGAGGGAGTGCCGCGCTTTCGGAGGGTCAGTACTGAGGGAATGCTGAACTGACAGAGGGTCAGTACAGAGGGAGTGCCGCATTGTTGGAGGGTCAGTACTGAGGGTGTGCAACACTGTCAGAGGGTCAGTATTGAGGGAGTGCAGCACTGTCAGAGGGTCAGTACTGAGGGAGTGCCGCACATTCTTTGAGTTAGCACTGAGGGATTGCAGCACTGTCAGAGTGTCAGTACTGTGGGAGTGCAGCACTGTCAGAGGGTCAGTACTGAGGGAGTGCAGAACTGTCAGAGGGTCAATACTGAGGGAGTGCCGCACTGTCGGAGGGTCAGTGCTGAGGGAGTGATGCAATGTCGGAGGGTCGGTACAGAGGGAGGGCCGCACTGTCGGTGGGTCAGTAGTGAGGGAGGGCATCACTGTCAGAGGATCAGCACTGAGGGAGTGCAGCACAGACAGAGGGTCAGCACTGAGGGAGTGCAGCACTGTAAGATGGTCAGTACTGAGGGCGTGCTGCACTGTCAGAGGGTCAGTACTGAGGGAGTGCAGCACTGTCAGAGAGTCAGTACTGAGGGAACGCTGCACTGTCAGAGGGTAAGTGCTGAGGGAGAGCCGCACTGTCAGAGGGTCAGTACTGAGGGAGTGCCGCACTGTCGCCGGTTCAGTACAGAGGGTGCACCACATTGTCGGAGGGTCAGTACTGAGGGAGAGCTGCAATGTCTAAGGGTCAGCACTGAAGGAGTGCCGCACTGTCAGAGGGTCAGTACTGAGGGTGCAACGCACTGTTGGAGGGTCAGTACTGAGGGAGTGCCGCACTGTCAGAGGGTCAGTACTGAGGGAGTGCAGCACTGTCAGAGAGTCAGTACTGAGGGAACGCTGCACTGTCAGAGGGTAAGTGCTGAGGGAGAGCCGCACTGTCAGAGGGTCAGTACTGAGGGAGTGCCGCACTGTCACCGGTTCAGTACAGAGGGTGCACCACATTGTCGGAGGGTCAGTACTGAGGGAGAGCTGCACTGTCTAAGGGTCAGCACTGAAGGAGTGCCGCACTTTCAGAGGGTCAGTACTGAGGGTGCAACGCACTGTTGGAGGGTCAGTACTGAGGGAGTGCCGCACTGTCGGAGGGTCAGTACTGAGGGAGTGCCGCACTGTCGGAGGGTCAGTGCTGAAGGAGTGCTGCACTGTCGGAGGGTCATTACTGAGGGAGTGCCGCACTGTCGGAGGGTCAGTACTGAGGGAGCGCCGCACTGTCAAACGGTCAGTACTGAGGGAGTGCAGAACTCTCAAAGGAACAGTACTGGGTGAGTGCCACACTGTCAGAGGGTCAGTACTGAGGGAGTGCCGCACTGTCAGAGGGTCAGTACTGAGGGAGTGCTGCACTGTCGGAGGGTCGGTACAGAGGGAGGGCCGCACTGTCGGTGGGTCAGTAGTGAGGGACTGCATCACTGTCACAGGCTCAGTACTGAGGCAGTGCAGCACAGACAGAGGGTCAGCACTGAGGGAGTGCAGCACTGTCAGATGGTCAGTACTGAGGGCGTGCTGCACTGTCAGAGGGTCAGTAGTGAGGGAGTGCTGCACTGTCAGAGGGTCAGTACTGAGGGAGTGCAGCACTGTCAGAGAGTCAATACTGAGGGAACGCTGCATTGTCAGAGGGTAAGTGCTGAGGGAGAGCTGCACTGTCAGAGGGTCAGTACTGAGGGAGTGCCGCACTGTCGCCGCTTCAGTACAGAGGGTGAACCACATTGTCGGAGGGTCAGTACTGAGGGAGAGCTGCACTGTCTAAGGGTCAGCACTGAAGAAGTGCCGCACTGTCAGAGGGTCAGTACTGAGGGTGCAACGCACTGTTGGAGGGTCAGTACTGAGGGAGTGCCGCACTGTCGGAGGGTCAGTACTGAGGGAGTGCCACACTGTCGGAGGGTCAGAGCTGAGGGAGTGCCACACTGTCGGAGCGTCAGTACTGAGGGAGTGCCGCACTGTCGGAGGGTCAGTACTCAGGGAGCGCCGCACTGTCAAAGGGTCAGAACAGAGGGAGTGCAGAACTCTCAAACGAACAGTACTGGGTGAGTGCCACACTGTCAGAGGGTCAGTACTGAGGGAGTGCAGCACTGTCAGAGGGTCAGTACTGAGGGAGTGCAGCACTGTCAGAGGGTCAGTACTGAGGGAATGCAGCACTGTCAGAGGGTCAGTACAGAGGGCGTGCTGCACTGTCGGAGGCTCAGTACTGAGGGAGTGCTGCACTGTCAGCGGGTCAGGACTGAGGGAACGCCACACTGTCGGAGGGCCAGTATTGAGCGAATGCCGCACTGTCGGCAGGTCAGTACTGAGGCAATGCTGCACTGACAGAGGGTCAGTACTGCGGGAGTGCAGCACCATCAGAGGGTCAGTACTGAGGGAATGCTGCACTGACAGAGGGTCAGTACTGAGGGAGTGCTGCACTGTCAGAGGGACAGTACTGAGGGAGTCCCGCGCTTTCGGAGGGTCAGTACTGAGGGCGTGCTGCACTGTCAGAGGTTCAGTACTGAGGGAGTGCAGCACTGTCAGAGAGTCAGTACTGAGGGAACGCTGCACTGTCAGAGGGTAAGTGCTGAGGGAGAGCCGCACTGTCAGAGGGTCAGTACTGAGGGAGTGCCGCACTGTCGCCGGTTCAGTACAGAGGGTGCACCACATTGTCGGTGGGTCAGTACTGAGGGAGAGCTGCACTGTCTAAGGGTCAGCACTGAAGGACTGCCGCACTGTCAGAGGGTCAGTACTGAGGGTGCAACGCACTGTTGGAGGGTCAGTACTGAGGGAGTGCCGCACTGTCAGAGGGTCAGTACTGAGGGAGTGCAGCACTGTCAGATGGTCAGTACTGAGGGAATGCAGCACTGTCAGAGGGTCAGTAATGAGGGCGTGCTGCACTGTCAGAGGGTCAGTACTGAGGGAGTGCTGCACTGTCAGAGGGTCAGTACTGAGGGAGTGCAGCACTGTCAGAGGGTCAGTACTGAGGGAGTGCAGCACTGTCAGAGGGTCAGTACTAAGTGAGGGCCGCACTGTCAGAGGGTCAGTACTGAGGAAGAGCTGCACTGTCGCAGCGTCAGTACTGAGGGAGTGCTGCACTGTCAGAGGATCAGTACTGAGGGAGTGCAGCACTGTCAGAGGGTCAGTGCTGACGGAGTGCCGCACTGTCAGAGGGTCAGTATGAGGGAGTGCAGCACTGTCAGAGAGTCAGTACTGAGGGAACGCTGCACTGTCAGAGGCTCAGTACTGAGGGAGTGCTGCACTGTCAGCGGGTCAGGACTGAGGGAACGCCACACTGTCGGAGGGCCAGTATTGAGCGAATGCCGCACTGTCGGCAGGTCAGTACTGAGGCAATGCTGCACTGACAGAGGGTCAGTACTGCGGGAGTGCAGCACCATCAGAGGGTCAGTACTGAGGGAATGCTGCACTGACAGAGGGTAGGTACTGAGGGAGTGCTGCACTGTCAGAGGGTCAGTATTGAGGGAGTGCCGCGCTTTCGGAGGGTCAGTACTGAGGGAATGCTGAACTGACAGAGGGTCAGTACAGAGGGAGTGCCGCATTGTTGGAGGGTCAGTACTGAGGGTGTGCAACACTGTCAGAGGGTCAGTATTGAGGGAGTGCAGCACTGTCAGAGGGTCTGTACGGAAGGAGTGCCGCACATTCTTTGAGTTAGCACTGAGGGATTGCAGCACTGTCAGAGTGTCAGTACTGAGGGAGTGCAGCACTGTCAGAGGGTCAGTACTGAGGGAGTGCAGAACTGTCAGAGGGTCAATACTGAGGGAGTGCCGCACTGTCGGAGGGTCAGTGCTGAGGGAGTGATGCACTGTCGGAGGGTCGGTACAGAGGGAGGGCCGCACTGTCGGTGGGTCAGTAGTGAGGGAGGGCATCACTGTCAGAGGATCAGTACTGAGGGAGTGCAGCACAGACAGAGGGTCAGCACTGAGGGAGTGCAGCACTGTAAGATGGTCAGTACTGAGGGCGTGCTGCACTGTCAGACGGTCAGTACTGAGGGAGTGCTGCACTGTCAGAGGGTCAGTACTGAGGGAGTGCAGCACTGTCAGAGAGTCAGTACTGAGGGAACGCTGCACTGTCAGAGGGTAAGTGATGAGGGAGAGCCGCACTGTCAGAGGGTCAGTACTGAGGGAGTGCCGCACTGTCGCCGGTTCAGTACAGAGGATGCACCACATTGTCGGAGGGTCAGTACTGAGGGAGAGCTGCAATGTCTAATGGTCAGCACTGAAGGAGTGCCGCACTGTCAGAGGGTCAGTACTGAGGGTGCAACGCACTGTTGGAGGGTCAGTACTGAGGGAGTGCCGCACTGTCAGAGGGTCAGTACTGAGGGAGTGCAGCACTGTCAGAGAGTCAGTACTGAGGGAACGCTGCACTGTCAGAGGGTAAGTGCTGAGGGAGAGCCGCACTGTCAGAGGGTCAGTACTGAGGGAGTGCCGCACTGTCGCCGGTTCAGTACAGAGGGTGCACCACATTGTCGGAGGGTCAGTACTGAGGGAGAGCTGCACTGTCTAAGGGTCAGCACTGAAGGAGTGCCTCACTGTCAGAGGGTCAGTACTGAGGGTGCAACGCACTGTTGGAGGGTAAGTACTGAGGGAGTGCCGCACTGTCGGAGGGTCAGTACTGAGGGAGTGCCGCACTGTCGGAGGGTCAGTGCTGAGGGAGTGCTGCACTGTCGGAGGGTCAGTACTGAGGGAGTGCCGCACTGTCGGAGGGTCAGTACTGAGGGAGCGCCGCACTGTCAAACGGTCAGTACTGAGGGAGTGCAGAACTCTCAAAGGAACAGTACTGGGTGAGTGCCACACTGTCAGAGGGTCAGTAATGAGGGAGTGCCGCACTGTCAGAGGGTCAGTACTGAGGGAGTGCTGCACTGTCGGAGGGTCGGTACAGAGGGAGGGCCGCACTGTCGGTGTGTCAGTAGTGAGGGAGTGCATCACTGTCAGAGGCTCAGTACTGAGGCAGTGCAGCACAGACAGAGGGTCAGCACTGAGGGAGTGCAGCACTGTCAGATGGTCAGTACTGAGGGCGTGCTGCACTGTCAGAGGGTCAGTAGTGAGGGAGTGCTGCACTGTCAGAGGGTCAGTACTGAGGGAGTGCAGCACTGTCAGAGAGTCAATACTGAGGGAACGCTGCATTGTCAGAGGGTAAGTGCTGAGGGAGAGCTGCACTGTCAGAGGGTCAGTACTGAGGGAGTGCCGCACTGTCGCCGCTTCAGTACAGAGGGTGAACCACATTGTCGGAGGGTCAGTACTGAGGGAGAGCTGCACTGTCTAAGGGTCAGCACTGAATTAGTGCCGCACTGTCAGAGGGTCAGTACTGAGGGTGCAACGCACTGTTGGAGGGTCAGTACTGAGGGAGTGCCGCACTGTCGGAGGGTCAGTACTGAGGGAGTGCCACACTGTCGGAGGGTCAGTGCTGAGGGAGTGCCGCACTGTCGGAGCGTCAGTACTGAGGGAGTGCCGCACTGTCGGAGGGTCAGTACTCAGGGAGCGCCGCATTGTCAAAGGGTCAGTACAGAGGGAGTGCAGAACTCTCAAAGGAACAGTACTGGGTGAGTGCCACACTGTCAGAGGGTCAGTACTGAGGGAGTGCTGCACTGTCAGAGGGTCAGTACTGAGGGAGTGCCACACTGTCAGAGGGTCAGTACTGAGGGAGTGCCGCACGGTCAGAGGGTCAGTACTGAGGGAGTGCAGCACTGTCAGAGGGTCAGTACTGAGGGAGTGCAGCACTGTCAGAGGGTCAGTACTGAGGGAATGCAGCACTGTCAGAGGGTCAGTACAGAGGGCGTGCTGCACTGTCAGAGGGTCAGTACTGAGGGAGTGCTGCACAGTCAGAGGGTCAGTACTAAGTGAGGGCCGCACTGTCGGAGGGTCAGTACTGAGGAAGAGCTGCATTGTCGCAGCGTCAGTACTGAGGGAGTGCTGCACTGTCAGAGGATCAGTACTGAGGGAGTGCAGCACTGTCAGAGGATCAGTGCTGACGGAGTGCCGCACTGTCAGAGGGTCAGTTCTGAGGGAGTGCAGCACTGTCAGAGAGTCAGTACTGAGGGAACGCTGCACTGTCGGAGGCTCAGTACTGAGGGAGTGCTGCACTGTCAGCGGGTCAGGACTGAGGGAACGCCACACTGTCGGAGGGCCAGTATTGAGCGAATGCCGCACTGTCGGCAGGTCAGTACTGAGGCAATGCTGCACTGACAGAGGGTCAGTACTGCGGGAGTGCAGCACCATCAGAGGGTCAGTACTGAGGGAATGCTGCACTGACAGAGGGTCAGTACTGAGGGAGTGCTGCACTGTCAGAGGGTCAGTACTGAGGGAGTCCCGCGCTTTCGGAGGGTCAGTACTGAGGGCGTGCTGCACTGTCAGAGGGTCAGTACAGAGGGAGTGCTGCACTGTCAGAGGTTCAGTACTGAGGGAGTGCAGCACTGTCAGAGAGTCAGTACTGAGGGAACGCTGCACTGTCAGAGGGTAAGTGCTGAGGGAGAGCCGCACTGTCAGAGGGTCAGTACTGAGGGAGTGCCGCACTGTCGCCGGTTCAGTACAGAGGGTGCACCACATTGTCGGTGGGTCAGTACTGAGGGAGAGCTGCACTGTCTAAGGGTCAGCACTGAAGGACTGCCGCACTGTCAGAGGGTCAGTACTGAGGGTGCAACGCACTGTTGGAGGGTCAGTACTGAGGGAGTGCCGCACTGTCGGAGGTTCAGTACTGAGTGAGTGCCGCACTGTCGGAGGGTCAGTGCTGAGGGAGTGCCGCACTGTCAGAGGGTCAGTACTGAGGGAGTGCCACACGGTCAGAGGGTCAGTACTGAGGGAGTGCTGCACTGTCAGAGGGTCAGTACTGAGGGAGTGCTGCACTGTCAGAGGGTCAGTACTGAGGGAGTGCAGCACTGTCAGAGGGTCAGTACTGAGGGAATGCAGCACTGTCAGAGGGTCAGTAATGAGGGCGTGCTGCACTGTCAGAGGGTCAGTACTGAGGGAGTGCTGCACTGTCAGAGGGTCAGTACTGAGGGAGTGCAGCACTGTCAGAGGGTCAGTACTGAGGGAGTGCAGCACTGTCAGAGGGTCAGTACTAAGTGAGGGCCGCACTGTCGGAGGGTCAGTACTGAGGAAGAGCTGCACTGTCGCAGCGTCAGTACTGAGGGAGTGCTGCACTGTCAGAGGATCAGTACTGAGGGAGTGCAGCACTGTCAGAGGGTCAGTGCTGACGGAGTGCCGCACTGTCAGAGGGTCAGTACTGAGGGAGTGCAGCACTGTCAGAGAGTCAGTACTGAGGGAACGCTGCACTGTCAGAGGCTCAGTACTGAGGGAGTGCTGCACTGTCAGCGGGTCAGGACTGAGGGAACGCCACACTGTCGGAGGGCCAGTATTGAGCGAAGGCCGCACTGTCGGCAGGTCAGTACTGAGGCAATGCTGCACTGACAGAGGGTCAGTACTGCGGGAGTGCAGCACCATCAGAGGGTCAGTACTGAGGGAATGCTGCACTGACAGAGGGTCAGTACTGAGGGAGTGCTGCACTGTCAGAGGGTCAGTACTGAGGGAGTGCCGCGCTTTCGGAAGGTCAGTACTGAGGGAATGCTGAACTGACAGAGGGTCAGTACAGAGGGAGTGCCGCATTGTTGGAGGGTCAGTACTGAGGGTGTGCAATACTGTCAGAGGGTCAGTATTGAGGGAGTGCAGCACTGTCAGAGGGTCTGTACTGAGGGAGTGCCGCACATTCTTTGAGTAAGCACTGAGGGATTGCAGCACTGTCAGAGTGTCAGTACTGAGGGAGTGCAGCACTGTCAGAGGGTCAGTACTGAGGGAGTGCAGAACTGTCAGAGGGTCAATACTGAGGGAGTGCCGCACTGTCGAAGGGTCAGTGCTGAGGGAGTGATGCACTGTCGGAGGGTCGGTACAGAGGGAGGGCCGCACTGTCGGTGGGTCAGTAGTGAGGGAGTGCATCACTGTCAGAGGATCAGTACTGAGGGAGTGCAGCACAGACAGAGGGTCAGCACTGAGGGAGTGCAGCACTGTCAGATTGGCAGTACTGAGGGCGTGCTGCACTGTCAGACGGTCAGTACTGAGGGAGTGCTGCACTGTCAGAGGGTCAGTACTGAGGGAGTGCAGCACTGTCAGAGAGTCAGTACTGAGGGAACGCTGCACTGTCAGAGGGTAAGTGTTGAGGGAGAGCCGCACTGTCAGAGGGTCAGTACTGAGGGAGTGCCGCACTGTCGCCGGTTCAGTACAGAGGGTGCACCACATTGTCGGAGGGTCAGCACTGAGGGAGAGCTGCACTGTCTAAGGGTCAGCACTGAAGGAGTGCCGCACTGTCAGAGGGTCAGTACTGAGGGTGCAACGCACTGTTGGAGGGTCAGTACTGAGGGAGTGCTGCACTGTCAGAGGGTCAGTACTGAGGGAGTGCAGCACTGTCAGAGAGTCAGTACTGAGGGAACGCTGCACTGTCAGAGGGTAAGTGCTGAGGGAGAGCCGCACTGTCAGAGGGTCAGTACTGAGGGAGTGCCGCACTGTCGCCGGTTCAGTACAGAGGGTGCACCACTTTGTCGGAGGG
Organism: Isurus oxyrinchus; assembly: GCA_026770705.1. NCBI lineage: Eukaryota > Metazoa > Chordata > Chondrichthyes > Lamniformes > Lamnidae > Isurus > Isurus oxyrinchus. The sequence goes on along the minus strand of JANJGN010000531.1, from coordinate 86,849 downwards.
TCAGTACTGAGGGAGAGCTGCACTGTCTAAGGGTCAGCACTGAAGGAGTGCCGCACTGTCAGAGGGTCAGTACTGAGGGTGCAACGCTCTGTTGGAGGGTCAGTACTGAGGGAGTGCCGCACTGTCGGAGGGTCAGTACTGAGGGAGTGCCGCACTGTCGGAGGGTCAGTACTGAGGGAGCGCCGCACTGTCAAACGGTCAGTACTGAGGGAGTGCAGAACTCTCAAAGGAACAGTACTGGGTGAGTGCCACACTGTCAGAGGGTCAGTACTGAGGGAGTGCCGCACTGTCAGAGGGTCAGTACTGAGGGAGTGCTGCACTGTCAGAGGGTCAGTACTGAGGGAGTGCTGCACTGTCAGAGGGTCAGTACTGAGGGAGTGCAGCACTGTCAGAGGGTCAGTACTGAGGGATTGCAGCACTGTCAGAGGGTCAGTACTAAGTGAGGGCCGCACTGTCGGAGGGTCAGTACTGAGGAAGAGCTGCATTGTCGCAGCGTCAGTACTGAGGGAGTGCTGCACTGTCAGAGGATCAGTACTGAGGGAGTGCCGCACTGTCGCCGGTTCAGTACAGAGGGTGCACCACATTGTCGGAGGGTCAGTACTGAGGGAGAGCTGCACTGTCTAAGGGTCAGCACTGAAGGAGTGCCGCACTGTCAGAGGGTCAGTACTGAGGGTGCAACGCACTGTTGGAGGGTCAGTACTGAGGGAGTGCCGCACTGTCAGAGGGTCAGTACTGAGGGAGTGCAGCACTGTCAGAGAGTCAGTACTGAGGGAACGCTGCACTGTCAGAGGGTAAGTGCTGAGGGAGAGCCGCACTGTCAGAGGGTCAGTACTGAGGGAGTGCCGCACTGTCGCCGGTTCAGTACAGAGGGTACACCACATTGTCGGAGGGTCAGTACTGAGGGAGAGCTGCACTGTCTAAGGGTCAGCACTGAAGGAGTGCCGCACTGTCAGAGGGTCAGTACTGAGGGTGCAACGCACTGTTGGAGGGTCAGTACTGAGGGTGTGCCGCACTGTCGGAGGGTCAGTACTGAGGGAGTGCCGCACTGTCGGAGGGTCAGTGCTGAGGGAGTGCCGCACTGTCGGAGGGTCAGTACTGAGGGAGTGCCGCACTGTCGGAGGGTCAGTGCTGAGGGAGTGCTGCACTGTCGGAGGGTCAGTACTGAGGGAGTGCCGCACTGTCAGAGGGTCAGTACTGAGGGAGCGCCGCACTGTCAGAGGGTCAGTACTGAGGGAGTGCAGAACTCTCAAAGGAACAGTACTGGGTGAGTGCCACACTGTCAGAGGGTCAGTACTGAGGGAGTGCCGCACTGTCAGAGGGTCAGTACTGAGGGAGTGCTGCACTGTCAGAGGGTCAGTACTGAGGGAGTGCTGCACTGTCAGAGGGTCAGTACTGAGGGAGTGCAGCACTGTCAGAGGGTCAGTACTGAGGGATTGCAGCACTGTCAGAGGGTCAGTACTAAGTGAGGGCCGCACTGTCGGAGGGTCAGTACTGAGGAAGAGCTGCATTGTCGCAGCGTCAGTACTGAGGGAGTGCTGCACTGTCAGAGGATCAGTACTGAGGGAGTGCAGCACTGTCAGAGAGTCAGTGCTGACGGAGTGCCGCACTGTCAGAGGGTCAGTACTGAGGGAGTGCAGCACTGTCAGAGAGTCAGTACTGAGGGAACGCTGCACTGTCGGAGGCTCAGTACTGAGGGAGTGCTGCACTGTCAGCGGGTCAGGACTGAGGGAACGCTACACTGTCGGAGGGCCAGTATTGAGCGATTGCCGCACTGTCGGCAGATCAGTACTGAGGCAATGCTGCACTGACAGAGGGTCAGTACTGTGGGAGTGCAGCACCATCAGAGTGTCAGTACTGAGGGAAAGCTGCACTGACAGAGGGTCAGTACTGAGGGAGTGCTGCACTGCCAGAGGGTCAGTACTGAGGGAGTGCTGCGCTTTCGGAGGGTCAGTACTGAGGGAATGCTGCACTGACAGAGGGTCAGTACAGAGGGAGTGCCGCATTGTTGGAGGGTCAGTACTGAGGGTGTGCAACACTGTCAGAGGGTCAGTATTGAGGGAGTGCAGCACTGTCAGAGGGTCAGTACTGAGGGAGTGCCGCACATTCTTTGAGTTAGCACTGAGGGATTGCAGCACTGTCAGAGTGTCAGTACTGAGGGAGTGCAGCACTGTCAGAGAGTCAGTACTGAGGGAGCGCAGAACTGTCAGAGGGTCAATACTGAGGGAGTGCCGCACTGTCGGAGGGTCAGTACTGAGGGACTGATGCACTGTCGGAGGGTCGGTACAAAGGGAGGGCCGCACTGTCGGTGGGTCAGTAGTGAGGGAGTGCATCACTGTCAGAGGATCAGTACTGAGGGAGTGCAGCACAGAGAGAGGGTCAGCACTGAGGGAGTGCAGCACTGTCAGATGGTCAGTACTGAGGGCGTGCTGCACTGTCAGAGGGTCAGTACTGAGGGAGTGCTGCACTGTCAGAGGGTCAGTACTGAGGGAGTGCAGCACTGTCAGAGAGTCAGTACTGAGGGAACGCTGCACTGTCAGAGGGTAAGTGCTGAGGGAGAACCGCACTGTCAGAGGGTCAGTACTGAGGGAGTGCCGCACTGTCGCCGGTTCAGTACAGAGGGTGCACCACATTGTCGGAGGGTCAGTACTGAGGGAGAGCTGCACTGTCTAAGGGTCAGCACTGAAGGAGTGCCGCACTGTCAGAGGGTCAGTACTGAGGGTGCAACGCACTGTTGGAGGGTCAGTACTGAGGGAGTGCCGCACTGTCAGAGGGTCAGTACTGAGGGAGTGCAGCACTGTCAGAGAGTCAGTACTGAGGGAACGCTGCACTGTCAGAGGGTAAGTGCTGAGGGAGAGCCGCACTGTCAGAGGGTCAGTACTGAGGGAGTGCCGCACTGTCGCCGGTTCAGTACAGAGGGTACACCACATTGTCGGAGGGTCAGTACTGAGGGAGAGCTGCACTGTCTAAGGGTCAGCACTGAAGGAGTGCCGCACTGTCAGAGGGTCAGTACTGAGGGTGCAACGCACTGTTGGAGGGTCAGTACTGAGGGTGTGCCGCACTGTCGGAGGGTCAGTACTGAGGGAGTGCCGCACTGTCGGAGGGTCAGTGCTGAGGGAGTGCCGCACTGTCGGAGGGTCAGTACTGAGGGAGTGCCGCACTGTCGGAGGGTCAGTACTGAGGGAGCGCCGCACTGTCAAACGGTCAGTACTGAGGGAGTGCAGAACTCTCAAATGAACAGTACTGGGTGAGTGCCACACTGTCAGAGGGTCAGTACTGACGGAGTGCCGCACTGTCAGAGGGTCAGTACTGAGGGAGTGCTGCACTGTCAGAGGGTCAGTACTGAGGGAGTGCAGCACTGTCAGAGGGTCAGTACTGAGGGAGTGCAGCACTGTCAGAGGGTCAGTACTGAGGGAGTGCAGCACTGTCAGAGGGTCAGTACTAAGTGAAGGCCGCACTGTCGGAAAGGTCAGTACTGAGGAAGAGCTGCATTGTCACAGCGTCAGTACTGAGCGAGTGCTGCACTGTCAGAGGATCAGTACTGAGGGAGTGCAGCACTGTCAGAGAGTCAGTACTGAGGGAACGCTGCACTGTCGGAGGCTCAGTACTGAGGGAGTGCTGCACTGTCAGCGGGGCAGGACTGAGGGAACGCTACACTGTCGGAGGGCCAGTATTGAGCGATTGCCGCACTGTCGGCAGGTCAGTACTGAGGCAATGCTGCACTGACAGAGGGTCAGTACTGCGGGAGTGCAGCACCATCAGAGTGTCAGTACTGAGGGAATGCTGCACTGACAGAGGGTCAGTACTGAGGGAGTGCTGCACTGGCAGAGGGTCAGTACTGAGGGAGTCCTGCGCTTTCGGAGGGTCAGTACTGAGGGAATGCTGCACTGACAGAGGGTCAGTACAGAGGGAGTGCCGCATTGTTGGAGGGTCAGTACTGAGGGTGTGCAACACTGTCAGAGGGACAGTATTGAGGGAGTGCAGCACTGTCAGAGGGTCAGTTCTGAGGGAGTGCCGCACATTCTTTGAGTTAGCACTGAGGGATTGCAGCACTGTCAGAGTGTCAGTACTGAGGGAGTGCAGCACTGTCAGAGGGTCAGTACTGAGGGAGTGCAGAACTGTCAGAGGGTCAATACTGAGGGAGTGCCGCACTGTCGGAGGGTCAGTACTGAGGGGCTGATGCACTGTCGGAGGGTCGGTACAAAGGGAGGGCCGCACTGTCGGTGGGTCAGTAGTGAGGGAGTACATCACTGTCAGAGGATCAGTACTGAGGGAGTGCAGCACAGACAGAGGGTCAGCACTGAGGGAGTGCAGCACTGTCAGATGGTCAGTACTAAGGGCGTGCTGCACTGTCAGAGGGTCAGAACTGAGGGACTGCTGCACTGTCAGAGGGTCAGTACTGCGGGAATGCAGCACCATCAGAGGGTCAGTACTGAGGGAGTGCCGCACTGTCGGAGGGTCAGTACTGAGGGAATGCGGCACTGACAGAGGGTCAGTACTGAGGGAGTGCCGCGCTTTCGGAGGGTCAGTACTGAGGGAATGCTGCACTGACAGAGGGTCAGTACTGAGGGAGTGCCGCGCTTTCGGATGGTCAGTACTGAGGGAGTGCTGCACTGTCAGAGGGTCAGTACAGAGCAAGTGCCGCACTGTCAGAGGGTCAGTACTGAGGGAGTGCCGCGCTTTCGGAGGGTCAGTACTGAGGGAATGCTGCACTGACAGAGGGTCAGTACTGAGGGAGTGCCGCGCTTTCGGATGGTCAGTACTGAGGGAGTGCTGCACTGTCAGAGGGTCAGTACAGAGCAAGTGCCGCACTGTCAGAGGGTCAGTACTGAGGGAGTGCTGCACTGTCAGAGGGTCAGTACTGAGGAAGTGCAGCACTGTCACAGTGTTAGTACTGCGGGAGTGCAGCACCATCAGAGGGTCAGTACTGAGGGAGTGCCGCGCTTTCGGAGGGTCAGTACTGAGGGAATGCTGCACTGACAGAGGGTCAGTACTGAGGGAGTGCAGCACTGTCAGATGGTCAGTACTGAGGGCGTGCTGCACTGTCAGAGGGTCAGTACTGAGGGAGTGCTGCACTGTCAGAGGGTCAGTACTGAGGGAGTGCAGCACTGTCAGAGAGTCAGTACTGAGGGAACGCTGCACTGTCGGAGGCTCAGTACTGAGGGAGTGCTGCACTGTCAGCGGGCCAGTACTGAGGGAACGCCACACTGTCGGAGGGACAGTACTGAGGGAGTGCCGCGATTTCGGAGGGTCAGTACTGAGGGAATGCTGCACTGACAGAGGGTCAGTACTGAGGGAGTGCCGCGCTTTCAGAGGGTCAGTACTGAGGGAGTGCTGAACTGTCAGAGGGTCAGTACAGAGCAAGTGCCGTACTGTCGGAGGGTCAGTACTGAAGGAGTGCTGCACCGTCGGCAGGTCAGGACTGAGGGAATGCTGCACTGACAGAGGGTCAGTACTGAGGGAGTGCAGCACCTTCGGAGGGTCAGTACTGAGGGATTGCTGCACTGACAGAGGGTCAGTACTGAGGGAGTGCCGCGCTTTCGGAGGGTCAGTACTGAGGGAATGCTGCACTGACAGAGGGTCAGTACTGAGGGAGAGCCGCACTGTCGGAGGGTCAGTACTGAGGGACTGCTGCACTGTCAGAGGGTCAGTACTGAGGGAGAGCCGCACTGTCGGAGGGTCAGTACTGAGGGAGTGCTGCACTGTCAGAGGGTCAGTACTGAGGGAATGCTGCACTGACAGAGGGTCAGTACTGCGGGAGTGCTTCACCATCAGAGGGTCAGTACTGAGGGAGTGCCGCGCTTTCGGAGGGTCAGTACTGAGGGAGTGCTGCACTGTCAGAGGGTCAGTACAGAGCAAGTGCCGCACTGTCGGAGGGTCAGTACTGAGGGAGTGCCGCACTGTCAGAGGGTCAGTACTGAGGGAGCGCCGCACTGTCAGAGGTTCAGTACTGAGGGAGTCCTGCACTGTCAGAGGGTCAGTACTGAGGGAGTGCTGCACTGTCAGAGGGTCAGTACTGAGGGAGTGCCGCACTGTCAGAGGGTCAGTACTGAGGGAGTGCTGCACTGTCAGAGGGTCAGTACTGAGGGAGTGCCACACTGTCAGAGGGTCAGTACTGAGGGAGTGCCGCACTGTCAGAGGGTCAGTACTGAGGGAGTGCAGCACTGTCAGAGGGTCAGTACTGAGGGAGTGCAGCACTGTCAGAGGGTCAGTACTGAGGGAATGCTGCACTGTCCGAGGGTCAGTACAGAGGGCGTGCTGCACTGTCAGAGGGTCAGTACTGAGGGAGTGCTGCACTGTCAGAGGGTCAGTACTGAGGGAGTGCAGCACTGTCAGAGGGTCAGTACTGAGGGAGTGCAGCACTGTCAGAGGGTCAGTACTAAGTGAGGGCCGCACTCTCGGAGGGTCAGTACTGAGGAAGAGCTGCATTGTCGCAGCGTCAGTACTGAGGGAGTGCTGCACTGTCAGAGGATCAGTACTGAGGGAGTGCAGCACTGTCAGAGGATCAGTGCTGACGGAGTGCCGCACTGTCAGAGGGTCAGTACTGAGGGAGTGCAGCACTGTCAGAGAGTCAGTACGGAGGGAACGCTGCACTGTCGGAGGCTCAGTACTGAGGGAGTGCTGCACTGTCAGCGGGTCAGGAATGAGGGAACGCCACACTGTCGGAGGGCCAGTATTGAGCGAATGCCGCACTGTCGGCAGGTCAGTACTGAGGCAATGCTGTTCTGACAGAGGGTCAGTACTGCGGGAGTGCAGCACCATCAGAGGGTCAGTGCTGAGGGAATGCTGCACTGACAGAGGGTCAGTACTGAGGGAGTGCAGCACTGTCAGAGGGTCAGTAACAAGTGAGGGCCGCACTGTCGGAGGGTCAGTACTGAGGAAGAGCTGCATTGTCGCAGCGTCAGTACTGAGGGAGTGCTGCACTGTCAGAGGATCAGTACTGAGGGATTGCAGCACTGTCAGAGAGTCAGTGCTGACGGAGTGCCGCACTGTCAGAGGGTCAGTACTGAGGGAGTGCAGCACTGTCAGAGAGTCAGTACTGAGGGAACGCTGCACTGTCGGAGGGTCAGTACTGAGGGAGTGCTGCACTGCCAGAGGGTCAGTACTGAGGGAGTGCTGCACTGTCAGCGGGTCAGGACTGAGGGAACGCTACACTGTCGGAGGGCCAGTATTGAGCGATTGCCGCACTGTCGGCAGGTCAGTACTGAGGCAATGCTGCACTGACAGAGGGTCAGTACTGCGGGAGTGCAGCACCATCAGAGTGTCAGTACTGAGGGAATGCTGCACTGACAGAGGGTCAGTACTGAGGGAGTGCTGCACTGCCAGATGGTCAGTACTGAGGGAGTGCTGCGCTTTCGGAGGGTCAGTACTGAGGGAATGCTGCACTGACAGAGGGTCAGTTCAGAGGGAGTGCCGCATTGTTGGAGGGTCAGTACTGAGGGTGTGCAACACTGTCAGAGGGTCAGTATTGAGGGAGTGCAGCACTGTCAGAGGGTCAGTACTGAGGGAGTGCCGCACATTCTTTGAGTTAGCACTGAGGGATTGCAGCACTGTCAGAGTGTCAGTACTGAAGGGAGTGCAGCACTGTCAGAGGGTCAGTACTGAGGGAGTGCAGAACTGTCAGAGGGTCAATACTGAGGGAGTTCCGCACTGTCGGAGGGTCAGTACTGAGGGACTGATGCACTGTCGGAGGGTCGGTACAAAGGGAGGGCAGCACTGTCGGTGGGTCAGTAGTGAGGGAGTGCATCACTGTCAGAGGATCAGTACTGAGGGAGTGCAGCACAGACAGAGGGTCAGCACTGAGGGAGTGCAGCACTGTCAGATGGTCAGTACTGAGGGCGTGCTGCACTGTCAGAGGGTCAGTACTGAGGGAGTGCTGCACTGTCAGAGGGTCAGTACTGAGGGAGTGCAGCACTGTCAGAGAGTCAGTACTGAGGGAACGCTGCACTGTCAGAGGGTAAGTGCTGAGGGAGAGCCGCACTGTCAGAGGGTCAGTACTGAGGGAGTGCCGCACTGTCGCCGGTTCAGTACAGAGTGTGCACCACATTGTCGGAGGGTCAGTACTGAGGGAGAGCTGCACTGTCTAAGGGTCAGCACTGAAGGAGTGCCGCACTGTCAGAGGGTCAGTACTGAGGGTGCAACGCACTGTTGGAGGGTCAGTACTGAGGGAGTGCCGCACTGTCAGAGGGTCAGTACTGAGGGAGTGCAGCACTGTCAGAGAGTCAGTACTGAGGGACCGCTGCACTGTCAGAGGGTAAGTGCTAAGGGAGAGCCGCACTGTCAGAGGGTCAGTACTGAGGGAGTGCCGCACTGTCGCCGGTTCAGTACAGAGGGTGCACCACATTGTCGGAGGGTCAGTACTGAGGGAGAGCTGCACTGTCTAAGGGTCAGCACTGAAGGAGGGCCGCACTGTCAGAGGGTCAGTACTGAGGGTGCAACGCAATGTTGGAGGGTCAGTACTGAGGGAGTGCCGCACTGTCGGAGGGTCAGTACTGAGGGAGTGCCGCACTGTCGGAGGGTCAATGTTGAGGGAGTGCCGCACTGTCGGAGGGTCAGTACTGAGGGAGTGCCGCACTGTCGGAGGGTCAGTACTGAGGGAGCGCCGCACTGTCAAACGGTCAGTACTGAGGGAGTGCAGAACTCTCAAATGAACAGTACTGGGTGAGTGCCACGCTGTCAGAGGGTCAGTACTGAGGGAGTGCCGCACTGTCAGAGGGTCAGTACTGAGGGAGTGCTGCACTGTCAGAGGGTCAGTACTGAGGGAGTGCTGCACTGTCAGAGGGTCAGTACTGAGGGAGTGCAGCACTGTCAGAGGGTCAGTACTGAGGGAGTGCAGCACTGTCAGAGGGTCAGTACTAATTGAGGGCCGCACTGTCGGAGGGTCAGTACTGAGGAAGAGCTGCATTGTCGCAGCGTCAGTACTGAGGGAGTGCTGCACTGTCAGAGGATCAGTACTGAGGGAGTGCAGCACTGTCAGAGAGTCAGTGCTGACGGAGTGCCGCACTGTCAGAGGGTCAGTACTGAGGGAGTGCAGCACTGTCAGAGAGTCAGTACTGAGGGAACGCTGCACTGTCGGAGGCTCAGTACTGAGGGAGTGCTGCACTGTCAGCGGGTCAGGACTGAGGGAACGCTACACTGTCGGAGGGCCAGTATTGAGCGATTGCCGCACTGTCGGCAGGTCAGTACTGAGGCAAGGCTGCACTGACAGAGGGTCAGTACTGCGGGAGTGCAGCACCATCAGAGTGTCAGTACTGAGGGAATGCTGCACTGACAGAGGGTCAGTACTGAGGGAGTGCTGCACTGCCAGAGGGTCAGTACTGAGGGAGTGCTGCGCTTTCGGAGGGTCAGTACTGAGGGAATGCTGCACTGACAGAGGGTCAGTACAGAGGGAGTGCCGCATTGTTGGAGGGTCAGTACTGAGGGTGTGCAACACTGTCAGAGGGTCAGTATGGAGGGAGTGCAGCACTGTCAGAGGGTCAGTACTGAGGGAGTGCCGCACATTCTTTGAGTTAGCACTGAGGGATTACAGCACTGTCAGAGTGTCAGTACTGAGGGATTGCAGCACTGTCAGAGGGTCAGTACTGTGGGAGTGCAGAACTGTCAGAGGGTCAATACTGAGGGAGTGCCGCACTGTCGGAGGGTCAGTACTGAGGGACTGATGCACTGTCGGAGGGTCGGTACAAAGGGAGGTCCGCACTGTCGGTGGGTCATTAGTGAGGGAGTGCATCACTGTCAGAGGATCAGTACTGAGGGAGTGCAGCACAGAGAGAGGGTCAGCACTGAGGGAGTGCAGCACTGTCAGATGGTCAGTACTGAGGGCGTGCTGCACTGTCAGAGGGTCAGTACTGAGGGAGTGCTGCACTGTCAGAGGGTCAGTACTGCGGGAATGCAGCACCATCAGAGGGTCAGTACTGCGGGAGTGCAGCACCATCAGAGGGTCAGTACTGAGGGAATGCCACAATATCGGTGAATCAGTACTGAGGGAGTGCGACACTGTCAGAGGGTCAGTATTACGGGAGTGCAGCACCATCAGAGTGTCAGTATTGAGGGAGTGCCGCATTGTTGGAGGGTCAGTACTGAGGGTGTGCAACACTGTCAGAGGGTCAGTACAGAGCAAGTGCCGCACTATCGGAGGGTCAGTACTGAGGGAGTGCTGCACTGTCAGCAGGTCAGTACTGAGGGAACGCTGCCCTGACAGAGGGTCAGTACTGCGGGAGTGCAGCACCATCAGAGGGTCAGTACTGAGGGAGTGCTGCACTGTCGGAGGGTCAGTACTGAGGGAGTGCCGCGCTTTCGGAGAGTCAGTACTGAGGGAATGCTGCACTGACAGAGGGTCAGTACTGAGGGAGTGCCGCGCTTTCGGAGGGTCAGTACGAAGGGAGTGCTGCACTGACAGAGGGTCAGTACTGAGGGAGTGCCGCGCTTTCGGAGAGTCAGTACTGAGGCAATGCTGCACTGACAGAGGGTCAGTACTGAGGGAGTGCCGCGCTTTCGGAGGGTCAGTACTGAGGGAGTGCTGCACTGTCAGAGGGTCAGTACAGAGCAAGTGCCGCACTGTCAGAGGGTCAGTACTGAGGGAGTGCTGCACTGTCAGAGGGTCAGTACTGAGGAAGTGCAGCACTGTCACAGTGTTAGTACTGCGGGAGTGCAGCACCATCAGAGGGTCAGTACTGAGGGAGTGCCGCGCTTTCGGAGGGTCAGTACTGAGGGAATGCTGCACTGACAGAGGGTCAGTACTGAGGGAGTGCAGCACTGTCAGATGGTCAGTACTGAGGGCGTGCTGCACTGTCAGAGGGTCAGTACTGAGGGAGTGCTGCACTGTCAGAGGGTCAGTACTGAGGGAGTGCAGCACTGTCAGAGAGTCAGTACTGAGGGAACGCTGCACTGTCGGAGGCTCAGTACTGAGGGAGTGCTGCACTGTCAGCGGGTCAGTACTGAGGGAACGCCACACTGTCGGAGGGACAGTACTGAGGGAGTGCCGCGCTTTCGGAGGGTCAGTACTGAGGGAATGCTGCACTGATGGAGGGTCAGTACTGAGGGAGTGCCGCGCTTTCAGAGGGTCAGTACTGAGGGAGTGCTGAACTGTCAGAGGGTCAGTACAGAGCAAGTGCCGTACTGTCGGAGGGTCAGTACTGAAGGAGGGCTGCACTGTCGGCAGGTCAGTACTGAGGGAATGCTGCACTGACAGAGGGTCAGTACTGCGGGATTGCCGCACTGTCGGAGGGTCAGTACTGAGGGAATGCTGCACTGACAGAGGGTCAGTACTGAGGGAGTGCCGCGCTTTCGGAGGGTCAGTACTGAGGGAATGCTGCACTGACAGAGGGTCAGTACTGAGGGAGTGCTGCACTGTCAGAGGGTCAGTACTGAGGGAGAGCCGCACTGTCGGAGTGTCAGTACTGAGGCAGTGCTGCACTGTCAGAGGGTCAGTACAGAGCAAGTGCCGCACTGTCAGAGGGTCAGTACTGAGGGAGTGCCGCACTGTCGGAGGGTCAGTACTGAGGGAGTGCCGCACTGTCGGAGGGTCAGTACTGAGGGAGTGCTGCACTGTCAGAGGGTCAGTACAGAGCAAGTGCCGCACTGTCAGAGGGTCAGTACTGAGGGAGTGCCGCACTGTCGGAGGGTCAGTACTGAGGGAGTGCCGCACTGTCAGAGGGTCAGTACTGAGGGAGCGCCGCACTGTCAAAGGGTCAGTACTGAGGGAGTGCCGCACTGTCAGAGGGTAAGTGCTAAGGGAGAGCCGCACTGTCAGAGGGTCAGTACTGAGGGAGTGCCGCACTGTCGCCGGTTCAGTACAGAGGGTGCACCACATTGTCGGAGGGTCAGTACTGAGGGAGAGCTGCACTGTCTAAGGGTCAGCACTGAAGGAGGGCCGCACTGTCAGAGGGTCAGTACTGAGGGTGCAACGCAATGTTGGAGGGTCAGTACTGAGGGAGTGCCGCACTGTCGGAGGGTCAGTACTGAGGGAGTGCCGCACTGTCGGAGGGTCAATGTTGAGGGAGTGCCGCACTGTCGGAGGGTCAGTACTGAGGGAGTGCCGCACTGTCGGAGGGTCAGTACTGAGGGAGCGCCGCACTGTCAAACGGTCAGTACTGAGGGAGTGCAGAACTCTCAAATGAACAGTACTGGGTGAGTGCCACGCTGTCAGAGGGTCAGTACTGAGGGAGTGCCGCACTGTCAGAGGGTCAGTACTGAGGGAGTGCTGCACTGTCAGAGGGTCAGTACTGAGGGAGTGCTGCACTGTCAGAGGGTCAGTACTGAGGGAGTGCAGCACTGTCAGAGGGTCAGTACTGAGGGAGTGCAGCACTGTCAGAGGGTCAGTACTAATTGAGGGCCGCACTGTCGGAGGGTCAGTACTGAGGAAGAGCTGCATTGTCGCAGCGTCAGTACTGAGGGAGTGCTGCACTGTCAGAGGATCAGTACTGAGGGAGTGCAGCACTGTCAGAGAGTCAGTGCTGACGGAGTGCCGCACTGTCAGAGGGTCAGTACTGAGGGAGTGCAGCACTGTCAGAGAGTCAGTACTGAGGGAACGCTGCACTGTCGGAGGCTCAGTACTGAGGGAGTGCTGCACTGTCAGCGGGTCAGGACTGAGGGAACGCTACACTGTCGGAGGGCCAGTATTGAGCGATTGCCGCACTGTCGGCAGGTCAGTACTGAGGCAAGGCTGCACTGACAGAGGGTCAGTACTGCGGGAGTGCAGCACCATCAGAGTGTCAGTACTGAGGGAATGCTGCACTGACAGAGGGTCAGTACTGAGGGAGTGCTGCACTGCCAGAGGGTCAGTACTGAGGGAGTGCTGCGCTTTCGGAGGGTCAGTACTGAGGGAATGCTGCACTGACAGAGGGTCAGTACAGAGGGAGTGCCGCATTGTTGGAGGGTCAGTACTGAGGGTGTGCAACACTGTCAGAGGGTCAGTATGGAGGGAGTGCAGCACTGTCAGAGGGTCAGTACTGAGGGAGTGCCGCACATTCTTTGAGTTAGCACTGAGGGATTACAGCACTGTCAGAGTGTCAGTACTGAGGGATTGCAGCACTGTCAGAGGGTCAGTACTGTGGGAGTGCAGAACTGTCAGAGGGTCAATACTGAGGGAGTGCCGCACTGTCGGAGGGTCAGTACTGAGGGACTGATGCACTGTCGGAGGGTCGGTACAAAGGGAGGTCCGCACTGTCGGTGGGTCATTAGTGAGGGAGTGCATCACTGTCAGAGGATCAGTACTGAGGGAGTGCAGCACAGAGAGAGGGTCAGCACTGAGGGAGTGCAGCACTGTCAGATGGTCAGTACTGAGGGCGTGCTGCACTGTCAGAGGGTCAGTACTGAGGGAGTGCTGCACTGTCAGAGGGTCAGTACTGCGGGAATGCAGCACCATCAGAGGGTCAGTACTGCGGGAGTGCAGCACCATCAGAGGGTCAGTACTGAGGGAATGCCACAATATCGGTGAATCAGTACTGAGGGAGTGCGACACTGTCAGAGGGTCAGTATTACGGGAGTGCAGCACCATCAGAGTGTCAGTATTGAGGGAGTGCCGCATTGTTGGAGGGTCAGTACTGAGGGTGTGCAACACTGTCAGAGGGTCAGTACAGAGCAAGTGCCGCACTATCGGAGGGTCAGTACTGAGGGAGTGCTGCACTGTCAGCAGGTCAGTACTGAGGGAACGCTGCCCTGACAGAGGGTCAGTACTGCGGGAGTGCAGCACCATCAGAGGGTCAGTACTGAGGGAGTGCTGCACTGTCGGAGGGTCAGTACTGAGGGAGTGCCGCGCTTTCGGAGAGTCAGTACTGAGGGAATGCTGCACTGACAGAGGGTCAGTACTGAGGGAGTGCCGCGCTTTCGGAGGGTCAGTACGAAGGGAGTGCTGCACTGACAGAGGGTCAGTACTGAGGGAGTGCCGCGCTTTCGGAGAGTCAGTACTGAGGCAATGCTGCACTGACAGAGGGTCAGTACTGAGGGAGTGCCGCGCTTTCGGAGGGTCAGTACTGAGGGAGTGCTGCACTGTCAGAGGGTCAGTACAGAGCAAGTGCCGCACTGTCAGAGGGTCAGTACTGAGGGAGTGCTGCACTGTCAGAGGGTCAGTACTGAGGAAGTGCAGCACTGTCACAGTGTTAGTACTGCGGGAGTGCAGCACCATCAGAGGGTCAGTACTGAGGGAGTGCCGCGCTTTCGGAGGGTCAGTACTGAGGGAATGCTGCACTGACAGAGGGTCAGTACTGAGGGAGTGCAGCACTGTCAGATGGTCAGTACTGAGGGCGTGCTGCACTGTCAGAGGGTCAGTACTGAGGGAGTGCTGCACTGTCAGAGGGTCAGTACTGAGGGAGTGCAGCACTGTCAGAGAGTCAGTACTGAGGGAACGCTGCACTGTCGGAGGCTCAGTACTGAGGGAGTGCTGCACTGTCAGCGGGTCAGTACTGAGGGAACGCCACACTGTCGGAGGGACAGTACTGAGGGAGTGCCGCGCTTTCGGAGGGTCAGTACTGAGGGAATGCTGCACTGATGGAGGGTCAGTACTGAGGGAGTGCCGCGCTTTCAGAGGGTCAGTACTGAGGGAGTGCTGAACTGTCAGAGGGTCAGTACAGAGCAAGTGCCGTACTGTCGGAGGGTCAGTACTGAAGGAGGGCTGCACTGTCGGCAGGTCAGTACTGAGGGAATGCTGCACTGACAGAGGGTCAGTACTGCGGGATTGCCGCACTGTCGGAGGGTCAGTACTGAGGGAATGCTGCACTGACAGAGGGTCAGTACTGAGGGAGTGCCGCGCTTTCGGAGGGTCAGTACTGAGGGAATGCTGCACTGACAGAGGGTCAGTACTGAGGGAGTGCTGCACTGTCAGAGGGTCAGTACTGAGGGAGAGCCGCACTGTCGGAGTGTCAGTACTGAGGCAGTGCTGCAATGTCAGAGGGTCAGTACAGAGCAAGTGCCGCACTGTCAGAGGGTCAGTACTGAGGGAGTGCCGCACTGTCGGAGGGTCAGTACTGAGGGAGTGCCGCACTGTCGGAGGGTCAGTACTGAGGGAGTGCTGCACTGTCAGAGGGTCAGTACAGAGCAAGTGCCGCACTGTCAGAGGGTCAGTACTGAGGGAGTGCCGCACTGTCGGAGGGTCAGTACTGAGGGAGTGCCGCACTGTCAGAGGGTCAGTACTGAGGGAGCGCCGCACTGTCAAAGGGTCAGTACTGAGGGAGTGCCGCACTGTCAGAGGGTCAGTACTGAGGGAGTGCTGCACTGTCAGAGGGTCAGTACTGAGGGAGTGCCACACTGTCAGAGGGTCAGTACTGAGGGAGTGCCGCACTGTCAGAGGGTCAATACTGAGGGAGTGCAGCACTGTCAGAGGGTCAGTACTGAGGGAGTGCAGCACTGTCAGAGGGTCAGTACTGAGGGAATGCTGCACTGTCAGAGGGTCAGTACAGAGGGCGTGCTGCACTGTCAGAGGGTCAGTACTGAGGGAGTGCTGCACTGTCAGAGGGTCAGTACTGAGGGAGTGCAGCATGTCAGAGGGTCAGTACTGAGGGAGTGCAGCACTGTCAGAGGGTCAGTACTAAGTGAGGGCCGCACTCTCGGAGGGTCAGTACTGAGGAAGAGCTGCATTGTCGCAGCTTCAGTACTGAGGTAGTGCTGCACTATCAGAGGATCAGTACTGAGGGAGTGCAGCACTGTCAGAGGATCAGTGCAGACGGAGTGCCGCACTGTCAGAGGGTCAGTACTGAGGGAGTGCAGCACTGTCAGAGGGTCAGTACTGAGGGAGTGCAGCACTGTCAGAGAGTCAGTACTGAGGGAACGCTGCACTGTCGGAGGCTCAGTACTGAGGGAGTGCTGCACTGTCAGCGGGTCAGGACTGAGGGAACGCCACACTGTCGGAGGGCCAGTATTGAGCGAATGCCGCACTGTCGGCAGGTCAGTACTGAGGCAATGCTGCACTGACAGAGGGTCAGTACTGCGGGAGTGCAGCACCATCAGAGGGTCAGTACTGAGGGAATGCTGCACTGACAGAGGGTCAGTACTGAGGGAGTGCTGCACTGTCAGAGGGTCAGTACTGAGGGAGTCCCGCGCTTTCGGAGGGTCAGTACTGAGGGCGTGCTGCACTGTCAGAGGGTCAGTACTGAGGTAGTGCTGCACTGTCAGAGGGTCAGTACTGAGGGAGTGCAGCACTGTCAGAGAGTCAGTACTGAGGGAACGCTGCACTGTCAGAGGGTAAGTGCTGAGGGAGAGCCGCACTGTCAGAGGGTCAGTACTGAGAGAGTGCCGCACTGTCGCCGGTTCAGTACAGAGGGTGCACCACATTGTCGGAGGGTCAGTACTGAGGGAGAGCTGCACTGTCTAAGGGTCAGCACTGAAGGAGTGCCGCACTGTCAGAGGGTCAGTACTGAGGGTGCAACGCACTGTTGGAGGGTCAGTACTGAGGGAGTGCCGCACTGTCGGAGGGTCAGTACTGAGGGAGTGCCGCACTGTCAGAGGGTCAGTACTGAGGGAGCGCAGCACTGTCAGAGAGTCAGTACTGAGGGAACACTGCACTATCGGAGGCTCAGTAATGAGGGAGTGCTGCACTGTCAGAGGATCAGTACTGAGGGAGTGCAGCACTGTCAGAGGATCAGTGCTGACGGAGTGCCGCACTGTCAGAGGGTCAGTACTGAGGGAGTGCCGCACTGTCAGAGGGTCAGTACTGAGGGAGTGCAGCACTGTCAGAGAGTCAGTACTGAGGGAACGCTGCACTGTCGGAGGCTCAGTACTGAGGGAGTGCTGCACTGTCAGCGGGTCAGGACTGAGGGAACGCCACACTGTCGGAGGGCCAGTATTGAGAGAATGCCGCACTGTCGGCAGGTCAGTACTGAGGCAATGCTGCACTGACATCGGGTCAGTACTGCGGGAGTGCAGCACCATCAGAGGGTCAGTACTGAGGGAATGCTGCACTGACAGAGGGTCAGTACTGAGGGAGTGCTGCACTTTAAGAGGGTCAGTACTGAGGGAGTGCCGCGCTTTCGGAGGGTCAGTACTGAGGGAATGCTGAACTGACAGAGGGTCAGTACAGAGGGAGTGCCGCATTGTTGGAGGGTCAGTACTGAGGGTGTGCAACACTGTCAGAGGGTCAGTATTGAGGGAGTGCAGCACTGTCAGAGGGTCAGTACTGAGGGAGTGCCGCACATTCTTTGAGTTAGCACTGAGGGATTGCAGCACTGTCAGAGTGTCAGTACTGAGGGAGTGCAGCACTGTCAGAGGGTCAGTACTGAGGGAGTGCAGAACTGTCACAGGGTCAATACTGAGGGTGTGCCGCACTGTCGGAGGGTCAGTGCTGAGGGAGTGATGCACTGTCGGAGGGTCGGTACAGAGGGAGGGCCGCACTGTCGGTGGGTCAGTAGTGAGGGAGTGCATCACTGTCAGAGGATCAGTACTGAGGGAGGGCAGCACAGACAGAGGGTCAGCACTGAGGGAGTGCAGCACTGTCAGATGGTCAGTACTGAGGGCGTGCTGCACTGTCAGAGGGTCAGAACTGAGGGAGTGCTGCACTGTCAGAGGGTCAGTACTGAGGGAGTGCAGCACTGTCAGAGAGTCAGTACTGAGGGACCGCTGCACTGTCAGAGGGTAAGTGCTGAGGGAGAGCCGCACTGTCAGAGGGTCAGTTCTGAGGGAGTGCCGCACTGTCGCCGGTTCAGTACAGAGGGTGCACCACATTGTCGGAGGGTCAGTACTGAGGGAGAGCTGCACTGTCTAAGGGTCAGCACTGAAGGAGTGCCGCACTGTCAGAGGGTCAGTACTGAGGGTGCAACGCACTGTTGGAGGGTCAGTACTGAGGGAGTGCCGCACTGTCGGAGGGTCAGTACTCAGGGAGTGCCGCACTGTCGGAGGGTCAGTGCTGAGGGAGTGCTGCACTGTCGGAGGGTCAGTACTGAGGGAGTGCCGCACTGTCGGAGGGTCAGTACTGAGGGAGCGCCGCACTGTCAAACGGTCAGTACTGAGGGAGTGCAGAACTCTCAAAGGAACAGTACTGGGTGAGTGCCACACTGTCAGAGGGTCAGTACTGAGGGAGTGCCGCACTGTCAGAGGGTCAGTACTGAGGGAGTGCTGCACTGTCAGAGGGTCAGTAATGAGGGAGTGCTGCACTGTCAGAGGGTCAGTACTGAGGGATTGCAGCACTGTCAGTGGGTCAGTACTGAGGGAGTGCAGCACTGTCAGAGCGTCAGTACTAAGTGAGGGCCGCACTGTCGGAGGGTCAGTACTGAGGAAGAGCTGCATTTTTGCAGCGTCAGTACTGAGGGAGTGCTGCACTGTCAGAGGATCAGTACCGAGGGAGTGCAGCACTGTCAGAGGGTCAGTGCTGACGGAGTGCCGCACTGTCAGAGGGTCAGTACTGAGGGAGTGCAGCACTGTCAGAGAGTCAGTACTGAGGGAACGCTGCACTGTCGGAGGCTCAGTACTGAGGGAGTGCTGCACTGTCAGCGGGTCAGGACTGAGGGAACGCTACACTGTCGGAGGGCCAGTATTGAGCGAATGCCGCGCTGTCGGCAGGTCAGTACTGAGGCAATGCTGCACTGACAGAGGGTCAGTACTGCGGGAGTGCAGCACCATCAGAGGGTCAGTACTGAGGGAATGCTGCACTGACAGAGGGTCAGTACTGAGGGAGTGCTGCACTGCCAGAGGGTCAGTACTGAGGGAGTGCCGCACTTTCGGAGGGTCAGTACTGAGGGAATGCTGCACTGAAAGAGGGTCAGTACAGAGGGAGTGCCGCATTGTTGGAGGGTCAGTACTGAGGGAGTGATGCACTGTCGGAGGGTCGGTACAGAGGGAGGGCCGCACTGTCGGTGGGTCAGTAGTGAGGGAGTGCATCCCTGTCAGAGGATCAGTACTGAGGGAGTGCAGCACAGACAGAGGGTCAGCACTGAGGGAGTGCAGCACTGTCAGATGGTCAGTACTGAGGGCGTGCTGCACTGTCAGAGGGTCAGCACTGAGGGAGTGCCGCACTGTCGGAGGGTCAGTACTGAGGGAGTGCTGCACTGTCAGAGGGTCAGTACTGCGGGAATGCAGCACCATCAGAGGGTCAGTACTGCGGGAGTGCAGCACCATCAGAGGGTCAGTACTGAGCGAATGCCACAATATCGGTGAATCAGTACTGAGGGAGTGCGAAACTGTCAGAGGGTCAGTATTACGGGAGTGCAGCACCATCAGAGTGTCAGTATTGAGGGAGTGCCGCATTGTTGGAGGGTCAGTACTGAGGGTGTGCAACACTGTCAGAGGGTCAGTACAGAGCAAGTGCCGCACTATCGGAGGGTCAGTACTGAGGGAGTGCTGCAATGTCGGCAGGTCAGTACTGAGGGAACGCTGCACTGACAGAGGGTCAGTACTGCGGGAGTGCAGCACCATCAGAGGGTCAGTACTGAGGGAGTGCCGCACTGTCGGAGGGTCAGTACTGAGGGAGTGCTGCACTGTCGGAGGGTCAGTACTGAGGGAATGCTGCACTGACAGAGGGTCAGTACTGAGGGAGTGCCGCGCTTTCGGAGAGTCAGTACTGAGGGAGTGCTGCACTGTCAGAGGGTCAGTACTGAGGAAGTGCAGCACTGTCACAGTGTTAGTACTGCGGGACTGCAGCACCATCAGAGGGGCAGTACTGAGGGAGTGCCGCGCTTTAGGAGGGTCAGAACTGAGGGAATGCTGCACTGACAGAGGGTCAGTATTGAGGGAGTGCAGCACTGTCAGAAGGTCAGTACTGAGGGCGTGCTGCACTGTCAGAGGGTCAGTACTGAGGGAGTGCTGCACTGTCAGAGGGTCAGTACTGAGGGAGTACAGCACTGTCAGAGAGTCAGTACTGAGGGAACGCTGCACTGTCGGAGGCTCAGTACTGAGGGAGTGCTGCACTGTCAGCGGGTCAGTACTGAGGGAACGCCACACTGTCGGAGGGACAGTAGTGAGGGAGTGCCGCACTGTCAGAGGGTCAGTACAGAGGGAGTGCTGCACTGTCAGAGGGTCAGTACTGAGGGAGTGCTGCACTGTCAGAGGGTCAGTACTGAGGGAGTGCAGCACTGTCAGTGGGTCAGTACTGAGGGAGTGCAGCACTGTCAGAGGGTCAGTACTAAGTGAGGGCCGTACTGTCGGAGGGTCAGTACTGAGGAAGAGCTGCATTGTCGCAGCGTCAGTACTGAGGAAGTGCTGCACTGTCAGAGGATCAGTACTGAGGGAGTGCAGCACTGTCAGAGGGTCAGTGCTGACGGAGTGCAGCACTGTCAGAGGGTCAGTACTGAGGGAGTGCAGCACTGTCAGAGGGTCAGTACAGAGGGAGTGCTGCACTGTCAGAGGGTCAGTACTGAGGGAGTGCTGCACTGTCAGAGGGTCAGTACTGAGGGAGTGCAGCACTGTCAGTGGGTCAGTACTGAGGGAGTGCAGCACTGTCAGAGGGTCAGTACTAAGTGAGGGCCGCACTGTCGGAGGGTCAGTACTGAGGAAGAGCTGCATTGTCGCAGCGTCAGTACTGAGGAAGTGCTGCACTGTCAGAGGATCAGTACTGAGGGAACGCTGCACTGACAGAGGGTCAGTACTGAGGGAGTGCTGCAGTGCCAGAGGGTCAGTACTGAGGGAGTGCCGCGATTTCGGAGGGTCAGTACTGAGGGAATGCTGCACTGACAGAAGGTCAGTACAGAGGGAGTGCCGCATTGTTGGAGGGTCAGTACTGAGGGTGTGCAACACTGTCAGAGGGTCAGTATTGAGGGAGTGCAGCACTGTCAGAGGGTCAGTACTGAGGGAGTGCCGCACATTCTTTGAGTTAGCACTGAGGGATTGCAGCACTGTTAGTACTGAGGGAGTGCAGCACTGTCAGAGGGTCAGTACTGAGGGAGTGCAGAACTGTCAGAGGGTCAATACTGAGGGAGTTCCGCACTGTCGGAGGGTCAGTACTGAGGGACTGATGCAATGTCGGAGGGTCGGTACAGAGGGAGGGCCGGACTGTCGGTGGGTCAGTAGTGAGGGAGTGCATCACTGTCAGAGGATCAGTACTGAGGGAGTGCAGCACAGACAGAGGGTCAGCACTGAGGGAGTGCAGCACTGTCAGATGGTCAGTACTGAGGGCGTGCTGCACTGTCAGAGGGTCAGTACTGAGGGAGTGCTGCACTGTCAGAGGGTAGTACTGCGGGAATGCAGCACCATCAGAGGGTCAGTACTGCGGGAGTGCAGCACCATCAGAGGGTCAGTACTGAGCGAATGCCACAATATCGGTGAATCAGTACTGAGGGAGTGCGAAACTGTCAGAGGGTCAGTATTACGGGAGTGCAGCACCATCAGAGTGTCAGTATTGAGGGAGTGCCGCATTGTTGGAGGGTCAGTACTGAGGGTGTGCAACACTGTCAGAGGGTCAGTACAGAGCAAGTGCCGCACTATTTGAGGGTCAGTACTGAGGGAGTGCTGCACTGTCGGCAGGTCAGTACTGAGGGAACGCTGCACTGACAGAGGGTCAGTACTGCGGGAGTGCAGCACCATCAGAGGGTCAGTACTGAGGGAGTGCTGCACTGTCGGAGGGTCAGTACTGAGGGAATGCTGCACTGACAGAGGGTCAGTACTGAGGGAGCGCCGCGCTTTAGGAGAGTCAGTACTGTGGGAGTGCTGCACTGTCAGAGGGTCAGTATTGAGGGAATGCTGCACTGATAGAGGCTCATTACTGAGGGAGTGCCGCGCTTTCGGAGGGTCAGTACTGAGGCAGTGCTGCACTGTCAGAGGGTCAGTACAGAGCAAGTGCCGCACTGTCAGAGGGTCAGTACTGAGGGAGTGCCGCACTGTCGGAGGGTCAGTACTGAGGGAGTGCCGCACTGTCGGAGGGTCAGTACTGAGGGAGTGCTGCACTGTCAGAGGGTCAGTAAAGAGCAAGTGCCGCACTGTCAGAGGGTCAGTACTGAGGGAGTGCTGCACTGTCGGAGGGTCAGTACTGAGGGAGTGCCGCACTGTCAGAGGGTCAGTACTGAGGGAGCGCCGCACTGTCAAAGGGTCAGTACTGAGGGAGTGCCGCACTGTCAGAGGGTCAGTACTGAGGGAGTGCTGCACTGTCAGAGGGTCAGTACTGAGGGAGTGCCACACTGTCAGAGGGTCAGTACTGAGGGAGTGCCGCACTGTCAGAGGGTCAATACTGAGGGAGTGCAGCACTGTCAGAGGGTCAGTACTGAGGGAGTGCAGCACTGTCAGAGGGTCAGTACTGAGGGAATGCTGCACTGTCAGAGGGTCAGTACAGAGGGCGTGCTGCACTGTCAGAGGGTCAGTACTGAGGGAGTGCTGCACTGTCAGAGGGTCAGTACTGAGGGATTGCAGCATGTCAGAGGGTCAGTACTGAGGGAGTGCAGCACTGTCAGAGGGTCAGTACTAAGTGAGGGCCGCACTCTCGGAGGGTCAGTACTGAGGAAGAGCTGCATTGTCGCAGCTTCAGTACTGAGGTAGTGCTGCACTGTCAGAGGATCAGTACAGAGCAAGTGCCGCACTGTCAGAGGATCAGTGCAGACGGAGTGCCGCACTGTCAGAGGGTCAGTACTGAGGGAGTGCAGCACTGTCAGAGGGTCAGTACTGAGGGAGTGCAGCACTGTCAGAGAGTCAGTACTGAGGGAACGCTGCACTGTCGGAGGCTCAGTACTGAGGGAGTGCTGCACTGTCAGCGGGTCAGGACTGAGGGAACGCCACACTGTCGGAGGGCCAGTATTGAGCGAATGCCGCACTGTCGGCAGGTCAGTACTGAGGCAATGCTGCACTGACAGAGGGTCAGTACTGCGGGAGTGCAGCACCATCAGAGGGTCAGTACTGAGGGAATGCTGCACTGACAGAGGGTCAGTACTGAGGGAGTGCTGCACTGTCAGAGGGTCAGTACTGAGGGAGTCCCGCGCTTTCGGAGGGTCAGTACTGAGGGCGTGCTGCACTGTCAGAGGGTCAGTACTGAGGGAGTGCTGCACTGTCAGAGGGTCAGTACTGAGGGAGTGCAGCACTGTCAGAGAGTCAGTACTGAGGGAACGCTGCACTGTCAGAGGGTAAGTGCTGAGGGAGAGCCGCACTGTCAGAGGGTCAGTACTGAGAGAGTGCCGCACTGTCGCCGGTTCAGTACAGAGGGTGCACCACATTGTCGGAGGGTCAGTACTGAGGGAGAGCTGCACTGTCTAAGGGTCAGCACTGAAGGAGTGCCGCACTGTCAGAGGGTCAGTACTGAGGGTGCAACGCACTGTTGGAGGGTCAGTACTGAGGGAGTGCCGCACTGTCGGAGGGTCAGTACTGAGGGAGTGCCGCACTGTCAGAGGGTCAGTACTGAGGGAGCGCAGCACTGTCAGAGAGTCAGTACTGAGGGAACACTGCACTATCGGAGGCTCAGTAATGAGGGAGTGCTGCACTGTCAGAGGATCAGTACTTAGGGAGTGCAGCACTGTCAGAGGATCAGTGCTGACGGAGTGCCGCACTGTCAGAGGGTCAGTACTGAGGGAGTGCCGCACTGTCAGAGGGTCAGTACTGAGGGAGTGCAGCACTGTCAGAGAGTCAGTACTGAGGGAACGCTGCACTGTCGGAGGCTCAGTACTGAGGGAGTGCTGCACTGTCAGCGGGTCAGGACTGAGGGAACGCCACACTGTCGGAGGGCCAGTATTGAGCGAATGCCGCACTGTCGGCAGGTCAGTACTGAGGCAATGCTGCACTGACATCGGGTCAGTACTGCGGGAGTGCAGCACCATCAGAGGGTCAGTACTGAGGGAATGCTGCACTGACAGAGGGTCAGTACTGAGGGAGTGCTGCACTGTAAGAGGGTCAGTACTGAGGGAGTGCCGCGCTTTCGGAGGGTCAGTACTGAGGGAATGCTGAACTGACAGAGGGTCAGTACAGAGGGAGTGCCGCATTGTTGGAGGGTCAGTACTGAGGGTGTGCAACACTGTCAGAGGGTCAGTATTGAGGGAGTGCAGCACTGTCAGAGGGTCAGTACTGAGGGAGTGCCGCACATTCTTTGAGTTAGCACTGAGGGATTGCAGCACTGTCAGAGTGTCAGTACTGAGGGAGTGCAGCACTGTCAGAGGGTCAGTACTGAGGGAGTGCAGAACTGTCAGAGGGTCAATACTGAGGGTGTGCCGCACTGTCGGAGGGTCAGTGCTGAGGGAGTGATGCACTGTCGGAGGGTCGGTACAGAGGGAGGGCCGCACTGTCGGTGGGTCAGTAGTGAGGGAGTGCATCACTGTCAGAGGATCAGTACTGAGGGAGGGCAGCACAGACAGAGGGTCAGCACTGAGGGAGTGCAGCACTGTCAGATGGTGAGTACTGAGGGCGTGCTGCACTGTCAGAGGGTCAGAACTGAGGGAGTGCTGCACTGTCAGAGGGTCAGTACTGAGGGAGTGCAGCACTGTCAGAGAGTCAGTACTGAGGGACCGCTGCACTGTCAGAGGGTAAGTGCTGAGGGAGAGCCGCACTGTCAGAGGGTCAGTACTGAGGGAGTGCCGCACTGTCGCCGGTTCAGTACAGAGGGTGCACCACATTGTCGGAGGGTCAGTACTGAGGGAGAGCTGCACTGTCTAAGGGTCAGCACTGAAGGAGTGCCGCACTGTCAGAGGGTCAGTACTGAGGGTGCAACGCACTGTTGGAGGGTCAGTACTGAGGGAGTGCCGCACTGTCAGAGGGTCAGTACTGAGGGAGTGCAGCACTCTCAGAGAGTGAGTACTGAGGGAACGCTGCACTGTCAGAGGGTAAGTGCTGAGGGAGAGCCGCACTGTCAGAGGGTCAGTACTGAGGAAGTGCCGCACTGTCGCCGGTTCAGTACAGAGGGTGCACCACATTGTCGGAGGGTCAGTACTGAGGGAGAGCTGCACTGTCTAAGGGTCAGCACTGAAGGAGTGCCGCACTGTCAGAGGGTCAGTACTGAGGGTGCAACGCACTGTTGGAGGGTCAGTACTGAGGGAGTGCAGAACTCTCAAAGGAACAGTACTGGGTGAGTGCCACACTGTCAGAGGGTCAGTACTGAGGGAGTGCCGCACTGTCAGAGGGTCAGTACTGAGGGAGTGCTGCACTGTCAGAGGGTCAGTACTGAGGGAGTGCTGCACTGTCAGAGGGTCAGTACTGAGGGATTGCAGCACTGTCAGTGGGTCAGTACTGAGGGAGTGCAGCACTGTCAGAGGGTCAGTACTAAGTGAGGGCCGCACTGTCGGAGGGTCAGTACTGAGGAAGAGCTGCATTTTTGCAGCATCAGTACTGAGGGAGTGCTGCACTGTCAGAGGATCAGTACCGAGGGAGTGCAGCACTGTCAGAGGGTCAGTGCTGACGGAGTGCCGCACTGTCAGAGGGTCAGTACTGAGGGAGTGCAGCACTGTCAGAGAGTCAGTACTGAGGGAACGCTGCACTGTCGGAGGCTCAGTACTGAGGGAGTGCTGCACTGTCAGCGGGTCAGGACTGAGGGAACGCTACACTGTCGGAGGGCAAGTATTGAGCGAATGCCGCGCTGTCGGCAGGTCAGTACTGAGGCAATGCTGCACTGACAGAGGGTCAGTACTGCGGGAGTGCAGCACCATCAGAGGGTCAGTACTGAGGGAATGCTGCACTGACAGAGGGTCAGTACTGAGGGAGTGCTGCACTGCCAGAGGGTCAGTACTGAGGGAGTGCCGCACTTTCGGAGGGTCAGTACTGAGGGAATGCTGCACTGAAAGAGGGTCAGTACAGAGGGAGTGCCGCACATTCTTTGAGTTAGCACTGAGGGATTGCAGCACTGTCAGTACTGAGGGAGTGCAGCACTGTCAGAGGGTCAGTACTGAGGGAGTGCAGAACTGTCAGAGGGTCAATACTGAGGGAGTGCCGCACTGTCGGAGGGTCAGTACTGAGGGACTGATGCACTGTCGGAGGGTCGGTACAAAGGGAGGGCCGCACTGTCGGTGGGTCAGTAGTGAGGGAGTGCATCACTGTCAGAGGATCAGTACTGAGGGAGTGCAGCACAGACAGAGGGTCAGCACTGAGGGAGTGCAGCACTGTCAGATGGTCAGTACTGAGGGCGTGCTGCACTGTCAGAGGGTCAGTACTGAGGGAGTGCTGCACTGTCAGAGGGTCAGTACTGCGGGAATGCAGCACCATCAGAGGGTCAGTACTGCGGGAGTGCAGCACCATCAGAGGGTCAGTACTGAGCGAATGCCACAATATCGGTGAATCAGTACTGAGGGAGTGCGAAACTGTCAGAGGGTCAGTATTACGGGAGTGCAGCACCATCAGAGTGTCAGTATTGAGGGAGTGCCGCATTGTTGGAGGGTCAGTACTGAGGGTGTGCAACACTGTCAGAGGGTCAGTACAGAGCAAGTGCCGCACTATCGGAGGGTCAGTACTGAGGGAGTGCTGCAATGTCGGCAGGTCAGTACTGAGGGAACGCTGCACTGACAGAGGGTCAGTACTGCGGGAGTGCAGCACCATCAGAGGGTCAGTACTGAGGGAGTGCCGCACTGTCGGAGGGTCAGTACTGAGGGAGTGCTGCACTGTCGGAGGGTCAGTACTGAGGGAATGCTGCACTGACAGAGGGTCAGTACTGAGGGAGTGCCGCGCTTTCGGAGAGTCAGTACTGAGGGAGTGCTGCACTGTCAGAGGGTCAGTACTGAGGAAGTGCAGCACTGTCACAGTGTTAGTACTGCGGGACTGCAGCACCATCAGAGGGTCAGTACTGAGGGAGTGCCGCGCTTTCGGAGGGTCAGAACTGAGGGAATGCTGCACTGACAGAGGGTCAGTATTGAGGGAGTGCAGCACTGTCAGAAGGTCAGTACTGAGGGCGTGCTGCACTGTCAGAGGGTCAGTACTGAGGGAGTGCTGCACTGTCAGAGGGTCAGTACTGAGGGAGTACAGCACTGTCAGAGAGTCAGTACTGAGGGAACGCTGCACTGTCGGAGGCTCAGTACTGAGGGAGTGCTGCACTGTCAGCGGGTCAGTACTGAGGGAACGCCACACTGTCGGAGGGACAGTACTGAGGGAGTGCCGCACTGTCAGAGGGTCTGTACAGAGGGAGTGCTGCACTGTCAGAGGGTCAGTACTGAGGGAGTGCTGCACTGTCAGAGGGTCAGTACTGAGGGAGTGCAGCACTGTCAGTGGGTCAGTACTGAGGGAGTGCAGCACTGTCAGAGGGTCAGTACTAAGTGAGGGCCGCACTGTCGGAGGGTCAGTACTGAGGAAGAGCTGCATTGTCGCAGCGTCAGTACTGAGGGAGTGCTGCACTGTCAGAGGATCAGTACTGAGGGAGTGCAGCACTGTCAGAGGGTCAGTGCTGACGGAGTGCCGCACTGTCAGAGGGTCAGTACTGAGGGAGTGCAGCACTGTCAGAGAGTCAGTACTGAGGGAACGCTGCACTGACAGAGGGTCAGTACTGAGGGAGTGCTGCACTGCCAGAGGGTCAGTACTGAGGGAGTGCCGCGATTTCGGAGGGTCAGTACTGAGGGAATGCTGCACTGACAGAGGGTCAGTACAGAGGGAGTGCCGCATTGTTGGAGGGTCAGTACTGAGGGTGTGCAACACTGTCAGAGGGTCAGTATTGAGGGAGTGCAGCACTGTCAGAGGGACAGTACTGAGGGAGGGCCGCACATTCTTTGAGTTAGCACTGAGGGATTGCAGCACTGTCAGTACTGAGGGAGTGCAGCACTGTCAGAGGGTCAGTACTGAGGGAGTGCAGAACTGTCAGAGGGTCAATACTGAGGGAGTGCCGCACTGTCGGAGGGTCAGTACTGAGGGACTGATGCACTGTCGGAGGGTCGGTACAAAGGGAGGGCCGCACTGTCGGTGGGTCAGTAGTGAGGGAGTGCATCACTGTCAGAGGATCAGTACTGAGGGAGTGCAGCACAGACAGAGGGTCAGCACTGAGGGAGTGCAGCACTGTCAGATGGTCAGTACTGAGGGCGTGCTGCACTGTCAGAGGGTCAGTACTGAGGGAGTGCTGCACTGTCAGAGGGTCAGTACTGCGGGAATGCAGCACCATCAGAGGGTCAGTACTGCGGGAGTGCAGCACCATCAGAGGGTCAGTACTGAGCGAATGCCACAATATCGGTGAATCAGTACTGAGGGAGTGCGAAACTGTCAGAGGGTCAGTATTACGGGAGTGCAGCACCATCAGAGTGTCAGTATTGAGGGAGTGCCGCATTGTTGGAGGGTCAGTACTGAGGGTGTGCAACACTGTCAGAGGGTCAGTACAGAGCAAGTGCCGCACTATCGGAGGGTCAGTACTGAGGGAGTGCTGCACTGTCGGCAGGTCAGTACTGAGGGAACGCTGCACTGACAGAGGGTCAGTACTGCGGGAGTGCAGCACCATCAGAGGGTCAGTACTGAGGGAGTGCTGCACTGTCGGAGGGTCAGTACTGAGGGAATGCTGCACTGACAGAGGGTCAGTACTGAGGGAGCGCCGCGCTTTCGGAGAGTCAGTACTGTGGGAGTGCTGCACTGTCAGAGGGTCAGTATTGAGGGAATGCTGCACTGATAGAGGGTCATTACTGAGGGAGTGCCGCGCTTTCGGAGGGTCAGTACTGAGGGAGTGCTGCACTTTCAGAGGGTCAGTACAGATCAAGTGCCGCACTGTCGGAGGGTCAGTACTGAGGGAGTGCTGCACTGTCAGAGGGTCAGTACTGAGGATGTGCAGCACTGTCACAGTGTTAGTACTGCGGGAGTGCAGCACCATCAGAGGGTCAGTACTGAGGGAGTGCCGCGCTTTCGGAGGGTCAGAACTGAGGGAATGCTGCACTGACAGAGGGTCAGTATTGAGGGAGTGCAGCACTGTCAGATGGTCAGTACTGAGGGCGTGCTGCACTGTCAGAGGGTCAGTACTGAGGGAGTGCTGCACTGTCAGAGGGTCAGTACTGAGGGAGTACAGCACTGTCAGAGAGTCAGTACTGAGGGAATGCAGCACTGTCAGAGGGTCAGTACTGAGGGAGTGCTGCACTGTCAGAGGGTCAGTACTGAGGGAGTGCTGCACTGTCAGAGGGTCAGTACTGAGGGAACGCTGCACTGTCGGAGGCTCAGTACTGAGGGAGTGCTGCACTGTCAGCGGGTCAGTACTGAGGGAACGCTGCACTGTCGGAGGGACAGTACTGGGGGAGTGCCGCGCTTTCGGAGGGTCAGTACTGAGGGAATGCTGCACTGACAGAGGGTCAGTACTGAGAGAGTGCCGCGCTTTCAGAGGGTCAGTACTGAGGGAGTGCTGAACTGTCAGAGGGTCAGTACAGAGCAAGTGCCGCAATGTCGGAGGGTCAGTACTGAAGGAGTGCTGCACTGTCGGCAGGTCAGTACTGAGGGAATGCTGCACTGACAGAGGGTCAGTACTGCGGGATTGCCGCACTGTCGGAGGGTCAGTACTGAGGGAATGCTGCACTGACAGAGGGTCAGTACTGAGGGAGTGCCGCGCTTTCGGAGGGTCAGTACTGAGGGAATGCTGCACTGACTGAGGGTCAGTACGGAGGGAGTGCCGCACTGTCGGAGGGTCAGAACTGAGGCAGTGCTGCACTGTCACAGTGTCAGTACTGCGGGAGTGCAACACCATCAGAGGGTCAGTACTGAGGGAGTGCCGCGCTTTCGGAGGGTCAGTACTAAGGGAATGCTGCACTGACAGAGGGTCAGTACTGAGGGAGTGCAGCGCTTTCGGAGGGTCAGTACTGAGGGAGTGCTGCACTGTCAGAGGGTCAGTACAGAGCAAGTGCCGCACTGTCGGAGGGTCAGTACTGAGGGAGTGCTGCACTGTCAGAGGGTCAGTACTGAGGAAGTGCAGCCCTATCAGAGTGTCAGTACTGCGGGAATGCAGCACCATCAGAGGGTCAGTACTGAGGGAGTGCAGCACCATCAGAGGGTCAATACTGAGGGAATGCCACAATATCGGTGAATCAGTACTGAGGGAGTGCGACACTGTCAGAGGGTCAGTAGTACGGGAGTGCAGCACCATCAGAGTGTCAGTATTGAGGGAGTGCCGCATTGTTGGAGGGTCAGTACTGAGGGTGTGCAACACTGTCAGAGGGTCAGTACAGAGCAAGTGCCGCACTATCGGAGGGTCAGTACTGAGGGAATGCTGCACTGTCGGCAGGTCAGTACTGAGGGAACGCTGCACTGACAGAGGGTCAGAACTGCGGGAGTGCAGCACCATCAGAGGTTCAATACTGAGGGAGGGCTGCACTGTCGGCAGGTCAGTACTGAGGGAATGCTGCACTGACAGAGGGTCAGTACTGAGGGAGTGCCGCACTGTCGGAGGGTCAGTACTGAAGGAATGCTGCACTGACAGAGGGTCAGTACTGAGGGAGTGCCGCGCTTTCGGAGGGTCAGTACTGAGGGAATGCTGCACTGACAGAGGGTCAGTACTGAGGGAGTGCCGCGCTTTCGGAGAGTCAGTACTGAGGGAGTGCTGCACTGTCAGAGGGTCAGTACTGAGGAAGTGCCGCGCTTTCGGAGGGTCAGTACTGAGGGAGTGCAGCACTGTCAGAGGATCAGTACAGAGCAAGTGCCGCACTGTCAGAGGGTCAGTACTGAGCGAGTGCCGCACTGTCAGAGGGTCAGTACTGAGGGAGTGCAGCACTGTCAGAGGGTCAGTACTGAGGGAGTGCAGCACTGTCAGAGAGTCAGTACTGAGGGAACGCTGCACTGTCGGAGGCTCAGTACTGAGGGAGTGCTGCACTGTCAGCGGGTCAGGACTGAGGGAACGCTACACTGTCGGAGGGCCAGTATTGAGCGAATGCCGCACTGTCGGCAGGTCAGTACTGAGGCAATGCTGCACTGACAGAGGGTCAGTACTGCGGGAGTGCAGCACCATCAGAGGGTCAGTACTGAGGGAATGCTGCACTGACAGAGGGTCAGTACTGAGGGAGTGCTGCACTGCCAGAGGGTCAGTACTGAGGGATTGCCGCGCTTTCGGAGGGTCAGTACTGAGGGAATGCTGAACTGACAGAGGGTCAGTACAGAGGGAGTGCCGCATTGTTGGAGGGTCAGTACTGAGGGTGTGCAACACTGTCAGAGGGTCAGTATTGAGGGAGTGCAGCACTGTCAGAGGGTCAGTACTGAGGGAGTGCCGCACATTCTTTGAGTTAGCACTGAGGGATTGCTGCACTGTCAGTACTGAGGGAGTGCAGCACTGTCAGAGGGTCAGTACTGAGGGAGTGCAGAACTGTCAGAGGGTCAATACTGAGGGAGTGCCGCACTGTCGGAGGGTCAGTACTGAGGGACTGATGCACTGTCGGAGGGTCGGTACAAAGAGAGGGCCGCACTGTCGGTGGGTCAGTACTGAGGGAGTGCATCACTGTCAGAGGATCAGTACTGAGGGAGTGCAGCACAGACAGAGGGTAAGCACTGAGGGAGTGCAGCACCGTCGGATGGTCAGTACTGAGGGCGTGCTGCACTGTCAGAGGGTCAGGACTGAGGGAGTGCTGCACTGTCAGAGGGTCAGTACTGCGGGAATGCAGCACCATCAGAGGGTCAGTACTGCGGGAGTGCAGCACCATCAGAGGGTCAGTACTGAGGGAATGCCACAATATCGGTGAATCAGTACTGAGGGAGTGCGACACTGTCAGAGGGTCAGTATTACGGGAGTGCAGCACCATCAGAGTGTCAGTATTGAGGGAGTGCCGCATTGTTGGAGGGTCAGTACTGAGGGTGTGCAACACTGTCAGAGGGTCAGTACAGAGCAAGTGCCGCCCTATCGGAGGGTCAGTACTGAGGGAGTGCTGCACTGTCGGCAGGTCAGTACTGAGGGAACGCTGCACTGACAGAAGGTCAGTACTGCGGGAGTGCAGCACCATCAGAGGTTCAATACTGAGGGAGTGCTGCACTGTCGGAGGGTCAGTACTGAGGGAATGCTGCACTGACAGAGGGTCAGTACTGAGGGAGTGCCGCACTGTCGGAGGGTCAGTACTGAGGGAATGCTGCACTGACAGAGGGTCAGTACTGAGGGAGTGCCGCGCTTTCGGAGGGTCAGTACTGAGGGAATGCTGCACTGACAGAGGGTCAGTACTGAGGGAGTGCCGCGCTTTCGGAGAGTCAGTACTGAGGGAGTGCTGCACTGTCAGAGGGTCAGTACTGAGGAAGTGCCGCGCTTTCGGAGGGTCAGTACTGAGGGAGTGCAGCACTGTCAGAGGATCAGTACAGAGCAAGTGCCGCACTGTCAGAGGGTCAGTACTGAGCGAGTGCCGCACTGTCAGAGGGTCAGTACTGAGGGAGTGCAGCACTGTCAGAGGGTCAGTACTGAGGGAGTGCAGCACTGTCAGAGAGTCAGTACTGAGGGAACGCTGCACTGTCGGAGGCTCAGTACTGAGGGAGTGCTGCACTGTCAGCGGGTCAGGACTGAGGGAACGCCACACTGTCGGAGGGCCAGTATTGAGCGAATGCCGCACTGTCGGCAGGTCAGTACTGAGGCAATGCTGCACTGACATCGGTTCAGTACTGCGGGAGTGCAGCACCATCAGAGGGTCAGTACTGAGGGAATGCTGCACTGACAGAGGGTCAGTACTGAGGGAGTGCTGCACTGTAAGAGGGTCAGTACTGAGGGAGTGCCGCGCTTTCGGAGGGTCAGTACTGAGGGAATGCTGAACTGACAGAGGGTCAGTACAGAGGGAGTGCCGCATTGTTGGAGGGTCAGTACTGAGGGTGTGCAACACTGTCAGAGGGTCAGTATTGAGGGAGTGCAGCACTGTCAGAGGGTCAGTACTGAGGGAGTGCCGCACATTCTTTGAGTTAGCACTGAGGGATTGCAGCACTGTCAGAGTGTCAGTACTGAGGGAGTGCAGCACTGTCAGAGGGTCAGTACTGAGGGAGTGCAGAACTGTTAGAGGGTCAATACTGAGGGTGTGCCGCACTGTCGGAGGGTCAGTGCTGAGGGAGTGATGCACTGTCGGAGGGTCGGTACAGAGGGAGGGCCGCACTGTCGGTGGGTCAGTAGTGAGGGAGTGCATCACTGTCAGAGGATCAGTACTGAGGGAGGGCAGCACAGACAGAGGGTCAGCAATGAGGGAGTGCAGCACTGTCAGATGGTCAGTACTGAGGGCGTGCTGCACTGTCAGAGGGTCAGAACTGAGGGAGTGCTGCACTGTCAGAGGGTCAGTACTGAGGGAGTGCAGCACTGTCAGAGAGTCAGTACTGAGGGACCGCTGCACTGTCAGAGGGTAAGTGCTGAGGGAGAGCCGCACTGTCAGAGGGTCAGTACTGAGGGAGTGCCGCACTGTCGCCGGTTCAGTACAGAGGGTGCACCACATTGTCGGAGGGTCAGTACTGAGGGAGAGCTGCACTGTCTAAGGGTCAGCACTGAAGGAGTGCCGCACTGTCAGAGGGTCAGTACTGAGGGTGCAACGCACTGTTGGAGGGTCAGTACTGAGGGAGTGCCGCACTGTCAGAGGGTCAGTACTGAGGGAGTGCAGCACTCTCAGAGAGTGAGTACTGAGGGAACGCTGCACTGTCAGAGGGTAAGTGCTGAGGGAGAGCCGCACTGTCAGAGGGTCAGTACTGAGGAAGTGCCGCACTGTCGCCGGTTCAGTACAGAGGGTGCACCACATTGTCGGAGGGTCAGTACTGAGGGAGAGCTGCACTGTCTAAGGGTCAGCACTGAAGGAGTGCAGCACTGTCAGAGGGTAAGTACTGAGGGTGCAACGCACTGTTGGAGGGTCAGTACTGAGGGAGTGCCGCACTGTCGGAGGGTCAGTACTGAGGGATTGCCGCACTGTCGGAGGGTCAGTGCTGAGGGAGTGCTGCACTGTCGGAGGGTCAGTACTGAGGGAGTGCCGCACTGTCGGAGGGTCAGTACTGAGGGAGCGCCGCATTGTCAAACGGTCAGTACTGAGGGAGTGCAGAACTCTCAAAGGAACAGTACTGGGTGAGTGCCACACTGTCAGAGGGTCAGTACTGAGGGAGTGCCGCACTGTCAGAGGGTCAGTACTGAGGGAGTGCTGCACTGTCAGAGGGTCAGTACTGAGGGAGTGCTGCACTGTCAGAGGGTCAGTACTGAGGGATTGCAGCACTGTCAGTGGGTCAGTACTGAGGGAGTGCAGCACTGTCAGAGGGTCAGTACTAAGTGAGGGCCGCACTGTCGGAGGGTCAGTACTGAGGAAGAGCTGCATTTTTGCAGCGTCAGTACTGAGGGAGTGCTGCACTGTCAGAGGATCAGTACCGAGGGAGTGCAGCACTGTCAGAGGGTCAGTGCTGACGGAGTGCCGCACTGTCAGAGGGTCAGTACTGAGGGAGTGCAGCACTGTCAGTGAGTCAGTACTGAGGGAACGCTGCACTGTCGGAGGCTCAGTACTGAGGGAGTGCTGCACTGTCAGCGGGTCAGGACTGAGGGAACGCTACACTGTCGGAGGGCCAGTATTGAGCGAATGCCGCGCTGTCGGCAGGTCAGTACTGAGGCAATGCTGCACTGACAGAGGGTCAGTACTGCGGGAGTGCAGCACCATCAGAGGGTCAGTACTGAGGGAATGCTGCACTGACAGAGGGTCAGTACTGAGGGAGTGCTGCACTGCCAGAGGGTCAGTACTGAGGGAGTGCCGCACTTTCGGAGGGTCAGTACTGAGGGAATGCTGCACTGAAAGAGGGTCAGTACAGAGGGAGTGCCGCATTGTTGGAGGGTCAGTACTGAGGGAGTGATGCACTGTCGGAGGGTCGGTACAGAGGGAGGGCCGCACTGTCGGTGGGTCAGTAGTGAGGGAGTGCATCCCTGTCAGAGGATCAGTACTGAGGGAGTGCAGCACAGACAGAGGGTCAGCACTGAGGGAGTGCAGCACTGTCAGATGGTCAGTACTGAGGGCGTGCTGCACTGTCAGAGGGTCAGTACTGAGGGAGTGCTGCACTGTCAGAGGGTCAGTACTGCGGGAATGCAGCACCATCAGAGGGTCAGTACTGCGGGAGTGCAGCACCATCAGAGGGTCAGTACTGAGCGAATGCCACAATATCGGTGAATCAGTACTGAGGGAGTGCGAAACTGTCAGAGGGTCAGTATTACGGGAGTGCAGCACCATTAGAGTGTCAGTATTGAGGGAGTGCCGCATTGTTGGAGGGTCAGTACTGAGGGTGTGCAACACTGTCAGAGGGTCAGTACAGAGCAAGTGCCGCACTATCGGAGGGTCAGTACTGAGGGAGTGCTGCAATGTCGGCAGGTCAGTACTGAAGGAACGCTGCACTGACAGAGGGTCAGTACTGCGGGAGTGCAGCACCATCAGAGGGTCAGTACTGAGGGAGTGCCGCACTGTCGGAGGGTCAGTACTGAGGGAGTGCTGCACTGTCGGAGGGTCAGTACTGAGGGAGTGCTGCACTGTCAGAGGGTCAGTACTGAGGAAGTGCAGCACTGTCACAGTGTTAGTACTGCGGGACTGCAGCACCATCAGAGGGTCAGTACTGAGGGAGTGCCGCGCTTTCGGAGGGTCAGAACTGAGGGAATGCTGCACTGACAGAGGGTCAGTATTGAGGGAGTGCAGCACTGTCAGAAGGTCAGTACTGAGGGCGTGCTGCACTGTCAGAGGGTCAGTACTGAGGGAGTGCTGCACTGTCAGAGGGTCAGTACTGAGGGAGTACAGCACTGTCAGAGAGTCAGTACTGAGGGAACGCTGCACTGTCGGAGGCTCAGTTCTGAGGGAGTGCTGCACTGTCAGCGGGTCAGTACTGAGGGAACGCCACACTGTCGGAGGGACAGTAGTGAGGGAGTGCCGCACTGTCAGAGGGTCAGTACAGAGGGAGTGCTGCACTGTCAGAGGGTCAGTACTGAGGGAGTGCTGCACTGTCAGAGGGTCAGTACTGAGGGAGTGCAGCACTGTCAGTGGGTCAGTACTGAGGGAGTGCAGCACTGTCAGAGGGTCAGTACTAAGTGAGGGCCGCACTGTCGGAGGGTCAGTACTGAGGAAGAGCTGCATTGTCGCAGCGTCAGTACTGAGGGAGTGCTGCACTGTCAGAGGATCAGTACTGAGGGAGTGCAGCACTGTCAGAGGGTCAGTGCTGACGGAGTGCCGCACTGTCAGAGGGTCAGTACTGAGGGAGTGCAGCACTGTCAGAGAGTCAGTACTGAGGGAACGCTGCACTGACAGAGGGTCAGTACTGAGGGAGTGCTGCAGTGCCAGAGGGTCAGTACTGAGGGAGTGCCGCGATTTCGGAGGGTCAGTACTGAGGGAATGCTGCACTGACAGAGGGTCAGTACAGAGGGAGTGCCGCATTGTTGGAGGGTCAGTACTGAGGGTGTGCAACACTGTCAGAGGGTCAGTATTGAGGGAGTGCAGCACTGTCAGAGGGTCAGTACTCAGGGAGTGCCGCACATTCTTTGAGTTAGCACTGAGGGATTGCAGCACTGTCAGTACTGAGGGAGTGCAGCACTGTCAGAGGGTCAGTACTGAGGGAGTGCAGAACTGTCAGAGGGTCAATACTGAGGGAGTGCCGCACTGTCGGAGGGTCAGTACTGAGGGACTGATGCACTGTCGGAGGGTCGGTACAAAGGGAGGGCCGCACTGTCGGTGGGTCAGTAGTGAGGGAGTGCATCACTGTCAGAGGATCAGTACTGAGGGAGTGCAGCACAGACAGAGGGTCAGCACTGAGGGAGTGCAGCACTGTCAGATGGTCAGTACTGAGGGCGTGCTGCACTGTCAGAGGGTCAGTACTGAGGGAGTGCTGCACTGTCAGAGGGTCAGTACTGCGGGAATGCAGCACCATCAGAGGGTCAGTACTGCGGGAGTGCAGCACCATCAGAGGGTCAGTACTGAGCGAATGCCACAATATCGGTGAATCAGTACTGAGGGAGTGCGAAACTGTCAGAGGGTCAGTATTACGGGAGTGCAGCACCATCAGAGTGTCAGTATTGAGGGAGTGCCGCATTGTTGGAGGGTCAGTACTGAGGGTGTGCAACACTGTCAGAGGGTCAGTACAGAGCAAGTGCCGCACTATCGGAGGGTCAGTACTGAGGGAGTGCTGCACTGTCGGCAGGTCAGTACTGAGGGAACGCTGCACTGACAGAGGGTCAGTACTGCGGGAGTGCAGCACCATCAGAGGGTCAGTACTGAGGGAGTGCTGCACTGTCGGAGGGTCAGTACTGAGGGAATGCTGCACTGACAGAGGGTCAGTACTGAGGGAGCGCCGCGCTTTCGGAGAGTCAGTACTGTGGGAGTGCTGCACTGTCAGAGGGTCAGTATTGAGGGAATGCTGCACTGATAGAGGGTCATTACTGAGGGAGTGCCGCGCTTTCGGAGGGTCAGTACTGAGGGAGTGCTGCACTTTCAGAGGGTCAGTACAGATCAAGTGCCGCACTGTCGGAGGGTCAGTACTGAGGGAGTGCTGCACTGTCAGAGGGTCAGTACTGAGGATGTGCAGCACTGTCACAGTGTTAGTACTGCGGGAGTGCAGCACCATCAGAGGGTCAGTACTGAGGGAGTGCCGCGCTTTCGGAGGGTCAGAACTGAGGGAATGCTGCACTGACAGAGGGTCAGTATTGAGGGAGTGCAGCACTGTCAGATGGTCAGTACTGAGGGCGTGCTGCACTGTCAGAGGGTCAGTACTGAGGGAGTGCTGCACTGTCAGAGGGTCAGTACTGAGGGAGTACAGCACTGTCAGAGAGTCAGTACTGAGGGAATGCAGCACTGTCAGAGGGTCAGTACTGAGGGAGTGCTGCAATGTCAGAGGGTCAGTACTGAGGGAGTGCTGCACTGTCAGAGGGTCAGTACTGAGGGAACGCTGCACTGTCGGAGGCTCAGTACTGAGGGAGTGCTGCACTGTCAGCGGGTCAGTACTGAGGGAACGCCACACTGTCGGAGGGACAGTACTGGGGGAGTGCCGCGCTTTCGGAGGGTCAGTACTGAGGGAATGCTGCACTGACAGAGGGTCAGTACTGAGAGAGTGCCGCGCTTTCAGAGGGTCAGTACTGAAGGAGTGCTGCACTGTCGGCAGGTCAGTACTGAGGGAATGCTGCACTGACAGAGGGTCAGTACTGAGGGAACGCTGCACTGTCGGAGGCTCAGTACTGAGGGAGTGCTGCACTGTCAGCGGGTCAGGACTGAGGGAACGCTACACTGTCGGAGGGCCAGTATTGAGCGAATGCCGCGCTGTCGGCAGGTCAGTACTGAGGCAATGCTGCACTGACAGAGGGTCAGTACTGCGGGAGTGCAGCACCATCAGAGGGTCAGTACTGAGGGAATGCTGCACTGACAAAGGGTCAGTACTGAGGGAGTGCTGCACTGCCAGAGGGTCAGTACTGAGGGAGTGCCGCACTTTCGGAGGGTCAGTACTGAGGGAATGCTGCACTGAAAGAGGGTCAGTACAGACGGAGTGCCGCATTGTTGGAGGGTCAGTACTGAGGGAGTGATGCACTGTCGGAGGGTCGGTACAGAGGGAGGGCCGCACTGTCGGTGGGTCAGTAGTGAGGGAGTGCATCCCTGTCAGAGGATCAGTACTGAGGGAGTGCAGCACAGACAGAGGGTCAGCACTGAGGGAGTGCAGCACTGTCAGATGGTCAGTACTGAGGGCATGCTGCACTGTCAGAGGGTCAGTACTGAGGGAGTGCTGCACTGTCAGAGGGTCAGTACTGCGGGAATGCAGCACCATCAGAGGGTCAGTACTGCGGGAGTGCAGCACCATCAGAGGGTCAGTACTGAGCGAATGCCACAATATCGGTGAATCAGTACTGAGGGAGTGCGAAACTGTCAGAGGGTCAGTATTACGGGAGTGCAGCACCATCAGAGTGTCAGTATTGAGGGAGTGCCGCATTGTTGGAGGGTCAGTACTGAGGGTGTGCAACACTGTCAGAGGGTCAGTACAGAGCAAGTGCCGCACTATCGGAGGGTCAGTACTGAGGGAGTGCTGCAATGTCGGCAGGTCAGTACTGAAGGAACGCTGCACTGACAGAGGGTCAGTACTGCGGGAGTGCAGCACCATCAGAGGGTCAGTACTGAGGGAGTGCCGCACTGTCGGAGGGTCAGTACTGAGGGAGTGCTGCACTGTCGGAGGGTCAGTACTGAGGGAGTGCTGCACTGTCAGAGGGTCAGTACTGAGGAAGTGCAGCACTGTCACAGTGTTAGTACTGCGGGACTGCAGCACCATCAGAGGGTCAGTACTGAGGGAGTGCCGCGCTTTCGGAGGGTCAGAACTGAGGGAATGCTGCACTGACAGAGGGTCAGTATTGAGGGAGTGCAGCACTGTCAGAGGGTCAGTACTGAGGGAGTACAGCACTGTCAGAGAGTCAGTACTGAGGGAACGCTGCACTGTCGGAGGCTCAGTTCTGAGGGAGTGCTGCACTGTCAGCGGGTCAGTACTGAGGGAACGCCACACTGTCGGAGGGACAGTAGTGAGGGAGTGCCGCACTGTCAGAGGGTCAGTACAGAGGGAGTGCTGCACTGTCAGAGGGTCAGTACTGAGGGAGTGCTGCACTGTCAGAGGGTCAGTACTGAGGGAGTGCAGCACTGTCAGTGGGTCAGTACTGAGGGAGTGCAGCACTGTCAGAGGGTCAGTACTAAGTGAGGGCTGCACTGTCGGAGGGTCAGTACTGAGGAAGAGCTGCATTGTCGCAGCGTCAGTACTGAGGGAGTGCTGCACTGTCAGAGGATCAGTACTGAGGGAGTGCAGCACTGTCAGAGGGTCAGTGCTGACGGAGTGCCGCACTGTCAGAGGGTCAGTACTGAGGGAGTGCAGCACTGTCAGAGAGTCAGTACTGAGGGAACGCTGCACTGACAGAGGGTCAGTACTGAGGGAGTGCTGCAGTGCCAGAGGGTCAGTACTGAGGGAGTGCCGCGATTTCGGAGGGTCAGTACTGAGGGAATGCTGCACTGACAGAGGGTCAGTACAGAGGGAGTGCCGCATTGTTGGAGGGTCAGTACTGAGGGTGTGCAACACTGTCAGAGGGTCAGTATTGAGGGAGTGCAGCACTGTCAGAGGGTCAGTACTGAGGGAGTGCCGCACATTCTTTGAGTTAGCACTGAGGGATTACAGCACTGTCAGTACTGAGGGAGTGCAGCACTGTCAGAGGGTCAGTACTGAGGGAGTGCAGAACTGTCAGAGGGTCAATACTGAGGGAGTGCCGCACTGTCGGAGGGTCAGTACTGAGGGACTGATGCACTGTCGGAGGGTCGGTACAAAGGGAGGGCCGCACTGTCGGTGGGTCAGTAGTGAGGGAGTGCATCACTGTCAGAGGATCAGTACTGAGGGAGTGCAGCACAGACAGAGGGTCAGCACTGAGGGAGTGCAGCACTGTCAGATGGTCAGTACTGAGGGCGTGCTGCACTGTCAGAGGGTCAGTACTGAGGGAGTGCTGCACTGTCAGAGGGTCAGTACTGCGGGAATGCAGCACCATCAGAGGGTCAGTACTGCGGGAGTGCAGCACCATCAGAGGGTCAGTACTGAGCGAATGCCACAATATCGGTGAATCAGTACTGAGGGAGTGCGAAACTGTCAGAGGGTCAGTATTACGGGAGTGCAGCACCATCAGAGTGTCAGTATTGAGGGAGTGCCGCATTGTTGGAGGGTCAGTACTGAGGGTGTGCAACACTGTCAGAGGGTCAGTACAGAGCAAGTGCCGCACTATCGGAGGGTCAGTACTGAGGGAGTGCTGCACTGTCGGCAGGTCAGTACTGAGGGAACGCTGCACTGACAGAGGGTCAGTACTGCGGGAGTGCAGCACCATCAGAGGGTCAGTACTGAGGGAGTGCTGCACTGTCGGAGGGTCAGTACTGAGGGAATGCTGCACTGACAGAGGGTCAGTACTGAGGGAGCGCCGCGCTTTCGGAGAGTCAGTACTGTGGGAGTGCTGCACTGTCAGAGGGTCAGTATTGAGGGAATGCTGCACTGATAGAGGGTCATTACTGAGGGAGTGCCGCGCTTTCGGAGGGTCAGTACTGAGGGAGTGCTGCACTTTCAGAGGGTCAGTACAGATCAAGTGCCGCACTGTCGGAGGGTCAGTACTGAGGGAGTGCTGCACTGTCAGAGGGTCAGTACTGAGGATGTGCAGCACTGTCACAGTGTTAGTACTGCGGGAGTGCAGCACCATCAGAGGGTCAGTACTGAGGGAGTGCCGCGCTTTCGGAGGGTCAGAACTGAGGGAATGCTGCACTGACAGAGGGTCAGTATTGAGGGAGTGCAGCACTGTCAGATGGTCAGTACTGAGGGCGTGCTGCACTGTCAGAGGGTCAGTACTGAGGGAGTGCTGCACTGTCAGAGGGTCAGTACTGAGGGAGTACAGCACTGTCAGAGAGTCAGTACTGAGGGAATGCAGCACTGTCAGAGGGTTAGTACTGAGGGAGTGCTGCAATGTCAGAGGGTCAGTACTGAGGGAGTGCTGCACTGTCAGAGGGTCAGTACTGAGGGAACGCTGCACTGTCGGAGGCTCAGTACTGAGGGAGTGCTGCACTGTCAGCGGGTCAGTACTGAGGGAACGCCACACTGTCGGAGGGACAGTACTGGGGGAGTGCCGCGCTTTCGGAGGGTCAGTACTGAGGGAATGCTGCACTGACAGAGGGTCAGTACTGAGAGAGTGCCGCGCTTTCAGAGGGTCAGTACTGAAGGAGTGTTGCACTGTCGGCAGGTCAGTACTGAGGGAATGCTGCACTGACAGAGGGTCAGTACTGCGGGATTGCCGCACTGTCGGAGGGTCAGTACTGAGGGAATGCTGCACTGTCAGAGGGTCAGTACTGAGGGAGTGCCGCGCTTTCGGAGGGTCAGTACTGAGGGAATGCTGCACTGACTGAGGGTCAGTACGGAGGGAGTGCCGCACTGTCGGAGGGTCAGAACTGAGGCAGTGCTGCACTGTCACAGTGTCAGTACTGCGGGAGTGCAACACCATCAGAGGGTCAGTACTGAGGGAGTGCCGCGCTTTCGGAGGGTCAGTACTAAGGGAATGCTGCACTGACAGAGGGTCAGTACTGAGGGAGTGCAGCGCTTTCGGAGGGTCAGTACTGAGGGAGTGCTGCACTGTCAGAGGGTCAGTACAGAGCAAGTGCCGCACTGTCGGAGGGTCAGTACTGCGGGAGTGCTGCACTGTCAGAGGGTCAGTACTGAGGAAGTGCAGCCCTATCAGAGTGTCAGTACTGCGGGAATGCAGCACCATCAGAGGGTCAGTACTGAGGGAGTGCAGCACCATCAGAGGGTCAATACTGAGGGAATGCCACAATATCGGTGAATCAGTACTGAGGGAGTGCGACACTGTCAGAGGGTCAGTAGTACGGGAGTGCAGCACCATCAGAGTGTCAGTATTGAGGGAGTGCCGCATTGTTGGAGGGTCAGTACTGAGGGTGTGCAACACTGTCAGAGGGTCAGTACAGAGCAAGTGCCGCACTATCGGAGGGTCAGTACTGAGGGAATGCTGCACTGTCGGCAGGTCAGAACTGAGGGAACGCTGCACTGACAGAGGGTCAGTACTGCGGGAGTGCAGCACCATCAGAGGTTCAATACTGAGGGAGGGCTGCACTGTCGGCAGGTCAGTACTGAGGGAATGCTGCACTGACAGAGGGTCAGTACTGAGGGAGTGCCGCACTGTCGGAGGGTCAGTACTGAAGGAATGCTGCACTGACAGAGGGTCAGTACTGAGGGAGTGCCGCGCTTTCGGAGGGTCAGTACTGAGGGAATGCTGCACTGACAGAGGGTCAGTACTGAGGGAGTGCCGCGCTTTCGGAGAGTCAGTACTGAGGGAGTGCTGCACTGTCAGAGGGTCAGTACTGAGGAAGTGCCGCGCTTTCGGAGGGTCAGTACTGAGGGAGTGCAGCACTGTCAGAGGATCAGTACAGAGCAAGTGCTGCACTGTCAGAGGGTCAGTACTGAGCGAGTGCCGCACTGTCAGAGGGTCAGTACTGAGGGAGTGCAGCACTGTCAGAGGGTCAGTACTGAGGGAGTGCAGCACTGTCAGAGAGTCAGTACTGAGGGAACGCTGCACTGTCGGAGGCTCAGTACTGAGGGAGTGCTGCACTGTCAGCGGGTCAGGACTGAGGGAACGCTACACTGTCGGAGGGCCAGTATTGAGCGAATGCCGCACTGTCGGCAGGTCAGTACTGAGGCAATGCTGCACTGACAGAGGGTCAGTACTGCGGGAGTGCAGCACCATCAGAGGGTCAGTACTGAGGGAATGCTGCACTGACAGAGGGTCAGTACTGAGGGAGTGCTGCACTGCCAGAGGGTCAGTACTGAGGGATTGCCGCGCTTTCGGAGGGTCAGTACTGAGGGAATGCTGAACTGACAGAGGGTCAGTACAGAGGGAGTGCCGCATTGTTGGAGGGTCAGTACTGAGGGTGTGCAACACTGTCAGAGGGTCAGTATTGAGGGAGTGCAGCACTGTCAGAGGGTCAGTACTGAGGGAGTGCCGCACATTCTTTGAGTTAGCACTGAGGGATTGCAGCACTGTCAGAGGGTCAGTACTGAGGGAGTGCAGCACTGTCAGAGGGTCAGTACTGAGGGAGTGCAGAACTGTCAGAGGGTCAATACTGAGGGAGTGCCGCACTGTCGGAGGGTCAGTACTGAGGGACTGATGCACTGTCGGAGGGTCGGTACAAAGAGAGGGCCGCACTGTCGGTGGGTCAGTAGTGAGGGAGTGCATCACTGTCAGAGGATCAGTACTGAGGGAGTGCAGCACAGACAGAGGGTAAGCACTGAGGGAGTGCAGCACCGTCGGATGGTCAGTACTGAGGGCCTGCTGCACTGTCAGAGGGTCAGGACTGAGGGAGTGCTGCACTGTCAGAGGGTCAGTACTGCGGGAATGCAGCACCATCAGAGGGTCAGTACTGCGGGAGTGCAGCACCATCAGAGGGTCAGTACTGAGGGAATGCCACAATATCGGTGAATCAGTACTGAGGGAGTGCGACACTGTCAGAGGGTCAGTATTACGGGAGTGCAGCACCATCAGAGTGTCAGTATTGAGGGAGTGCCGCATTGTTGGAGGGTCAGTACTGAGGGTGTGCAACACTGTCAGAGGGTCAGTACAGAGCAAGTGCCGCCCTATCGGAGGGTCAGTACTGAGGGAGTGCTGCACTGTCGGCAGGTCAGTACTGAGGGAACGCTGCACTGACAGAAGGTCAGTACTGCGGGAGTGCAG
Organism: Isurus oxyrinchus; assembly: GCA_026770705.1. NCBI lineage: Eukaryota > Metazoa > Chordata > Chondrichthyes > Lamniformes > Lamnidae > Isurus > Isurus oxyrinchus. The sequence continues at coordinate 42,955 of JANJGN010000531.1, read as the reverse complement.
CACCATCAGAGGTTCAATACTGAGGGAGTGCTGCACTGTCGGAGGGTCAGTACTGAGGGAATGCTGCATTGACAGAGGGTCAGTACTGAGGGAGTGCCGCACTGTCGGAGGGTCAGTACTGAGGGAATGCTGCACTGACAGAGGGTCAGTACTGAGGGAGTGCCGCGCTTTCGGAGGGTCAGTACTGAGGGAATGCTGCACTGACAGAGGGTCAGTACTGAGGGAGTGCCGCGCTTTCGGAGAGTCAGTACTGAGGGAGTGCTGCACTGTCAGAGGGTCAGTACTGAGGAAGTGCCGCGCTTTCGGAGGGTCAGTACTGAGGGAGTGCAGCACTGTCAGAGGATCAGTACAGAGCAAGTGCCGCACTGTCAGAGGGTCAGTACTGAGCGAGTGCCGCACTGTCAGAGGGTCAGTACTGAGGGAGTGCAGCACTGTCAGAGGGTCAGTACTGAGGGAGTGCAGCACTGTCAGAGAGTCAGTACTGAGGGAACGCTGCACTGTCGGAGGCTCAGTACTGAGGGAGTGCTGCACTGTCAGCGGGTCAGGACTGAGGGAACGCTACACTGTCGGAGGGCCAGTATTGAGCGAATGCCGCACTGTCGGCAGGTCAGTACTGAGGCAATGCTGCACTGACAGAGGGTCAGTACTGCGGGAGTGCAGCACCATCAGAGGGTCAGTACTGAGGGAATGCTGCACTGACAGAGGGTCAGTACTGAGGGAGTGCTGCACTGCCAGAGGGTCAGTACTGAGGGATTGCCGCGCTTTCGGAGGGTCAGTACTGAGGGAATGCTGAACTGACAGAGGGCCAGTACAGAGGGAGTGCCGCATTGTTGGAGGGTCAGTACTGAGGGTGTGCAACACTGTCAGAGGGTCAGTATTGAGGGAGTGCAGCACTGTCAGAGGGTCAGTACTGAGGGAGTGCCGCACATTCTTTGAGTTAGCACTGAGGGATTGCTGCACTGTCAGTACTGAGGGAGTGCAGCACTGTCAGAGGGTCTGTACTGAGGGAGTGCAGAACTGTCAGAGGGTCAATACTGTGGGAGTGCCGCACTGTCGGAGGGTCAGTACTGAGGGACTGATGCACTGTCGGAGGGTCGGTACAAAGAGAGGGCCGCACTGTCGGTGGGTCAGTAGTGAGGGAGTGCATCACTGTCAGAGGATCAGTACTGAGGGAGTGCAGCACAGACAGAGGGTAAGCACTGAGGGAGTGCAGCACCGTCGGATGGTCAGTACTGAGGGCGTGCTGCACTGTCAGAGGGTCAGGACTGAGGGAGTGCTGCACTGTCAGAGGGTCAGTACTGCGGGAATGCAGCACCATCAGAGGGTCAGTACTGCGGGAGTGCAGCACCATCAGAGGGTCAGTACTGAGGGAATGCCACAATATCGGTGAATCAGTACTGAGGGAGTGCGACACTGTCAGAGGGTCAGTATTACGGGAGTGCAGCACCATCAGAGTGTCAGTATTGAGGGAGTGCCGCATTGTTGGAGGGTCAGTACTGAGGGTGTGCAACACTGTCAGAGGGTCAGTACAGAGCAAGTGCCGCCCTATCGGAGGGTCAGTACTGTGGGAGTGCTGCCTGTCGGCAGGTCAGTACTGAGGGAACGCTGCACTGACAGAAGGTCAGTACTGCGGGAGTGCAGCACCATCAGAGGTTCAATACTGAGGGAGTGCTGCACTGTCGGAGGGTCAGTACTGACGGAATGCTGCACTGACAGAGGGTCAGTACTGAGGGAGTGCCGCACTGTCGGAGGGTCAGTACTGAGGGAATGCTGCACTGACAGAGGGTCAGTACTGAGGGAGTGCCGCGCTTTCGGAGGGTCAGTACTGAGGGAATGCTGCACTGACAGAGGGTCAGTACTGAGGGAGTGCCGCGCTTTCGGAGAGTCAGTACTGAGGGAGTGCTGCACTGTCAGAGGGTCAGTACTGAGGAAGTGCCGCGCTTTCGGAGGGTCAGTACTGAGGGAGTGCAGCACTGTCAGAGGATCAGTACAGAGCAAGTGCCGCACTGTCAGAGGGTCAGTACTGAGCGAGTGCCGCACTGTCAGAGGATCAGTACTGAGGGAGTACAGCACTGTCAGAGGGTCAGTACTGAGGGAGTGCAGCACTGTCAGAGAGTCAGTACTGAGGGAACGCTGCACTGTCGGAGGCTCAGTACTGAGGGAGTGCTGCACTGTCAGCGGGTCAGGACTGAGGGAACGCCACACTGTCGGAGGGCCAGTATTGAGCGAATGCCGCACTGTCGGCAGGTCAGTACTGAGGCAATGCTGCACTGACAGAGGGTAAGTACTGCGGGAGTGCAGCACCATCAGAGGGTCAGTACTGAGGGAATGCTGCACTGACAGAGGGTCAGTACTGAGGGAGTGCTGCACTGCCAGAGGGTCAGTACTGAGGGATTGCCGCGCTTTCGGAGGGTCAGTACTGAGGGAATGCTGAACTGACAGAGGGTCAGTACAGAGGGAGTGCCGCATTGTTGGAGGGTCAGTACTGAGGGTGTGCAACACTGTCAGAGGGTCAGTATTGAGGGAGTGCAGCACTGTCAGAGGGTCAGTACTGAGGGAGTGCCGCACATTCTTTGAGTTAGCACTGAGGGATTGCTGCACTGTCAGTACTGAGGGAGTGCAGCACTGTCAGAGGGTCAGTACTGAGGGAGTGCAGAACTGTCAGAGGGTCAATACTGAGGGAGTGCCGCACTGTCGGAGGGTCAGTACTGAGGGACTGATGCACTGTCGGAGGGTCGGTACAAAGAGAGGGCCGCACTGTCGGTGGGTCAGTAGTGAGGGAGTGCATCACTGTCAGAGGATCAGTACTGAGGGAGTGCAGCACAAACAGAGGGTAAGCACTGAGGGAGTGCAGCACCGTCAGATGGTCAGTACTGAGGGCGTGCTGCACTGTCAGAGGGTCAGGACTGAGGGAGTGCTGCACTGTCAGAGGGTCAGTACTGCGGGAATGCAGCACCATCAGAGGGTCAGTACTGCGGGAGTGCAGCACCATCAGAGGGTCAGTACTGAGGGAATGCCACAATATCGGTGAATCAGTACTGAGGGAGTGCGACACTGTCAGAGGGTCAGTATTACGGGAGTGCAGCATTGTTGGAGGGTCAGTACTGAGGGTGTGCAACACTGTCAGAGGGTCAGTACAGAGCAAGTGCCGCCCTATCGGAGGGTCAGTACTGAGGGAGTGCTGCACTGTCGGCAGGTCAGTACTGAGGGAACGCTGCACTGACAGAGGGTCAGAACTGCGGGAGTGCAGCAGCATCAGAGGGTCAGTACTGAGGGAGTGCTGCACTGTCGGAGGGTCAGTACTGAGGGAATGCTGCACTGACAGAGGGTCAGTACTGAGGGAGTGCCGCGCTTTCGGAGAGTCAGTACTGAGGGAATGCTGCACTGACAGAGGGTCAGTACTGAGGGAGTGCCGCGCTTTCGGAGGGTCAGTACTGAGGGAGTGCTGCACTGTCAGAGGGTCAGTACAGAGCAAGTGCCGCACTGTCGGAGGGTCAGTACTGAGGGAGTGCTGCACTGTCAGAGGGTCAGTACTGAGGAAGTGCTGCACTGTCACAGTGTTAGTACTGCGGGAGTGCAGCACCATCAGAGGGTCAGTACTGAGGGAGTGCCGCGCTTTCGGAGGGTCAGTACTGAGGGAATGCTGCACTGACAGAGGGTCAGTACTGAGGGAGTGCTGCACTGTCAGAGGGTCAGTACTGAGGGAGTGCAGCACTGTCAGATGGTCAGTACTGAGGGCGTGCTGCACTGTCAGAGGGTCAGTACTGAGGGAGTGCTGCACTGTCAGAGGGTCAGTACTGAGGGAGTGCCGCACTGTCAGAGAGTCAGTACTGAGGGAACGCTGCACTGTCGGAGGCTCAGTACTGAGGGAGTGCTGCACTGTCAGCGGGTCAGTACTGAGGGAACGCCACACTGTCGGAGGGACAGTACTGAGGGAGTGCCGCGCTTTCGGAGGGTCAGTACTGAGGGAATGCTGCACTGACAGAGGGTCAGTACTGAGGGAGTGCCGCGCTTTCAGAGGGTCAGTACTGAGGGAGTGCTGCACTGTCACAGTGTCAGTACTGCGGGAGTGCAGCACCATCAGAGGGTCAGTACTGAGGGAGTGCCGCGCTTTCGGAATGTCAGTACTAAGGGAATGCTGCACTGACAGAGGGTCAGTACTGAGGGAGTGCCGCGCTTTCGGAGGGTCAGTACTGAGGGAGTGCTGCACTGACAGAGGGTCAGTACAGAGCAAGTGCCGCACTGTCAGAGGGTCAGTACTGAGGGAGTGCTGCACTGTCAGAGGGTCAGTACTGAGGAAGTGCAGCACTATCAGAGTGTCAGTACTGCGGGAATGCAGCACCATCAGAGGATCAGTACTGAGGGAGTGCAGCACCATCAGAGGGTCAGTACTGAGGGAATGCCACAATATCGGTGAATCAGTACTGAGGGAGTGCGACACTGTCAGAGGGTCAGTAGTACGGGAGTGCAGCACCATCAGAGTGTCAGTATTGAGGGAGTGCCGCATTGTTGGAGGGTCAGTACTGAGGGTGTGCAACACTGTCTGAGGGTCAGTACAGAGCAAGTGCCGCACTATCGGAGGGTCAGTACTGAGGGAATGCTGCACTGTCGGCAGATCAGTACTGAGGGAACGCTGCACTGACAGAGGGTCAGTACTGCGGGAGTGCAGCACCATCAGAGGTTCAATACTGAGGGAGGGCTGCACTGTCGGCAGGTCAGTACTGAGGGAATGCTGCACTGACAGAGGGTCAGTACTGAGGGAATGCTGCACTGACAGAGGGTCAGTACTGAGGGAGTGCCGCACTGTCGGAGGGTCAGTACTGAGGGAATGCTGCACTGACAGAGGGTCAGTACTGAGGGAGTGCCGCACTTTCGGAGGGTCAGTACTGAGGGAATGCTGCACTGACAGAGGGTCAGTACTGAGGGAGTGCCGCGCTTTCGGAGGTTCAGTACTGAGGGAGTGCTGCACTGTCAGAGGGTCAGTACTGAGGAAGTGCCGCGCTTTCGGAGGGTCAGTACTGAGGGAGTGCAGCACTGTCAGAGGATCAGTACAGAGCAAGTGCCGCACTGTCAGAGGGTCAGTACTGTGGGAGTGCCGCACTGTCAGAGGGTCAGTACTGAGGGAGTGCTGCACTGTCAGAGGGTCAGTACTGAGGGAGTGCTGCACTGTCAGAGGGTCAGTACTGAGGGAGTGCAGCACTGTCAGAGGGTCAGTACTGAGGGAGTGCAGCACTATCAGAGGGTCAGTACTGAGGGAGTGCAGCACTGTCAGAGAGTCAGTACTGAGGGAACGCTGCACTGTCGGAGGCTCAGTACTGAGGGAGTGCTGCACTGTCAGCGGGTCAGGACTGAGAGAACGCTACACTGTCGGAGGGCCAGTATTGAGCGAATGCCGCACTGTCGGCAGGTCAGTACTGAGGCAATGCTGCACTGACAGAGGGTCAGTACTGCGGGAGAGCAGCACCATCAGAGGGTCAGTACTGAGGGAATGCTGCACTGACAGAGGGTCAGTACTGAGGGAGTGCTGCACTGCCAGAGGGTCAGTACTGATGGAGTGCTGCGCTTTCGGAGGGTCAGTACTGAGGGAATGCTGCACTGACAGAGGGTCAGTACAGAGGGAGTGCCGCATTGTTGGAGGGTCAGTACTGAGGGTGTGCAACACTGTCAGAGGGTCAGTATTGAGGGAGTGCAGCACTGTCAGAGGGTCAGTACTGAGGGAGTGCCGCACATTCTTTGAGTTAGCACTGAGGGATTGCAGCACTGTCAGTACTGAGGGAGTGCAGCACTGTCAGAGGGTCAGTACTGAGGGAGTGCAGAACTGTCAGAGGGTCAATACTGAGGGAGTGCCGCACTGTCGGAGGGTCAGTACTGAGGGACTGATGCACTGTCTGAGGGTCGGTACAAAGAGAGGGCCGCACTGTCGGTGGGTCAGTAGTGAGGGAGTGCATCACTGTCAGAGGATCAGTACTGAGGGAGTGCAGCACAGACAGAGGGTAAGCACTGAGGGAGTGCAGCACCGTCAGATGGTCAGTACTGAGGGCGTGCTGCACTGTCAGAGGGTCAGTACTGAGGGAGTGCTGCACTGTCAGAGGGTCAGTACTGCGGGAATGCAGCACCATCAGAGGGTCAGTACTGCGGGAGTGCAGCACCATCAGAGGGTCAGTACTGAGGGAATGCCACAATATCGGTGAATCAGTACTGAGGGAGTGCGACACTGTCAGAGGGTCAGTATTACGGGAGTGCAGCACCATCAGAGTGTCAGTATTGAGGGAGTGCCGCATTGTTGGAGGGTCAGTACTGAGGGTGTGCAACACTGTCAGAGGGTCAGTACAGAGCAAGTGCCGCACTATCGGAGGGTCAGAACTGAGGGAGTGCTGCACTGTCGGCAGGTCAGTACTGAGGGAACGCTGCACTGACAGAGGGTCAGTACTGCGGGAGTGCAGCACCATCAGAGGGTCAGTACTGAGGGAGTGCTGCACTGACAGAGGGTCAGTACTGCGGGAGTGCAGCACCATCAGAGGGTCAGTACTGAGGGAGTGCTGCACTGTCGGAGGGTCATGACTGAGGGAATGCTGCACTGACAGAGGGTCAGTACTGAGGGAGTGCCGCGCTTTCGGAGAGTCAGTACTGAGGGAATGCTGCACTGACAGAGGGTCAGTACTGAGGGAGTGCCGCGCTTTTGGAGGGTCAGTACTGAGGGAGTGCTGCACTGTCAGAGGGTCAGTACAGAGCAAGTGCCGCACTGTCGGAGGGTCAGTACTGAGGGAGTGCTGCACTGTCAGAGGGTCAGTACTGAGGAAGTGCAGCACTGTCACAGTGTTAGTACTGTGGGAGTGCAGCACCATCAGAGGGTCAGTACTGAGGGAGTGCCGCGCTTTCGGAGGGTCAGTACTGAGGGAATGCTGCACTGACAGAGGGTCAGTACTGAGGGAGTGCCGCGCTTTCAGAGGGTCAGTACTGAGGGAGTGCTGAACTGTCAGAGGGTCAGTACAGAGCAAGTGCCGCACTGTCGGAGGGTCAGTACTGAAGGAGTGCTGCACTGTCGGCAGGTCAGTACTGAGGGAATGCTGCACTGACAGACGGTCAGTACTGCGGGATTGCCGCACTGTCGGAGGGTCAGTACTGAGGGAATGCTGCACTGACAGAGGGTCAGTACTGAGGGAGTGCCGCGCTTTCGGAGGGTCAGTACTGAGGGAATGCTGCACTGACAGAGGGTCAGTACTGAGGGAGTGCCGCACTGTCGGAGGGTCAGTACTGAGGGAGTGCTGCACTGTCACAGTGTCAGTACTGTGGGAGTGCAGCACTGTCAGAGAGTCAGTAATGAGGGAACGCTGCACTGTCGGAGCCTCAGTACTGAGGGAGTGCTGCACTGTCAGCGGGTCAAGACTGAGGGAACGCTACACTGTCGGAGGGCCAGTATTGAGCGAATGCCGCACTGTCGGCAGGTCAGTACTGAGGCAATGCTGCACTGACAGAGGGTCAGTACTGCGGGAGTGCAGCACCATCAGAGGGTCAGTACTGAGGGAGTGCTGCACTGACAGAGGGTCAGTACTGAGGGAGTGCAGCACCATCAGAGGGTCAGTACTGAGGGAGTGCCGCGCTTTCGGAGGGTCAGTACTGAGGGAGTGCTGCACTGTCAGAGGGTCAGTACTGAGGGAGTGCTGCACTGTCACAGGGTCAGTACTGAGGAAGTGCAGCACTGTCACAGTGTCAGTACTGCGGGAGTGCAGCACCATCAGAGGGTCAGTACTGAGGGAGTGCCACAATCTCGGTGAATCAGTACTGAGGGAGTGCGACACTGTCAGAGGGTCAGTATTACGGGAGTGCAGCACCATCAGAGGGTCAGTACTGAGGGAGTGCCGCATTGTTGGAGGGTCAGTACTGAGGCTGTGCAACACTGTCAGAGGGTCAGTACAGAGGGAGTGCCGCATTGTTGGAGGGTCAGTACTGAGGGTGTGCAACACTGTCAGAGGGTCAGTATTGAGGGAGTGCAGCACTGTCAGAGGGTCAGTACTGAGGGAGTGCCGCACATTCTTTGAGTTAGCACTGAGGGATTGCAGCACTGTCAGAGTGTCAGTACTGAGGGAGTGCAGCACTGTCAGAGGGTCAGTACTGAGGGAGTGCAGAACTGTCAGAGGGTCAATACTGAGGGAGTGCCGCACTGTCGGAGGGTCAGTACTGAGGGAGTAATGCACTGTCGGAGGGTCGGTACAGAGGGAGGGCCGCACTGTCGGTGGGTCAGTAGTGAGGGAGTGCATCACTGTCAGAGGATCAGTACTGAGGGAGTGCAGCACATACAGAGGGTCAGCACTGAGGGAGTGCAACACTGTCAGATGGTCAGTATTGAGGGCCTGCTGCACTGTCAGAGGGTCAGTACTGAGGGAGTGCTGCACTGTCAGAGGGTCAGTACTGAGGGAGTGCTGCACTGTCAGAGGGTCAGTACTGAGGGAGTGCTGCACTGTCAGAGGGTCAGTACTGAGGGAATGCTGCACTGTCAGAGGGTCAGTACTGAGGGAGTGCTGCACTGTCAGAGGGTCAGTACTGAGGGAGTGCTGCACTGTCAGCGGGTCAGTACTGAGGGAACGCCACACTTCAGAGAAACAGTACTGAGGGAGTGCCGCGCTTTCGGAGGGTCAGTACTGAGGGAGTGCTGCACTGTTGGAGGGTCAGCACTGAGGGACTGCTGCACTGTCGGCAGGTCAGTACTGAGGCAATGCTGCACGGACAGAGGGTCAGTACTGCGGGAGTGCAGCACCATCAGAGGTTCAGTACTGAGGGAGCGCCGCGCTTTCGGAGGGTCAGTACTGAGGGAATGCTGCACTGACAGAGGGTCAGTACAGCGGGAGTGCCGCATTGTTGGAGGGTCAGTACTGAGGGTGTGCAACACTTTCAGAGGGTCAGTATTGAGGGAGTGCAGCACTGTCAGAGTGTCAGTACTGAGGGAGTGCAGCACTGTCAGAGGGTCAGTACTGAGGGAGTGCAGAACTGTCAGAGGGTCAATACTGAGGGAGTGCCGCACTGTCGGAGGGTCAGTACTGAGGGAGTGATGCACTGTCGCAGGGTCGGTACAGAGGGAGGGCCGCACTGTCGGTGGGTCAGTAGTGAGGGAGTGCATCACTGTCAGAGGATCAGTACTGAGGGAGTGCAGCACAGACAGAGGGTCAGCACTGAGGGAGTGCAACACTGTCAGATGGTCAGTATTGAGGGCGTGCTGCACTGTCAGAGGGTCAGTACTGAGGGAGTGCTGCACTGTCAGAGGGTCAGTTCTGAGGGAGTGCAGCACTGTCAGAGAGTCAGTACTGAGGGAGTGCTGCACTGTCGGAGGGTCAGTACTGCGGGAGTGCAGCACCATCAGAGGGTCAGTACTGAGGGCGTGCTGCACTGTCAGAGGGTCAGTACTGAGGGAGTGCTGCACTGTCAGAGGGTCAGTTCTGAGGGAGTGCAGCACTGTCAGAGAGTCAGTACTGAGGGAACGCTGCACTGTCGGAGGCTCAGTACTGAGGGAGTGCTGCAGTGTCAGCGGGTCAGTACTGAGGGAACGCCACACTTCAGAGGGACAGTACTGAGGGAGTGCCGCGCTTTCGGAGGTTCAGTACTGAGGGAGTGCTGCACTGTCGGAGGGTCAGTACTGAGGGAGGGCTGCACTGTTGGAGGGTCAGTACTGAGGGACTGCTGCACTGTCGGCAGGTCAGTACTGAGGGAATGCTGCACGGACAGAGGGTCAGTACTGCGGGAGTGCAGCACCATCAGAGGTTCAGTACTGAGGGATTGCCGCGCTTTCGGAGGGTCAGTACTGAGGGAGTGCTACACTGTCAGAGGGTCAGTACAGAGCAAGTGCCGGACTGTCAGAGGGTCAGTGCTGAGGGAGTGCTGCACTGTCAGAGGGTCAGTACTGAGGGAGTGCAGCACTGTCACAGTGTCAGTACTGCGGGAGTGCAGCACCATCAGAGGGTCAGTACCGAGGGAGTGCCACAATCTCGGTGAATCAGTACTGAGGGAGTGCGACACTGTCAGAGGGTCAGTATTACGGGAGTGCAGCACCATCAGAGGGTCAGTATTGAGGGAGTGCCGCATTGTTGGAGGGTCAGTACTGAGGCTGTGCAACACTGTCAGAGGGTCAGTATTGAGGGAGTGCAGCACTGTCAGAGGGTCAGTACTGAGGGAGTGCCGCACATTCTTTGAGTTAGCACTGAGGGATTGCAGCACTGTCAGAGTGTCAGTACTGAGGGAGTGCAGCACTGTCAGAGGGTCAGTACTGAGGGAGTGCAGAACTGTCAGAGGGTCAATACTGAGGGAGTGCCGCACTGTCGGAGGGTCAGTACTGAGGGAGTGATGCACTGTCGGAGGGTCGGTACAGAGGGAGGGCCGCACTGTCGGTGGGTCAGTAGTGAGGGAGTGCATCACTGTCAGAGGATCAGTACTGAGGGAGTGCAGCACATACAGAGGGTCAGCACTGAGGGAGTGCAACACTGTCAGATGGTCAGTATTGAGGGCGTGCTGCACTGTCAGAGGGTCAGTACTGAGGGAGTGCTGCACTGTCGGAGGCTCAGTACTGAGGGAGTGCTGCACTGTCAGAGGGTCAGTACTGAGGGAGTGCTGCACTGTCGGAGGCTCAGTACTGAGGGAATGCTGCACGGACAGAGGGTCAGTACTGCGGGAGTGCAGCACCATCAGAGGTTCAGTACTGAGGGAGTGCCGCGCTTTCGGAGGGTCAGTACTGAGGGAGTGCTGCACTGTCAGAGGGTCAGTACAGAGCAAGTGCCGCACTGTCAGAGGTTCAGTACTGAGGGAGTGCTGCACTGTCACAGGGTCAGTACTGAGGAAGTGCAGCACTGTCACAGTGTCAGTACTGCGGGAGTGCAGCACCATCAGGGTGTCAGTACTGAGGGAGTGCCACAATCTCGGTGAATCAGTACTGAGGGAGTGCGACTCTGTCAGAGGGTCAGTATTACGGGAGTGCAGCACCATCAGAGTGTCAGTACTGAGGGAGTGCCGCATTGTTAGAGGGTCAGTACTGAGGGTGTGCAACACTGTCAGAGGGTCAGTATTGAGGGAGTGCCGCACATTCTTTGAGTTAGCACTGAGGGATTGCAGCACTGTCAGAGTGTCAGTACTGAGGGAGTGCAGCACTGTCAGAGGGTCAGTACTGAGGGAGTGCAGAACTGTCAGAGGGTCAATACTGAGGGAGTGCCGCACTGTCGGAGGGTCAGTACTGAGGGAGTGATGCACTGTCGGAGGGTCGGTACAGAGGGAGGGCCGCACTGTCGGTGGGTCAGTAGTGAGGGAGTGCATCACTGTCAGAGGATCAGTACTGAGGGAGTGCAGCACAGACAGAGGGTCAGCACTGAGGGAGTGCAACACTGTCAGATGGTCAGTATTGAGGGCGTGCTGCACTGTCAGAGGGTCAGTACTGAGGGAGTGCTGCACTGTCAGAGGGTCAGTACTGAGGGAGTGCAGCACTGTCGGAGAGTCAATACTGAGGGAGTGCTGCACTGTCGGAGGGTCAGTACCGCGGGAGTGCAGCACCATCAGAGGGTCAGTACTGAGGGAATGCTGCACTGACAGAGGGTCAGTACTGGGGGAGTGCTGCACTGTCAGAGGGTCAGTACTGAGGGAGTGCCGCGCTTTCGGAGGGTCAGTACTGAGGGAATGCTTCACTGACAGAGGGTCAGTACAGAGGGAGTGCCGCATTGTTGGAGGGTCAGTACTGAGGGTGTGCAACACTGTCAGAGGGTCAGTATTGAGGGAGTGCAGCACTGTCAGAGGGTCAGTACTGAGGGAGTGCAGCACTGTCAGAGGGTCAGTACTGAGGGAGTGCCGCACATTCTTTGAGTTAGCACTGAGGGATTGCAGCACTGTCAGAGTGTCAGTACTGAGGGAGTGCAGCACTGTCAGAGGGTCAGTACTGAGGGAGTGCAGAACTGTCAGAGGGTCATTACTGAGGGAGTGCCGCACTGTCGGAGGGTCAGTACTGAGGGAGTGATGCACTGTCAGAGGGTCGGTACAGAGGGAGGGCCGCACTGTCGGTGGGTCAGTAGTGAGGGAGTGCATCACTCTCAGAGGATCAGTACTGAGGGAGTGCAGCACAGACAGAGGGTCAGCACTGAGGGAGTGCAACACTGTCAGATGGTCAGTATTGAGGGCGTGCTGCACTGTCAGAGGGTCAGTACTGAGGGAGTGCTGCACTGTCAGAGGGTCAGTTCTGAGGGAGTGCAGCACTGTCAGAGAGTCAGTACTGAGGGAGTGCAGCACTGTCAGAGAGTCAGTACTGAGGGAACGCTGCACTGTCGGAGGCTCAGTACTGAGGGAGTGCTGCAGTGTCAGCGGGTCAGTACTGAGGGAACGCCACACTTCAGAGGGACAGTACTGAGGGAGTGCAGCACCATCAGAGGTTCAGTACTGAGGGATTGCCGCGCTTTCGGAGGGTCAGTACTGAGGGAGTGCTGCACTGTCAGAGGGTCAGTACTGAGGGAGTGCTGCACTGTCAGAGGGTCAGTACTGAGGAAGTGCAGCACTGTCACAGGGTCAGTACTGAGGAAGTGCAGCACTGTCACAGTGTCAGTACTGCGGGAGTGCAGCACCATCAGAGGGTCAGTACTGAGGGAGTGCCGCATTGTTGGAGGGTGAGTACTGAGGCTGTGCAAAACTGTCAGAGGCTCAGTATTGAGGGAGTGCAGCACTGTCAGAGGGTCAGTACTGAGGGAGTGCCGCGCTTTCGGAGGGTCAGTACTGAGGGAATGCTGCACTGACAGAGGGTCAGTACAGAGGGAGTGCCGCATTGTTGGAGGGTGAGTACTGAGGGTGTGCAACACTGTCAGAGGGTCAGTATTGAGGGAGTGCAGCACTGTCAGAGGGTCAATACTGAGGGAGTGCCGCACATTCTTTGAGTTAGCACTGAGGGATTGCAGCACTGTCAGAGTGTCAGTACTGAGGGAGTGCAGCACTGTCAGAGGGTCAGTACTGAGGGAGTGCAGAACTGTCAGAGGGTCAATACTGAGGGAGTGCCGCACTGTCGGAGGGTCAGTACTGAGGGAGTGATGCACTGTCGGAGGGTCGGTACAGAGGGAGGGCCGCACTGTCGGTGGGTCAGTAGTGAGGGAGTGCATCACTGTCAGAGGATCAGTACTGAGGGAGTGCAGCACATACAGAGGGTCAGCACTGAGGGAGTGCAACACTGTCAGATGGTCAGTATTGAGGGCGTGCTGCACTGTCAGAGGGTCAGTACTGAGGGAGTGCTGCACTGTCGGAGGCTCAGTACTGAGGGAATGCTGCACGGACAGAGGGTCAGTACTGCGGGAGTGCAGCACCATCAGAGGTTCAGTACTGAGGGAGTGCCGCGCTTTCGGAGGGTCAGTACTGAGGGAGTGCTGCACTGTCAGAGGGTCAGTACAGAGCAAGTGCCGCACTGTCAGAGGGTCAGTACTGAGGGAGTGCTGCACTGTCACAGGGTCAGTACAGAGCAAGTGCCGCACCATCAGAGGGTCAGTACAGAGGGAGTGCCGCATTGTTGGAGGGTCAGTACTGAGGGTGTGCAACACTGTCAGAGGGTCAGTATTGAGGGAGTGCAGCACTGTCAGAGGGTCAGTACTGAGGGAGTGCCGCACATTCTTTGAGTTAGCACTGAGGGATTGCAGCACTGTCAGATTGTCAGTACTGAGGGAGTGCAGCACTGTCAGAGGGTCAGTACTGAGGGAGTGCAGAACTGTCAGAGGGTCATTACTGAGGGAGTGCCGCACTGTCGGAGGGTCAGTACTGAGGGAGTGATGCACTGTCGGAGTGTCGGTACAGAGGGAGGGCCGCACTGTCGGTGGGTCAGTAGTGAGGGAGGGCATCACTGTCAGAGGATCAGTACTGAGGGAGTGCAGCACAGACAGAGGGTCAGCACTGAGGGAGTGCAACACTGTCAGATGGTCAGTATTGAGGGCGTGCTGCACTGTCAGAGGGTCAGTACTGAGGGAGTGCTGCACTGTCAGAGGGTCAGTTCTGAGGGAGTGCAGCACTGTCAGAGAGTCAGTACTGAGGGAACGCTGCACTGTCGGAGGCTCAGTACTGAGGGAGTGCTGCACTGTCAGCGGGTCAGTACTGAGGGAACGCCACACTTCAGAGGGACAGTACTGAGGGAGTGCCCCGCTTTCGGAGGGTCAGTACTAAGGGAGTGCTGCACTGTCAGAGGGTCAGTACAGAGCAAGTGCCGCACTGTCGGAGGGTCAGTACTGAGGGAGTGCTGCACTGTTGGAGGGTCAGTACTGAGGGACTGCTGCACTGTCGGCAGGTCAGTACTGAGGGAATGCTGCACGGACAGAGTGTCAGTACTGCGGGAGTGCAGCGCCATCAGAGGTTCAGTACTGAGGGAGTGCCGCGCTTTCGGAGGGTCAGTACTGAGGGAGTGCTGCACTGTCAGAGGGTCAGTACAGAGCAAGTGCCGGACTGTCAGAGGGTCAGTACTGAGGGAGTGCTGCACTGTCACAGGGTCAGTACTGAGGAAGTGCAGCACTGTCACAGTGTCAGTACTGCGGGAGTGCAGCACCATCAGAGGGTCAGTACTGAGGGAGTGCCACAATCTCGGTGAATCAGTACTGAGGGAGTGCGACACTGTCAGAGGGTCAGTATTACGGGAGTGCAGCACCATCAGAGAGTCAGTACTGAGGGAGTGCCGCATTGTTGGAGGGTCAGTACTGAGGCTGTGCAACACTGTCAGAGGGTCGGTATTGAGGGAGTGCAGCACTGTCAGAGGGTCAGTACTGAGAGAGTGCAGAACTGTCTGAGGGTCAATACTGAGGGATTGCCGCACTGTCGGAGGGTCAGTACTGAGGGAGAGACGCACTGTCAGAGGGTCAGCACTGAGGGAGTGCAACACTGTCAGATGGTCAGTACTGAGGGCGTGCTGCACTGTCAGAGGGTCAGTAATGAGGGAGTGCCGCACTGTCAGAGGGTCAGTACTGAGGGAGTGCTGCACTGTCAGAGGGTCAGTACTGAGGGAGTGCAGCACTGTCAGAGAGTCAGTACTGAGGGAACGATGCACTGTCGGAGGCTAAGTACTGAGGGAGTGCTGCACTGTCAGCGGGTCAGTACTGAGGGAACGCCACACTGTCGGAGGGACAGTATTGAGCGAATGCCGCACTGTCGGCAGGTCAGTACGGAGGGAATGCTGCACTGACAGAGGGTCAGTACTGCGGGAGTGCAGCACCATCAGAGGGTCAGTACTGAGGGAGTGCAGCACCATCAGAGGGTCAGTACTGAGGGCGTGCCGCACTGCCGGAGGGTCAGTACTGAGGGAATGCTGCACTGACAGAGGGTCAGTACTGAGGGAGTGCCGCACTTTCGGAGGGTCAGTACTGAGGGAATGCTGCACTGACAGATGGGTCAGTACTGAGGGAGTGCTGCGCTTTCGGAGGGTCAGTACTGAGGGAATGCTGCACTGACAGAGGGTCAGTACTGAGGGAGTGCCGCATTGTTGGGGGTTCAGTACTGAGGGTGTGCAACACTGTCAGAGGGTCAGTATTGAGGGAGCGCAGCACTGTCAGAGGGTCAGGACTGAGGGAGTGCTGCATTGTTGGAGGGTCAGTACTGAGGGTGTGCAACACTGTCAGAGGGTCAGTATTGAGGGAGTTCAGCACTGTCAGAGGGTCAGCACTGAGGGAGTGCAACACTGTCAGATGGTCAGTATTGAGGGAGTGCAGCACTGTCAGAGGGTCAGTACTGAGGGAGTGCCGCACATTCTTAGAGTTAGCACTGAGGGACTGCAGCACTGTCAGAGTGTCAGTACTGAGGGAGTGCAGCTCTGTCAGAGGGTCAGTACTGAGGGAGTGCAGCACTGTCGGAGGGTCAGTACTGAGGGAGTGCAGAACTGTCAGAGGGTCAATGCTGAGGGACTGCCGCACTGTCGGAGGGTCAGTACTGAGGGAGAGCTGCACTGTCAGAGGGTCAGTGCTGAGGAAGTGTCGCACTGTCAGAGGATCAGTGCTGAGGGAGAGCCGCACTGTCAGAGGGTCAGTACTGAGGGAGTGCCGCACTGTCGCACGTTCAGTACAGAGGGTGCACCACATTGTCGGAGGGTCAGTACTGAGGGAGAGCCGCACTGTCAGAGGGTAAGTGCTGAGGGAGAGCCGCACTGTCAGAGGGTCAGTACTGAGGGAGTGCCGCACTGTCGCCGGTTCAGTACAGAGGGTGCACCACATTGTCAGAGGGTCAGTACTGAGGGAGAGCTGCACTGTCTGAGTGTCAGCACTGAAGGAGTGCCGCACTGTCAGAGGGTCAGTACTGAGGGTGAAACGCCTGTCGGAGGGTCAGAACTGTGGGAGCGCCGCACTGTCGGAGGGTCAGTACTGAGGGAGAGCTGAACTGTCGGAGGGTCAGTGCTGAGGGAGTGCCGCACTGTCGGAGGGTCAGTAATGAGGGAATGCTGCACTGTCAGAGGGTCAGTGCTGAGCGAGAGCCGCACTGTCGAAGGGTCAGTACTGAGGGAGAGCTGCACTGTCAGAGGGTCAGTGCTGAGGGAGTGTCGCACTGTCAGAGGGTCAGTGCTGAGGGAGTGCCGCTCTGTCGCAGGTTCAGTACAGAGGGTGCACCACATTGTCGGAGGGTCAGTACTGAGGGAGAGCTGCACTGTCTAAGGGTCAGCACTGAAGGAGTGCCGCACTGTCAGAGAGTCAGTACTGAGGGTGCAACGCACTGTTGTAGGGTCAGTACTGAGGTAGTGCCGCACTGTCGGAGGGTCAGTGCTGAGGGAGTGCTGCACTGTCGGAGGGTCAGTACTGAGGGTGTGCTGCACTGTCAGAGGGTCAGTACTGAGGGAGTGCTGCACTGTCGGAGGGTCAGTACTGAGGGAGCGCTGCATTGTCAAAGGGTCAGTACTGAGGGAGTGCAGAACTCTCAAAGGAACAGTACTGGGTGAGTGCCACACTGTCAGAGAGTCAGCACTGAGGGAGTGCCGCGCTTTCGGACGGTCAGTACTGATGGAATGCTGCAGTGACAGAGGATCAGTACTGAGGGAGTGCCGTGCTTTCGGAGGGTCAGTACTGAGGGAGTGCTGCACTGTCAAAGGGTCAGTACTGAGGAAGTGCCGCACTGTCGGAGGGTCAGTACTGAGGGAGTGCTGCACTGTCACAGTGTCAGTACTGAGGGAGTGCCACAATCTCAGTGAATCAGTACTGAGGGAGTGCGACACTGTCAGAGGGTCAGTATTACGGGAGTGCAGCACCATCAGAGGGTCAGTACTGAGGGAGTGCCGCATTGTTGGAGGGTCAGTACTGAGGGTGTGCAACACTGTCAGAGGGTCAGTATTGAGGGAGTGCAGCACTGTCAGAGGGTCAGTACTGAGGGAGTGCCGCACATTCTTTGAGTTAGCACTGAGGGACTGCAGTACTGTCAGAGTGTCAGTACTGAGGGAGTGCAGCTCTGTCAGAGGGTCAGTACTGAGGGAGTGCTGCACTGTCAGAGGGTCAATACTGAGGGAGTGCCGCACTGTCGGAGGGTCAGTACTGAGGGAGAGCTGCACTGTCAGAGGGTCAGTGCTGAGGGAGTGTCGCACTGTCAGAGGGTCAGTGCTGAGGAAGAGCCGCACTGTCAGAGGGTCAGTACTGAGGGAGTGCCGCACTGTCGCCGGTTCAGTACAGAGGGTGCACCAAATTGTCGGAGGGTCAGTACTGAGGGAGAGCTGCACTGTCTGAGGGTCAGCACTGAAGGAGTGCCGCACTGTCAGAGGGTCAGTAATGAGGGTGCAACGCACTGTCGGAGGGTCAGTACTGTGGGAGCGCCGCACTGTCGAAGGGTCAGTACTGAGGGAGAGCTGAACTGTTGGAGGGTCAGTGCTGAGGGAGTGCCGCACTGCCGGAGGGTCAGTACTGAGCGAGTGCTGCACTGTCAGAGGGTCAGTGCTGAGCAAGAGCCGCACTGTCGATGGGTCAGTACTGAGGGAGAGCTGCACTGTCAGAGGGTCAGTGCTGAGGGAGTGTCGCACTGTCAGAGGGTCAGTACTGAGGGAGTGCCGCACTGTCAGAGGGTCAGTACTGAGGGAGTGCCGCACTGTCGGAGGGTCAGTGCTGAGGGAGTGTCGCACTGTCAGAGGGTCAGTGCTGAGGGAGAGCCGCACTGTCAGAGAGTCAGTACTGAGGGAGTGCCGCTCTGTCGCAGGTTCAGTGCTGAGGGTATGCCGCACTGTTTCAGGGTCACTGCTGAGGGAGTGTCGCACTGTCGGAGGGTCAGTACTGAGGGAGCGCCGCACTGTCAGAGGATCAGTATTGAGGGAGTGCAGCACTGTCGAAGGGTCAGTACGGAGGGAGTGTCTCACTGTCGGAAGGTCAGTACTGAGGGACCGCCGCCCTGTCGGAGGGTCAGTACTGAGGGAGCGCCTCACCTTCAGAGGGTCAGTAATGAGGGAGTTCCGCACTGTCAGAAGGTCAGTAATGAGGGAGTGCTGCACTATCAGAAGGTCAGTACTGAGGGAGTGCAACACTGTCAGAGGGTAAGTACTGAGGGAGTGCAGCACTGTCGGTGGGTCAGTACTGAGGGACTGCTGCACTGTCTGAGTTTCAGGGCTGAGGGAGTGCCGCACTGTCGCAGGGTCAGTACCGAGGGTGTGCTGCACTGTCGGAGTGTCAGTACTGAGTGAGTGTCGCACTGTCAGAGGCTGAGTACTGAGGGAGTGCTGCACTGTCGGAGGTTCAGTGCTGAGGGTATGCCGCACTGTTTCAGGGTCAGTGCTGAGGGAGTGTCGCACTGTCGGAGGGTCAGTACTGAGGGAGTGCAATACTGTCAGAGGGTCAGTACTGAGGGAGTGCTGCACTGTCAGAGGGTCAGTACTGAGAGAGAGCCGCACTGTCGGAGGGTCAGTACTGAAGGAGTGCTGCACTGTCAGAGGGTCAGTACTGAGAGAGAGCCGCACTGTCGGAGGGTCAGTACTGAAGGAGTGCTGCACTGTCAGAGGGTCAGTACTGAGGGAGTGCCGCACTGTCAGAGGGTCAGTACTGAGGGAGTGCTTCTCTGTCAGAGGGTCAATACTGAGGGAGTGCTGCACTGTCGGAGGGTCAGTACTGAGGGAGTGCAGCACTGTCACAGGCTCAGTACTGAGGGAGTGCAGCCCTGTCGGAGGGTCAGTACTGAGGGAGTGCAGCACTGTCAGAGGATCAGTACTGAGGGAGTGCAGCACTGTCAGAGGCTCAGTACTGAGGGAGTGCAGCACTGTCAGAGGCTCAGTACTGAGGGAGTGCAGCACTGTCAGAGGCTCAGTACTGATGGAGTGCAGCACTGTCAGAGGCTCAGTACTGAGGGAGTGCAGCACTACCGGAGGGTCAGTACTGAGGGAGTGCCGCACTGTCAGAGGGTCAGTACTGAGGGAGTGCTGCACTGTCAGAGGGTCAGTACTGAGGGAGTGCAGCACTGTCAGAGGGTCAGTACTGAGGGAGTGCTGCACTGTCAGAGGGTCAGTACTGAGGGAGTGCAGCACTGTCAGAGGGTCAGTACTGAGGGAGTGCAGCACTGTCGGAGGTTCAGTACTGAGGAATGCCGCACTGTCGGAGGGTCAGTACTGAGGGAGTGCTGCACTGTCAGAGGGTCAGTACTGAGGGAGAGCCGCACTGTCAGAGGGTCAGTACTGAGGGAGTGCAGCACTGTCAGAGGCTCAGTACTGAGGGAGTGCCGCACTGTCAGAGGGTCAGTACAGAGGGAGTGCAGCACTGTCAGAGGGTCAGTACTGAGGGAGTGCAGCACTGTCAGAGGGTCAGTACTGAGGGAGTGCCGCACTGTCAGAGGGTCAGCACTGAGGGAGTGCTGCACTGTCAGAGGTTCAGTACTGAGGGAGTGCCGCACTGTCGGAGGGTCAGTACTGAGGGAGTGCCGCACTGTCAGAGGTTCAGTACTGAGGGAGTGCCGCACTGTCAGAGGGTCAGTACTGAGGGAGTGCCGCACTGTCAGAGGGTCAGTACAGAGGGAGTGCAGCACTGTCAGAGGGTCAGTACTGAGGGAGTGCCGCACATTCTTTGAGTTAGCACTGAGGGACTGCAGTACTGTCAGAGTGTCAGTAATGAGGGAGTGCAGCTCTGTCAGAGGGTCAGTACTGAGGGAGTGCTGCACTGTCAGAGGGTCAATACTGAGGGAGTGCCGCACTGTCGGAGGGTCAGTACTGAGGGAGAGCTGCACTGTCAGAGGGTCAGTGCTGAGGGAGTGCCGCACTGTCAGAGGGTCAGTACTGAGGGAGTGCCGCACTGTCGCCGGTTCAGTACAGAGGGTGCACCACATTGTCGGAGGGTCAGTACTGAGGGAGAGCTGCACTGTCTGAGGTTCAGCACTGAAGGAGTGCCGCACTGTCAGAGGGTCAGTACTGAGGGTGCAACGCACTGTCGGAGGGTCAGTACTGTGGGAGCGCCGCACTGTCGGAGGGTCAGTACTGAGGGAGAGCTGAACTGTTGGAGGGTCAGTGCTGAGGGAGTGCCGCACTGCCGGAGGGTCAGTACTGAGCGAGTGCTGCACTGTCAGAGGGTCAGTGCTGAGCGAGAGCCGCACTGTCGATGGGTCAGTACTGAGGGAGAGCTGCACTGTCAGAGGGTCAGTGCTGAGGGAGTTTCGCACTGTCAGAGGGTCAGTACTGAGGGAGTGCCGCACTGTCAGAGGGTCAGTAATGAGGGAGTGCCGCACTGTCGGAGGGTCAGTGCTGAGGGAGTGTCGCACTGTCAGAGGGTCAGTGCTGAGGGAGAGCCGCACTGTCAGAGAGTCAGTACTGAGGGAGTGCCGCTCTGTCGCAGGTTCAGTGCTGAGGGTATGCCGCACTGTTTCAGGGTCAGTGCTGAGGGAGTGTCGCACTGTCGGAGGGTCAGTACTGAGGGAGCGCCGCACTGTCAGAGGATCAGTACTGAGGGAGTGCAGCACTGTCGAAGGGTCAGTACGGAGGGAGTGTCGCACTGTCGGAAGGTCAGTACTGAGGGACCGCCGCCCTGTCGGAGGGTCAGTACTGAGGGAGCGCCTCACCTTCAGAGGGTCAGTAATGAGGGAGTGCTGCACTATCAGAAGGTCAGTACTGAGGGAGTGCAACACTGTCAGAGGGTAAGTACTGAGGGAGTGCAGCACTGTCGGAGGGTCAGTACTGAGGGACTGCTGCACTGTCTGAGTTTCAGGGCCGAGGGAGTGCCGCACTGTCGCAGAGTCAGTACCGAGGGTGTGCTGCACTGTCGGAGTGTCAGTACTGAGTGAGTGTCGCACTGTCAGAGGGTGAGTACTGAGGGAGTGCTGCACTGTCGGAGGTTCAGTGCTGAGGGTATGCCGCACTGTTTCAGGGTCAGTGCTGAGGGAGTGTCGCACTGTCGGAGGGTCAGTACTGAGGGAGTGCAATACTGTCAGAGGGTCAGTACTGAGGGAGTGCTGCACTGTCAGAGGGTCAGTACTGAGAGAGAGCCGCACTGTCGGAGGGTCAGTACTGAAGGAGTGCTGCACTGTCAGAGGGTCAGTACTGAGAGAGAGCCGCACTGTCGGAGGGTCAGTACTGAAGGAGTGCTGCACTGTCAGAGGGTCAGTACTGAGGGAGTGCCGCACTGTCAGAGGGTCAGTACTGAGGGAGTGCTTCTCTGTCAGAGGGTCAATACTGAGGGAGTGCTGCACTGTCGGAGGGTCAGTACTGAGGGAGTGCAGCACTGTCACAACCTCAGTACTGAGGGAGTGCAGCCCTGTCGGAGGGTCAGTACTGAGGGAGTGCAGCACTGTCAGAGGCTCAGTACTGAGGGAGTGCAGCACTGTCAGAGGCTCAGTACTGAGGGAGTGCAGCACTGTCAGAGGCTCAGTACTGAGGGAGTGCAGCACTGTCAGAGGCTCAGTACTGAGGGAGTGCAGCACTGTCAGAGGGTCAGTACTGAGGGAGTGCAGCACTATCGGAGGGTCAGTACTGAGGGAGTGCCGCACTGTCAGACGGTCAGTACTGAGGGAGTGCTGCACTGTCACAGGCTCAGTACTGAGGGAGTGCTGCACTGTCAGACGGTCAGTACTGAGGGAGTGCTGCACTGTCAGAGGTTCAGTACTGAGGGGGTGCTGCACTGTCGGAGGGTCAGTACTGAGGGAGTGCCGCACTGTCAGAGGTTCAGTACTGAGGGAGTGCCGCACTGTCAGAGGGTCAGTACTGAGGGAGTGCCGCACTGTCAGAGGGTCAGTACAGAGGGAGTGCTGCACTGTCAGAGGGTCAGTACTGAGGGAGTGCTGCACTGTCAGAGGGTCAGTACTGAGGGAGTGCTGCACTGTCGGAGGGTCAGTACTGAGGCATTGACGCACTGTCAGAGGGTCGGTACTGAGGGAGTGCCGCACTGTCTGAGGGTCAGTAGTGAGGGAGTGACGCACTGTCGGAGGGTCGGTACTGAGAGAGTGCAACACTGTCGGAGGGTCGGTACTGAGGGAGCGCCTCACCTTCAGAGGGTCAGTAATGAGGGAGTTCCGCACTGTCGGAGGGTCAGTGCTGAGGGAGTGCTGCACTGTCAGAGGGTCAGTACTGAGGGAGTGCTGCACTGTCAGAGGGTCAGTACTGAGGGAGTGCTGCACTGTCAGAGGGTCAGTACTGAGGGAGTGCTGCACTGTCGGAGGGTCAGTACTGAGGGAGTGCCGCAGTGTCGGAGGGTCAGTACTGAGGAAGTACAGCACTGTCGGAGTGTCAGTACTGAGGGAGTGCAGCACTGTCACAGGCTCAGTACTACGGGAGTGCCGCACTGTCAGAGGGTCAGCACTGAGGGAGTGCTGCACTGTCAGAGGTTCAGTACTGAGGGAGTGCCGCACTGTCGGAGGGTCAGTACTGAGGGAGTGCCGCACTGTCAGAGGTTCAGTACTGAGGGAGTGCCGCACTGTCAGAGGGTCAGTACTGAGGGAGTGCCGCACTGTCAGAGGGTCAGTACAGAGGGAGTGCAGCACTGTCAGAGGGTCAGTACAGAGGGAGTGCCGCACAATCTTTGAGTTAGCACTGAGGGACTGCAGTACTGTCAGAGTGTCAGTACTGAGGGAGTGCAGCACTGTCAGCGAGTCAGCACTGAGGGAGTGCTGCACTGTCGGAGGGTCAGTACTGAGGGAGTGCCGCAGTGTCGGAGGGTCAGTACTGAGGAAGTACAGCACTGTCGGAGTGTCAGTACTGAGGGAGTGCAGCACTGTCACAGGCTCAGTACTACGGGAGTGCCGCACTGTCAGAGGGTCAGCACTGAGGGAGTGCTGCACTGTCAGAGGTTCAGTACTGAGGGAGTGCCGCACTGTCGGAGGGTCAGTACTGAGGGAGTGCCGCACTGTCAGAGGTTCAGTACTGAGGGAGTGCCGCACTGTCAGAGGGTCAGTACTGAGTGAGTGCCGCACTGTCAGAGGGTCAGTACAGAGGGAGTGCAGCACTGTCAGAGGGTCAGTACTGAGGGAGTGCCGCACATTCTTTGAGTTAGCACTGAGGGACTGCAGTACTGTCAGAGTGTCAGTACTGAGGGAGTGCAGCTCTGTCAGAGGGTCAGTACTGAGGGAGTGCTGCACTGTCAGAGGGTCAATACTGAGGGAGTGCCGCAATGTCGGAGGGTCAGTACTGAGGGAGAGCTGCACTGTCAGAGGGTCAGTGCTGAGGGAGTGTCGCACTGTCAGAGGGTCAGTGCTGAGGAAGAGCCGCACTGTCAGAGGGTCAGTACTGAGGGACTGCCGCACTGTCGCCGGTTCAGTACAGAGGGTGCACCACATTGTCGGAGGGTCAGTACTGAGGGAGAGCTGCACTGTCTGAGGGTCAGCACTGAAGGAGTGCCGCACTGTCAGAGGGTCAGTACTGAGGGTGCAATGCACTGTCGGAGGGTCAGTACTGTGGGAGCGCCGCACTGTCGGAGGGTCAGTACTGAGGGAGAGCTGAACTGTTGGAGGGACAGTGCTGAGGGAGTGCCGCACTGCCGGAGGGTCAGTACTGAGGGAGAGCTGCACTGTCAGAGGGTCAGTGCTGAGGGAGTGTCGCACTGTCAGAGGGTCAGTACTGAGGGAGTGCCGCACTGTCAGAGGGTCAGTACTGAGGGAGTGCCGCACTGTCGGAGGGTCAGTGCTGAGGTTGTGTCGCACTGTCAGAGGGTCAGTGCTGAGGGAGAGCCGCACTGTCAGAGAGTCAGTACTGAGGGAGTGCCGCTCTGTCGCAGGTTCAGTGCTGAGGGTATGCCGCACTGTCGGAGGGTCAGTACTGAGGGAGCGCCGCACTGTCAGAGGATCAGTACTGAGGGAGTGCAGCACTGTCGAAGGGTCAGTACTGAGGGAGTGCTTCTCTGTCAGAGGGTCAATACTGAGGGAGTGCTGCACTGTCGGAGGGTCAGTACTGAGGGAGTGCAGCACTGTCACAACCTCAGTACTGAGGGAGTGCAGCCCTGTCGGAGGGTCAGTACTGAGGGAGTGCAGCACTGTCAGAGGCTCAGTACTGAGGGAGTGCAGCACTGTCAGAGGCTCAGTACTGAGGGAGTGCAGCACTGTCAGAGGCTCAGTACTGAGGGAGTGCAGCACTGTCAGAGGCTCAGTACTGAGGGAGTGCAGCACTGTCAGAGGGTCAGTACTGAGGGAGTGCAGCACTATCGGAGGGTCAGTACTGAGGGAGTGCCGCACTGTCAGACGGTCAGTACTGAGGGAGTGCTGCACTGTCACAGGCTCAGTACTGAGGGAGTGCTGCACTGTCAGACGGTCAGTACTGAGGGAGTGCTGCACTGTCAGAGGTTCAGTACTGAGGGGGTGCTGCACTGTCGGAGGGTCAGTACTGAGGGAGTGCCGCACTGTCAGAGGTTCAGTACTGAGGGAGTGCCGCACTGTCAGAGGGTCAGTACTGAGGGAGTGCCGCACTGTCAGAGGGTCAGTACAGAGGGAGTGCTGCACTGTCAGAGGGTCAGTACTGAGGGAGTGCTGCACTGTCAGAGGGTCAGTACTGAGGGAGTGCTGCACTGTCGGAGGGTCAGTACTGAGGCATTGACGCACTGTCAGAGGGTCGGTACTGAGGGAGTGCCGCACTGTCTGAGGGTCAGTAGTGAGGGAGTGACGCACTGTCGGAGGGTCGGTACTGAGAGAGTGCAACACTGTCGGAGGGTCGGTACTGAGGGAGCGCCTCACCTTCAGAGGGTCAGTAATGAGGGAGTTCCGCACTGTCGGAGGGTCAGTGCTGAGGGAGTGCTGCACTGTCAGAGGGTCAGTACTGAGGGAGTGCTGCACTGTCAGAGGGTCAGTACTGAGGGAGTGCTGCACTGTCAGAGGGTCAGTACTGAGGGAGTGCTGCACTGTCGGAGGGTCAGTACTGAGGGAGTGCCGCAGTGTCGGAGGGTCAGTACTGAGGAAGTACAGCACTGTCGGAGTGTCAGTACTGAGGGAGTGCAGCACTGTCACAGGCTCAGTACTACGGGAGTGCCGCACTGTCAGAGGGTCAGCACTGAGGGAGTGCTGCACTGTCAGAGGTTCAGTACTGAGGGAGTGCCGCACTGTCGGAGGGTCAGTACTGAGGGAGTGCCGCACTGTCAGAGGTTCAGTACTGAGGGAGTGCCGCACTGTCAGAGGGTCAGTACTGAGGGAGTGCCGCACTGTCAGAGGGTCAGTACAGAGGGAGTGCAGCACTGTCAGAGGGTCAGTACAGAGGGAGTGCCGCACAATCTTTGAGTTAGCACTGAGGGACTGCAGTACTGTCAGAGTGTCAGTACTGAGGGAGTGCAGCTCTGTCAGCGAGTCAGCACTGAGGGAGTGCTGCACTGTCGGAGGGTCAGTACTGAGGGAGTGCCGCAGTGTCGGAGGGTCAGTACTGAGGAAGTACAGCACTGTCGGAGTGTCAGTACTGAGGGAGTGCAGCACTGTCACAGGCTCAGTACTACGGGAGTGCCGCACTGTCAGAGGGTCAGCACTGAGGGAGTGCTGCACTGTCAGAGGTTCAGTACTGAGGGAGTGCCGCACTGTCGGAGGGTCAGTACTGAGGGAGTGCCGCACTGTCAGAGGTTCAGTACTGAGGGAGTGCCGCACTGTCAGAGGGTCAGTACTGAGTGAGTGCCGCACTGTCAGAGGGTCAGTACAGAGGGAGTGCAGCACTGTCAGAGGGTCAGTACTGAGGGAGTGCCGCACATTCTTTGAGTTAGCACTGAGGGACTGCAGTACTGTCAGAGTGTCAGTACTGAGGGAGTGCAGCTCTGTCAGAGGGTCAGTACTGAGGGAGTGCTGCACTGTCAGAGGGTCAATACTGAGGGAGTGCCGCAATGTCGGAGGGTCAGTACTGAGGGAGAGCTGCACTGTCAGAGGGTCAGTGCTGAGGGAGTGTCGCACTGTCAGAGGGTCAGTGCTGAGGAAGAGCCGCACTGTCAGAGGGTCAGTACTGAGGGACTGCCGCACTGTCGCCGGTTCAGTACAGAGGGTGCACCACATTGTCGGAGGGTCAGTACTGAGGGAGAGCTGCACTGTCTGAGGGTCAGCACTGAAGGAGTGCCGCACTGTCAGAGGGTCAGTACTGAGGGTGCAATGCACTGTCGGAGGGTCAGTACTGTGGGAGCGCCGCACTGTCGGAGGGTCAGTACTGAGGGAGAGCTGAACTGTTGGAGGGACAGTGCTGAGGGAGTGCCGCACTGCCGGAGGGTCAGTACTGAGGGAGAGCTGCACTGTCAGAGGGTCAGTGCTGAGGGAGTGTCGCACTGTCAGAGGGTCAGTACTGAGGGAGTGCCGCACTGTCAGAGGGTCAGTACTGAGGGAGTGCCGCACTGTCGGAGGGTCAGTGCTGAGGTTGTGTCGCACTGTCAGAGGGTCAGTGCTGAGGGAGAGCCGCACTGTCAGAGAGTCAGTACTGAGGGAGTGCCGCTCTGTCGCAGGTTCAGTGCTGAGGGTATGCCGCACTGTCGGAGGGTCAGTACTGAGGGAGCGCCGCACTGTCAGAGGATCAGTACTGAGGGAGTGCAGCACTGTCGAAGGGTCAGTACGGAGGGAGTGGCGCACTGTCGGAAGGTCAGTACTGAGGGACCGCCGCCATGTCGGAGGGTCAGTACTGAGGGAGCGCCTCACCTTCAGAGGGTCAGTAATGAGGGAGTTCCGCACTGTCAGAAGGTCAGTAATGAGGGAGTGCTGCACTATCAGAAGGTCAGTACTGAGGGAGTGCAACACTGTCAGAGGGTAAGTACTGAGGGAGTGCAGCACTGTCGGAGGGTCAGTACTGAGGGACTGCTGCACTGTCTGAGTTTCAGGGCTGAGGGAGTGCCACACTGTCGCAGGGTCAGTACCGAGGGTGTGCTGCACTGTCGGAGTGTCAGTACTGAGTGAGTGTCGCACTGTCAGAGGCTGAGTACTGAGGGAGTGCTGCACTGTCGGAGGTTCAGTGCTGAGGGTATGCCGCACTGTTTCAGGGTCAGTGCTGAGGGAGTGTCGCACTGTCGGAGGGTCAGTACTGAGGGAGTGCAATACTGTCAGAGGGTCAGTACTGAGGGAGTGCTGCACTGTCAGAGGGTCAATACTGAGAGAGAGCCGCACTGTCGGTGGGTCAGTACTGAAGGAGTGCTGCACTGTCAGAGGGTCAGTACTGAGAGAGAGCCGCACTGTCGGAGGGTCAGTACTGAAGGAGTGCTGCACTGTCAGAGGGTCAGTACTGAGGGAGTGCCGCACTGTCAGAGGGTCAGTACTGAGGGAGTGCTTCTCTGTCAGAGGGTCAATACTGAGGGAGTGCTGCACTGTCGGAGGGTCAGTACTGAGGGAGTGCAGCACTGTCACAGGCTCAGTACTGAGGGAGTGCAGCCCTGTCGGAGGGTCAGTACTGAGGGAGTGCAGCACTGTCAGAGGATCAGTACTGAGGGAGTGCAGCACTGTCAGAGGCTCAGTACTGAGGGAGTGCAGCACTGTCAGAGGCTCAGTACTGAGGGAGTGCAGCACTGTCAGAGGCTCAGTACTGAGGGAGTGCAGCACTGTCAGAGGGTCAGTACTGAGGGAGTGCAGCACTATCGGAGGGTCAGTACTGAGGGAGTGCAGCACTGTCAGAGGGTCAGTACTGAGGGAGTGCTGCACTGTCAGAGGGTCAGTACTGAGGGAGTGCAGCACTGTCAGAGGCTCAGTACTGAGGGAGTGCAGCACTGTCAGAGGCTCAGTACTGAGGGAGTGCAGCACTGTCAGAGGCTCAGTACTGAGGGAGTGCAGCACTGTCAGAGGCTCAGTACTGAGGGAGTGCAGCACTGTCAGAGGGTCAGTACTGAGGGAGTGCAGCACTATCGGAGGGTCAGTACTGAGGGAGTGCCGCACTGTCAGAGGGTCAGTACTGAGGGAGTGCTGCACTGTCAGAGGGTCAGTACTGAGGGAGTGCAGCACTGTCAGAGGGTCAGTACTGAGGGAGTGCTGCACTGTCAGAGGGTCAGTACTGAGGGAGTGCAGCACTGTCAGAGGGTCAGTACTGAGGGAGTGCAGCACTGTCGGAGGTTCAGTACTGAGGAATGCCGCACTCTCGGAGGGTCAGTACTGAGGGAGTGCTGCACTGTCAGAGGGTCAGTACTGAGGGAGAGCCGCACTGTCAGAGGGTCAGTACTGTGGGAGTGCAGCACTGTCACAGGCTCAGTACTACGGGAGTGCAGCACTGTCAGAGGGTCAGCACTGAGGGAGTGCTGCACTGTCAGAGGTTCAGTACTGAGGGAGTGCTGCACTGTCGGAGGGTCAGTACTGAGGGAGTGCCGCACTGTCAGAGGTTCAGTACTGAGGGAGTGCCGCACTGTCAGAGGGTCAGTACTGAGGGAGTGCCGCACTGTCAGAGGGTCAGTACAGAGGGAGTGCCGCACTGTCAGAGGGTCAGTACTGAGGGAGTGCTGCACTGTCAGAGGGTCAGTACTGAGGGAGTGCTGCACTGTCGGAGGGTCAGTACTGAGGGATTGACGCACTGTCAGAGGGTCGGTACTGAGGGAGTGCCGCACTGTCTGAGGGTCAGTAGTGAGGGAGTGACGCACTGTCGGAGGGTCGGTACTGAGAGAGTGCAACACTGTCGGAGGGTCGGTACTGAGGGAGCGCCTCACCTTCAGAGGGTCAGTAATGAGGGAGTTCCGCACTGTCGGAGGGTCAGTGCTGAGGGAGTGCTGCACTGTCAGAGGGTCAGTACTGAGGGAGTGCTGCACTGTCAGAGGGTCAGTACTGAGGGAGTGCTGCACTGTCAGAGGGTCAGTACTGAGGGAGTGCTGCACTGTCAGAGGATCAGTACTGAGCGAGTGCCGCACTGTCGGAGGGTCAGTACTGAGGGAGTGCTGCACTGTCAGAGGGTCAGTACTGAGGGAGTGCTGCACTGTCGGAGGGTCAGTACTGAGGGAGTGCTGCACTGTCGGAGGGTCAGTACTGAGGGAGCGCCGCACTGTCAGAGGATCAGTACTGAGGGAGTGCAGCACTGTCGAAGGGTCAGTACGGAGGGAGTGTCGCACTGTCGGAAGGTCAGTACTGAGGGACCGCCGCCCTGTCGGAGGGTCAGTACTGAGGGAGCGCCTCACCTTCAGAGGGTCAGTAATGAGGGAGTTCCGCACTGTCAGAAGGTCAGTAATGAGGGAGTGCTGCACTATCAGAGGGTCAGTACTGAGGAAGTACAGCACTGTCGGAGTGTCAGTACTGAGGGAGTGCTGCACTGTCGGAGTGTCAGTACTGAGGGAGCGCAGCACTGTCAGAGGGTCAGTACTGAGGGAGTGCTGCACTGTCGGAGGGTCAGTACTGAGGGAGTGCCGCAGTGTCGGAGGGTCAGTACTGAGGAAGTACAGCACTGTCGGAGTGTCAGTACTGAGGGAGTGCAGCACTGTCACAGGCTCAGTACTACGGGAGTGCCGCACTGTCAGAGGGTCAGCACTGAGGGAGTGCTGCACTGTCAGAGGTTCAGTACTGAGGGAGTGCCGCACTGTCGGAGGGTCAGTACTGAGGGAGTGCCGCACTGTCAGAGGTTCAGTACTGAGGGAGTGCCGCACTGTCAGAGGGTCAGTACTGAGGGAGTGCCGCACTGTCAGAGGGTCAGTACAGAGGGAGTGCAGCACTGTCAGAGGGTCAGTACAGAGGGAGTGCCGCACAATCTTTGAGTTAGCACTGAGGGACTGCAGTACTGTCAGAGTGTCAGTACTGAGGGAGTGCAGCACTGTCAGCGAGTCAGCACTGAGGGAGTGCTGCACTGTCGGAGGGTCAGTACTGAGGGAGTGCCGCAGTGTCGGAGGGTCAGTACTGAGGAAGTACAGCACTGTCGGAGTGTCAGTACTGAGGGAGTGCAGCACTGTCACAGGCTCAGTACTACGGGAGTGCCGCACTGTCAGAGGGTCAGCACTGAGGGAGTGCTGCACTGTCAGAGGTTCAGTACTGAGGGAGTGCCGCACTGTCGGAGGGTCAGTACTGAGGGAGTGCCGCACTGTCAGAGGTTCAGTACTGAGGGAGTGCCGCACTGTCAGAGGGTCAGTACTGAGTGAGTGCCGCACTGTCAGAGGGTCAGTACAGAGGGAGTGCAGCACTGTCAGAGGGTCAGTACTGAGGGAGTGCCGCACATTCTTTGAGTTAGCACTGAGGGACTGCAGTACTGTCAGAGTGTCAGTACTGAGGGAGTGCAGCTCTGTCAGAGGGTCAGTACTGAGGGAGTGCTGCACTGTCAGAGGGTCAATACTGAGGGAGTGCCGCAATGTCGGAGGGTCAGTACTGAGGGAGAGCTGCACTGTCAGAGGGTCAGTGCTGAGGGAGTGTCGCACTGTCAGAGGGTCAGTGCTGAGGAAGAGCCGCACTGTCAGAGGGTCAGTACTGAGGGACTGCCGCACTGTCGCCGGTTCAGTACAGAGGGTGCACCACATTGTCGGAGGGTCAGTACTGAGGGAGAGCTGCACTGTCTGAGGGTCAGCACTGAAGGAGTGCCGCACTGTCAGAGGGTCAGTACTGAGGGTGCAATGCACTGTCGGAGGGTCAGTACTGTGGGAGCGCCGCACTGTCGGAGGGTCAGTACTGAGGGAGAGCTGAACTGTTGGAGGGACAGTGCTGAGGGAGTGCCGCACTGCCGGAGGGTCAGTACTGAGGGAGAGCTGCACTGTCAGAGGGTCAGTGCTGAGGGAGTGTCGCACTGTCAGAGGGTCAGTACTGAGGGAGTGCCGCACTGTCAGAGGGTCAGTACTGAGGGAGTGCCGCACTGTCGGAGGGTCAGTGCTGAGGTTGTGTCGCACTGTCAGAGGGTCAGTGCTGAGGGAGAGCCGCACTGTCAGAGAGTCAGTACTGAGGGAGTGCCGCTCTGTCGCAGGTTCAGTGCTGAGGGTATGCCGCACTGTCGGAGGGTCAGTACTGAGGGAGCGCCGCACTGTCAGAGGATCAGTACTGAGGGAGTGCAGCACTGTCGAAGGGTCAGTACGGAGGGAGTGGCGCACTGTCGGAAGGTCAGTACTGAGGGACCGCCGCCCTGTCGGAGGGTCAGTACTGAGGGAGCGCCTCACCTTCAGAGGGTCAGTAATGAGGGAGTTCCGCACTGTCAGAAGGTCAGTAATGAGGGAGTGCTGCACTATCAGAAGGTCAGTACTGAGGGAGTGCAACACTGTCAGAGGGTAAGTACTGAGGGAGTGCAGCACTGTCGGAGGGTCAGTACTGAGGGACTGCTGCACTGTCTGAGTTTCAGGGCTGAGGGAGTGCCGCACTGTCGCAGGGTCAGTACCGAGGGTGTGCTGCACTGTCGGAGTGTCAGTACTGAGTGAGTGTCGCACTGTCAGAGGCTGAGTACTGAGGGAGTGCTGCACTGTCGGAGGTTCAGTGCTGAGGGTATGCCGCACTGTTTCAGGGTCAGTGCTGAGGGAGTGTCGCACTGTCGGAGGGTCAGTACTGAGGGAGTGCAATACTGTCAGAGGGTCAGTACTGAGGGAGTGCTGCACTGTCAGAGGGTCAATACTGAGAGAGAGCCGCACTGTCGGTGGGTCAGTACTGAAGGAGTGCTGCACTGTCAGAGGGTCAGTACTGAGAGAGAGCCGCACTGTCGGAGGGTCAGTACTGAAGGAGTGCTGCACTGTCAGAGGGTCAGTACTGAGGGAGTGCCGCACTGTCAGAGGGTCAGTACTGAGGGAGTGCTTCTCTGTCAGAGGGTCAATACTGAGGGAGTGCTGCACTGTCGGAGGGTCAGTACTGAGGGAGTGCAGCACTGTCACAGGCTCAGTACTGAGGGAGTGCAGCCCTGTCGGAGGGTCAGTACTGAGGGAGTGCAGCACTGTCAGAGGATCAGTACTGAGGGAGTGCAGCACTGTCAGAGGCTCAGTACTGAGGGAGTGCAGCACTGTCAGAGGCTCAGTACTGAGGGAGTGCAGCACTGTCAGAGGCTCAGTACTGAGGGAGTGCAGCACTGTCAGAGGGTCAGTACTGAGGGAGTGCAGCACTATCGGAGGGTCAGTACTGAGGGAGTGCAGCACTGTCAGAGGGTCAGTACTGAGGGAGTGCTGCACTGTCAGAGGGTCAGTACTGAGGGAGTGCAGCACTGTCAGAGGCTCAGTACTGAGGGAGTGCAGCACTGTCAGAGGCTCAGTACTGAGGGAGTGCAGCACTGTCAGAGGCTCAGTACTGAGGGAGTGCAGCACTGTCAGAGGCTCAGTACTGAGGGAGTGCAGCACTGTCAGAGGGTCAGTACTGAGGGAGTGCAGCACTATCGGAGGGTCAGTACTGAGGGAGTGCCGCACTGTCAGAGGGTCAGTACTGAGGGAGTGCTGCACTGTCAGAGGGTCAGTACTGAGGGAGTGCAGCACTGTCAGAGGGTCAGTACTGAGGGAGTGCTGCACTGTCAGAGGGTCAGTACTGAGGGAGTGCAGCACTGTCAGAGGGTCAGTACTGAGGGAGTGCAGCACTGTCGGAGGTTCAGTACTGAGGAATGCCGCACTGTCGGAGGGTCAGTACTGAGGGAGTGCTGCACTGTCAGAGGGTCAGTACTGAGGGAGAGCCGCACTGTCAGAGGGTCAGTACTGAGGGAGTGCAGCACTGTCACAGGCTCAGTACTACGGGAGTGCAGCACTGTCAGAGGGTCAGCACTGAGGGAGTGCTGCACTGTCAGAGGTTCAGTACTGAGGGAGTGCTGCACTGTCGGAGGGTCAGTACTGAGGGAGTGCCGCACTGTCAGAGGTTCAGTACTGAGGGAGTGCCGCACTGTCAGAGGGTCAGTACTGAGGGAGTGCCGCACTGTCAGAGGGTCAGTACAGAGGGAGTGCCGCACTGTCAGAGGGTCAGTACTGAGGGAGTGCTGCACTGTCAGAGGGTCAGTACTGAGGGAGTGCTGCACTGTCGGAGGGTCAGTACTGAGGGATTGACGCACTGTCAGAGGGTCGGTACTGAGGGAGTGCCGCACTGTCTGAGGGTCAGTAGTGAGGGAGTGACGCACTGTCGGAGGGTCGGTACTGAGAGAGTGCAACACTGTCGGAGGGTCGGTACTGAGGGAGCGCCTCACCTTCAGAGGGTCAGTAATGAGGGAGTTCCGCACTGTCGGAGGGTCAGTGCTGAGGGAGTGCTGCACTGTCAGAGGGTCAGTACTGAGGGAGTGCTGCACTGTCAGAGGGTCAGTACTGAGGGAGTGCTGCACTGTCAGAGGGTCAGTACTGAGGGAGTGCTGCACTGTCAGAGGATCAGTACTGAGCGAGTGCCGCACTGTCGGAGGGTCAGTACTGAGGGAGTGCTGCACTGTCAGAGGGTCAGTACTGAGGGAGTGCTGCACTGTCGGAGGGTCAGTACTGAGGGAGTGCTGCACTGTCGGAGGGTCAGTACTGAGGGAGCGCCGCACTGTCAGAGGATCAGTACTGAGGGAGTGCAGCACTGTCGAAGGGTCAGTACGGAGGGAGTGTCGCACTGTCGGAAGGTCAGTACTGAGGGACCGCCGCCCTGTCGGAGGGTCAGTACTGAGGGAGCGCCTCACCTTCAGAGGGTCAGTAATGAGGGAGTTCCGCACTGTCAGAAGGTCAGTAATGAGGGAGTGCTGCACTATCAGAGGGTCAGTACTGAGGAAGTACAGCACTGTCGGAGTGTCAGTACTGAGGGAGTGCTGCACTGTCGGAGTGTCAGTACTGAGGGAGCGCAGCACTGTCAGAGGGTCAGTACTGAGGGAGTGCAGCACTGTCGGAGGGTCAGTACTGAGGGACTGCTGCACTGTCTGAGTTTCAGGGCTGAGGGAGTGCCGCACTGTCGCAGGGTCAGTACCGAGGGTGTGCTGCACTGTCGGAGTGTCAGTACTGAGTGAGTGTCGCACTGTCAGAGGCTGAGTACTGAGGGAGTGCTGCACTGTCGGAGGTTCAGTGCTGAGGGTATGCCGCACTGTTTCAGGGTCAGTGCTGAGGGAGTGTCGCACTGTCGGAGGGTCAGTACTGAGGGAGTGCAATACTGTCAGAGGGTCAGTACTGAGGGAGTGCTGCACTGTCAGAGGGTCAGTACTGAGAGAGAGCCGCACTGTCGGAGGGTCAGTACTGAAGGAGTGCTGCACTGTCGGAGGGTCAGTACTGAGAGAGAGCCGCACTGTCGGAGGGTCAGTACTGAAGGAGTGCTGCACTGTCAGAGGGTCAGTACTGAGGGAGTGCCGCACTGTCAGAGGGTCAGTACTGAGGGAGTGCTTCTCTGTCAGAGGGTCAATACTGAGGGAGTGCTGCACTGTCGGAGGGTCAGTACTGAGGGAGTGCAGCACTGTCACAGGCTCAGTACTGAGGGAATGCAGCCCTGTCGGAGGGTCAGTACTGAGGGAGTGCAGCACTGTCGCCGGTTCAGTACAGAGGGTGCACCACATTGTCGGAGGGTCAGTACTGAGGGAGAGCTGCACTGTCTGAGGGTCAGCACTGAAGGAGTGCCGCACTGTCAGAGGGTCAGTACTGAGGGTGCAATGCACTGTCGGAGGGTCAGTACTGTGGGAGCGCCGCACTGTCGGAGGGTCAGTACTGAGGGAGAGCTGAACTGTTGGAGGGACAGTGCTGAGGGAGTGCCGCACTGCCGGAGGGTCAGTACTGAGGGAGAGCTGCACTGTCAGAGGGTCAGTGCTGAGGGAGTGTCGCACTGTCAGAGGGTCAGTACTGAGGGAGTGCCGCACGGTCAGAGGGTCAGTACTGAGGGAGTGCCGCACTGTCGGAGGGTCAGTGCTGAGGGAGTGTCGCACTGTCAGAGGGTCAGTGCTGAGGGAGAGCCGCACTGTCAGAGAGTCAGTACTGAGGGAGTGCCGCTCTGTCGCAGGTTCAGTGCTGAGGGTATGCCGCACTGTCGGAGGGTCAGTACTGAGGGAGCGCCGCACTGTCAGAGGATCAGTACTGAGGGAGTGCAGCACTGTCGAAGGGTCAGTACGGAGGGAGTGGCGCACTGTCGGAAGGTCAGTACTGAGGGACCGCCGCCCTGTCGGAGGGTCAGTACTGAGGGAGCGCCTCACCTTCAGAGGGTCAGTAATGAGGGAGTTCCGCACTGTCAGAAGGTCAGTAATGAGGGAGTGCTGCACTATCAGAAGGTCAGTACTGAGGGAGTGCAACACTGTCAGAGGGTAAGTACTGAGGGAGTGCAGCACTGTCGGAGGGTCAGTACTGAGGGACTGCTGCACTGTCTGAGTTTCAGGGCTGAGGGAGTGCCGCACTGTCGCAGGGTCAGTACCGAGGGTGTGCTGCACTGTCGGAGTGTCAGTACTGAGTGAGTGTCGCACTGTCAGAGGCTGAGTACTGAGGGAGTGCTGCACTGTCGGAGGTTCAGTGCTGAGGGTATGCCGCACTGTTTCAGGGTCAGTGCTGAGGGAGTGTCGCACTGTCGGAGGGTCAGTACTGAGGGAGTGCAATACTGTCAGAGGGTCAGTACTGAGGGAGTGCTGCACTGTCAGAGGGTCAATACTGAGAGAGAGCCGCACTGTCGGAGGGTCAGTACTGAAGGAGTGCTGCACTGTCAGAGGGTCAGTACTGAGAGAGAGCCGCACTGTCGGAGGGTCAGTACTGAAGGAGTGCTGCACTGTCAGAGGGTCAGTACTGAGGGAGTGCCGCACTGTCAGAGGGTCAGTACTGAGGGAGTGCTTCTCTGTCAGAGGGTCAATACTGAGGGAGTGCTGCACTGTCGGAGGGTCAGTACTGAGGGAGTGCAGCACTGTCACAGGCTCAGTACTGAGGGAGTGCAGCCCTTTCGGAGGGTCAGTACTGAGGGAGTGCAGCACTGTCAGAGGCTCAGTACTGAGGGAGTGCAGCACTGTCAGAGGCTCAGTACTGAGGGAGAGCAGCACTGTCAGAGGCTCAGTACTGAGGGAGTGCAGCACTGTCAGAGGCTCAGTACTGAGGGAGTGCAGCACTGTCAGAGGGTCAGTACTGAGGGAGTGCAGCACTATCGGAGGGTCAGTACTGAGGGAGTGCAGCACTGTCAGAGGGTCAGTACTGAGGGAGTGCTGCACTGTCAGAGGGTCAGTACTGAGGGAGTGCAGCACTGTCAGAGGCTCAGTACTGAGGGAGTGCAGCACTGTCAGAGGCTCAGTACTGAGGGAGTGCAGCACTGTCAGAGGCTCAGTACTGAGGGAGTGCAGCACTGTCAGAGGCTCAGTACTGAGGGAGTGCAGCACTGTCAGAGGGTCAGTACTGAGGGAGTGCAGCACTATCGGAGGGTCAGTACTGAGGGAGTGCCGCACTGTCAGAGGGTCAGTACTGAGGGAGTGCTGCACTGTCAGAGGGTCAGTACTGAGGGAGTGCAGCACTGTCAGAGGGTCAGTACTGAGGGAGTGCTGCACTGTCAGAGGGTCAGTACTGAGGGAGTGCAGCACTGTCAGAGGGTCAGTACTGAGGGAGTGCAGCACTGTCGGAGGTTCAGTACTGAGGAATGCCGCACTGTCGGAGGGTCAGTACTGAGGGAGTGCTGCACTGTCAGAGGGTCAGTACTGAGGGAGAGCCGCACTGTCAGAGGGTCAGTACTGAGGGAGTGCAGCACTGTCACAGGCTCAGTACTACGGGAGTGCCGCACTGTCAGAGGGTCAGCACTGAGGGAGTGCTGCACTGTCAGAGGTTCAGTACTGAGGGAGTGCTGCACTGTCGGAGGGGTCAGTACTGAGGGAGTGCCGCACTGTCAGAGGTTCAGTACTGAGGGAGTGCCGCACTGTCAGAGGGTCAGTACTGAGGGAGTGCCGCACTGTCAGAGGGTCAGTACAGAGGGAGTGCCGCACTGTCAGAGGGTCAGTACTGAGGGAGTGCTGCACTGTCAGAGGGTCAGTACTGAGGGAGTGCTGCACTGTCGGAGGGTCCAGTACTGAGGGATTGACGCACTGTCAGAGGGTCGGTACTGAGGGAGTGCCGCACTGTCTGAGGGTCAGTAGTGAGGGAGTGACGCACTGTCGGAGGGTCGGGTACTGAGAGAGTGCAACACTGTCGGAGGGTCGGTACTGAGGGAGCGCCTCACCTTCAGAGGGTCAGTAATGAGGGAGTTCCGCACTGTCGGAGGGTCAGTGCTGAGGGAGTGCTGCACTGTCAGAGGGTCAGTACTGAGGGAGTGCTGCACTGTCAGAGGGTCAGTACTGAGGGAGTGCTGCACTGTCAGAGGGTCAGTACTGAGGGAGTGCTGCACTGTCAGAGGATCAGTACTGAGCGAGTGCCGCACTGTCGGAGGGTCAGTACTGAGGGAGTGCCGCACTGTCAGAGGGTCAGTACTGAGGGAGTGCTGCACTGTCAGAGGGTCAGTACTGAGGGAGTGCTGCACTGTCGGAGGGTCAGTACTGAGGGATTGACGCACTGTCAGAGGGTCGGTACTGAGGGAGTGCCGCACTGTCTGAGGGTCAGTAGTGAGGGAGTGACGCACTGTCGGAGGGTCGGTACTGAGAGAGTGCAACACTGTCGGAGGGTCGGTACTGAGGGAGCGCCTCACCTTCAGAGGGTCAGTAATGAGGGAGTTCCGCACTGTCGGAGGGTCAGTGCTGAGGGAGTGCTGCACTGTCAGAGGGTCAGTACTGAGGGAGTGCTGCACTGTCAGAGGGTCAGTACTGAGGGAGTGCTGCACTGTCAGAGGGTCAGTACTGAGGGAGTGCTGCACTGTCAGAGGATCAGTACTGAGCGAGTGCCGCACTGTCGGAGGGTCAGTACTGAGGGAGTGCTGCACTGTCAGAGGGTCAGTACTGAGGGAGTGCTGCACTGTCGGAGGGTCAGTACTGAGGGAGTGCTGCACTGTCGGAGGGTCAGTACTGAGGGAGCGCCGCACTGTCAGAGGATCAGTACTGAGGGAGTGCAGCACTGTCGAAGGGTCAGTACGGAGGGAGTGGCGCACTGTCGGAAGGTCAGTACTGAGGACCGCCGCCCTGTCGGAGGGTGAGTACTGAGGGAGCGCCTCACCTTCAGAGGGTCAGTAATGAGGGAGTTCCGCACTGTCAGAAGGTCAGTAATGAGGGAGTGCTGCACTATCAGAAGGTCAGTACTGAGGGAGTACAGCACTGTCGGAGTGTCAGTACTGAGGGAGTGCTGCACTGTCGGAGTGTCAGTACTGAGGGAGCGCAGCACTGTCAGAGGGTCAGTACTGAGGGAGTGCAGCACTGTCGGAGGGTCAGTACTGAGGGACTGCTGCACTGTCTGAGTTTCAGGGCTGAGGGAGTGCCGCACTGTCGCAGGGTCAGTACCGAGGGTGTGCTGCACTGTCGGAGTGTCAGTACTGAGTGAGTGTCGCACTGTCAGAGGCTGAGTACTGAGGGAGTGCTGCACTGTCGGAGGTTCAGTGCTGAGGGTATGCCGCACTGTTTCAGGGTCAGTGCTGAGGGAGTGTCGCACTGTCGGAGGGTCAGTACTGAGGGAGTGCAATACTGTCAGAGGGTCAGTACTGAGGGAGTGCTGCACTGTCAGAGGGTCAGTACTGAGAGAGAGCCGCACTGTCGGAGGGTCAGTACTGAAGGAGTGCTGCACTGTCAGAGGGTCAGTACTGAGAGAGAGCCGCACTGTCGGAGGGTCAGTACTGAAGGAGTGCTGCACTGTCAGAGGGTCCAGTACTGAGGGAGTGCCGCACTGTCAGAGGGTCAGTACTGAGGGAGTGCTTCTCTGTCAGAGGGTCAATACTGAGGGAGTGCTGCACTGTCGGAGGGTCAGTACTGAGGGAGTGCAGCACTGTCACAGGCTCAGTACTGAGGGAATGCAGCCCTGTCGGAGGGTCAGTACTGAGGGAGTGCAGCACTGTCAGAGGCTCAGTACTGAGGGAGTGCAGCACT
The DNA here is from genome assembly GCA_026770705.1 of Isurus oxyrinchus. Classification (NCBI taxonomy): domain Eukaryota; kingdom Metazoa; phylum Chordata; class Chondrichthyes; order Lamniformes; family Lamnidae; genus Isurus; species Isurus oxyrinchus. Next base: position 3,909 of record JANJGN010000531.1, on the reverse strand, counting down.
GTCAGAGGCTCAGTACTGAGGGAGTGCAGCACTGTCAGAGGCTCAGTACTGAGGGAGTGCAGCACTGTCAGAGGCTCAGTACTGAGGGAGTGCAGCACTGTCAGAGGGTCAGTACTGAGGGAGTGCAGCACTATCGGAGGGTCAGTACTGAGGGAGTGCCGCACTGTCAGAGGGTCAGTACTGAGGGAGTGCTGCACTGTCAGAGGGTCAGTACTGAGGGAGTGCAGCACTGTCAGAGGCTCAGTACTGAGGGAGTGCAGCACTGTCAGAGGTTCAGTACTGAGGGAGTGCAGCACTGTCAGAGGCTCAGTACTGAGGGAGTGCAGCACTGTCAGAGGCTCAGTACTGAGGGAGTGCAGCACTGTCAGAGGGTCAGTACTGAGGGAGTGCAGCACTATCGGAGGGGTCTGTACTGAGGGAGTGCCGCACTGTCAGAGGGTCAGTACTGAGGGAGTGCCGCACTGTCAGAGGTCAGTACTGAGGGAGTGCTGCACTGTCAGAGGGTCAGTACTGAGGGAGTGCTGCACTGTCAGAGGGTCAGTACTGAGGGAGTGCTGCACTGTCAGAGGATCAGTACTGAGCGAGTGCCGCACTGTCGGAGGGTCAGTACTGAGGGAGTGCCGCACTGTCAGAGGGTCAGTACTGAGGGAGTGCTGCACTGTCAGAGGGTCAGTACTGAGGGAGTGCTGCACTGTCGGAGGGTCAGTACTGAGGGATTGACGCACTGTCAGAGGGTCGGTACTGAGGGAGTGCCGCACTGTCTGAGGGTCAGTAGTGAGGGAGTGACGCACTGTCGGAGGGTCGGTACTGAGAGAGTGCAACACTGTCGGAGGGTCGGTACTGAGGGAGCGCCTCACCTTCAGAGGGTCAGTAATGAGGGAGTTCCGCACTGTCGGAGGGTCAGTGCTGAGGGAGTGCTGCACTGTCAGAGGGTCAGTACTGAGGGAGTGCTGCACTGTCAGAGGGTCAGTACTGAGGGAGTGCTGCACTGTCAGAGGGTCAGTACTGAGGGAGTGCTGCACTGTCAGAGGATCAGTACTGAGCGAGTGCCGCACTGTCGGAGGGTCAGTACTGAGGGAGTGCTGCACTGTCAGAGGGTCAGTACTGAGGGAGTGCTGCACTGTCGGAGGGTCAGTACTGAGGGAGTGCTGCACTGTCGGAGGGTCAGTACTGAGGGAGCGCCGCACTGTCAGAGGATCAGTACTGAGGGAGTGCAGCACTGTCGAAGGGTCAGTACGGAGGGAGTGGCGCACTGTCGGAAGGTCAGTACTGAGGGGACCGCCGCCCTGTCGGAGGGTGAGTACTGAGGGAGCGCCTCACCTTCAGAGGGTCAGTAATGAGGGAGTTCCGCACTGTCAGAAGGTCAGTAATGAGGGAGTGCTGCACTATCAGAAGGTCAGTACTGAGGGAGTACAGCACTGTCGGAGTGTCAGTACTGAGGGAGTGCTGCACTGTCGGAGTGTCAGTACTGAGGGAGCGCAGCACTGTCAGAGGGTCAGTACTGAGGGAGTGCAGCACTGTCGGAGGGTCAGTACTGAGGGACTGCTGCACTGTCTGAGTTTCAGGGCTGAGGGAGTGCCGCACTGTCGCAGGGTCAGTACCGAGGGTGTGCTGCACTGTCGGAGTGTCAGTACTGAGTGAGTGTCGCACTGTCAGAGGCTGAGTACTGAGGGAGTGCTGCACTGTCGGAGGTTCAGTGCTGAGGGTATGCCGCACTGTTTCAGGGTCAGTGCTGAGGGAGTGTCGCACTGTCGGAGGGTCAGTACTGAGGGAGTGCAATACTGTCAGAGGGTCAGTACTGAGGGAGTGCTGCACTGTCAGAGGGTCAGTACTGAGAGAGAGCCGCACTGTCGGAGGGTCAGTACTGAAGGAGTGCTGCACTGTCAGAGGGTCAGTACTGAGAGAGAGCCGCACTGTCGGAGGGTCAGTACTGAAGGAGTGCTGCACTGTCAGAGGGTCAGTACTGAGGGAGTGCCGCACTGTCAGAGGGTCAGTACTGAGGGAGTGCTTCTCTGTCAGAGGGTCAATACTGAGGGAGTGCTGCACTGTCGGAGGGTCAGTACTGAGGGAGTGCAGCACTGTCACAGGCTCAGTACTGAGGGAATGCAGCCCTGTCGGAGGGTCAGTACTGAGGGAGTGCAGCACTGTCAGAGGCTCAGTACTGAGGGAGTGCAGCACTGTCAGAGGCTCAGTACTGAGGGAGTGCAGCACTGTCAGAGGCTCAGTACTGAGGGAGTGCAGCACTGTCAGAGGCTCAGTACTGAGGGAGTGCAGCACTGTCAGAGGGTCAGTACTGAGGGAGTGCAGCACTATCGGAGGGTCAGTACTGAGGGAGTGCCGCACTGTCAGAGGTCAGTACTGAGGGAGTGCTGCACTGTCAGAGGGTCAGTACTGAGGGAGTGCAGCACTGTCAGAGGCTCAGTACTGAGGGAGTGCAGCACTGTCAGAGGTTCAGTACTGAGGGAGTGCAGCACTGTCAGAGGCTCAGTACTGAGGGAGTGCAGCACTGTCAGAGGCTCAGTACTGAGGGAGTGCAGCACTGTCAGAGGGTCAGTACTGAGGGAGTGCAGCACTATCGGAGGGTCTGTACTGAGGGAGTGCCGCACTGTCAGAGGGTCAGTACTGAGGGAGTGCCGCACTGTCAGAGGGTCAGTACTGAGGGAGTGCAGCACTGTCAGAGGGTCAGTACTGAGGGAGTGCTGCACTGTCAGAGGGTCAGTACTGAGGGAGTGCAGCACTGTCAGAGGGTCAGTACTGAGGGAGTGCAGCACTGTCGGAGGTTCAGCGCACTGTCGGAGGGTCAGTACTGAGGGAGTGCTGCACTGTCACAGGTCAGTACTGAGGGAGAGCCGCACTGTCAGAGGGTCAGTACTGAGGGAGTGCAGCACTGTCACAGGCTCAGTACTACGGGAGTGCCGCACTGTCAGAGGGTCAGCACTGAGGGAGTGCTGCACTGTCAGAGGTTCAGTACTGAGGGAGTGCTGCACTGTCGGAGGGTCAGTACTGAGGGAGTGCCGCACTGTCAGAGGTTCAGTACTGAGGGAGTGCCGCACTGTCAGAGGGTCAGTACTGAGGGAGTGCCGCACTGTCAGAGGGTCAGTACAGAGGGAGTGCCGCACTGTCAGAGGGTCAGTACTGAGGGAGTGCTGCACTGTCAGAGGGTCAGTACTGAGGGAGTGCTGCAGTGTCGGAGGGTCAGTACTGAGGGATTGACGCACTGTCAGAGGGTCGGTACTGAGGGAGTGCCGCACTGTCTGAGGGTCAGTAGTGAGGGAGTGACGCACTGTCGGAGGGTCGATACTGAGAGAGTGCAATACTGTCGGAGGGTCGGTACTGAGGGAGCGCCTCACCTTCAGAGGGTCAGTAATGAGGGAGTTCTGCACTGTCGGAGGGTCAGTGCTGAGGGAGTGCTGCACTGTCAGAGGGTCAGTACTGAGGGAGTGCTGCACTGTCAGAGGGTCAGTACTGAGGGAGTGCTGCACTGTCAGAGGGTCAGTACTGAGGGAGTGCTGCACTGTCAGAGGATCAGTACTGAGGGAGTGCCGCACTGTCGGAGGGTCAGTACTGAGGGAGTGCTGCACTGTCAGAGGGTCAGTACTGAGGGAGTGCTGCACTGTCGGAGGGTCAGTACTGAGCGAGTGCTGCACTGTCGGAGGGTCAGTACTGAGGGAGCGCCGCACTGTCAGAGGATCAGTACTGAGGGAGTGCAGCACTGTCGAAGGGTCAGTATGGAGGGAGTGTCGCACTGTCGGAAGGTCAGTACTGAGGGACCGCCGCCCTGTCGGAGGGTCAGTACTGAGGGAGCGCCTCACCTTCAGAGGGTCAGTAATGAGGGAGTTCCGCACTGTCAGAAGGTCAGTAATGAGGGAGCGCTGCACTATCAGAGGGTCAGTACTGAGGAAGTGCAGC